>CAJHZI010000436.1:0-465000 GCA_905160935.1 Enchytraeus crypticus | reverse complement strand
CTGCGAACAGCGAGATTAAGACCTGATCTATTTCACTGCACCTTGGCTCAGAAATCATGCTTGTTTTGTGACACCTGCGCTTTCTAGATATAATCGCTTTGGCATTCCAATATGCACTTAACATAATGGTAAACGGCGAGTCAAAATTCCCAGCATAGTAAGCATACCATTGTATGATTACGGAAGCATACCATTGTATGATTACGATTATGTTTACGAGTATGATTACGATTATGATTACGATTATGATTACGAGTATGATTTCTTTTATATGATATCATTACTACTGTATGATTTCTTACTATTAAATATAATTGCGATACAGTGGTCCTAAAACTGTGGCCATAAAGAAGTTATAACAATTTCTAACCTAGTCTATAACAAACCAACGTACAGAACAATATCCGCATTCACACTATAGTAACTAGTAGGCCTATGTTATTTACTTCCTAAAGTACTTATTTGTTTATTTTCTAATTTCTGAGAATTTCTAGTAAGCCTGCATTAGCCTGTCAACATGTCAACATAGCTTGATTTGCTCATCACCTGTACTTTGGTATGACAAAACAATTCAGTTTTGGCCCTTAACTTCCGTTAGAACTGGTCAGATAGGCCTTTTAATTGAACCAGTGAAAATAATATAAGTACATAACAAAATCACGAAATGAAAAGAATATCGACAAATGCGTTATTAGTTACTGTAACATCACCAGTACTTCTTTAATCTGCAAATCCTATTGGTCTTAATTTCAATGTTATTTAAAATAAAGCTCGGTTGCTTAAGTAAACGGAAGACATTTTCATTTTGTCAACGATTACGATTTAGACTGACTGATACTGAGACTGATTGAGACTGACTGAGACTGAGACTGACTGAGAATGACTGAGACTGAGACGTAGACTGACTGAGAGTCTGAGACTGACTGAGACGTAGACTGACTGAGACTGAGACTGAGACTGACTGAGACTGAGACTGACGGAGACGGAAATTCCCAAATGCGCAGTTAGCTTTTTCCCGGTTTCTGAACTCACTATTAGCAAAAGGAAATCGAACAGCACTGCAAGCGGCGAAGAACCGGACGTTAAATTCTTTTTGATTGATTGATAGATTGAAAAGTCAAAGAATTTACACTATAACTTAAGTTTTGGTTATTTGTGGTCTACAGAAAAACAAGGCACCATTATTCGACCTCTTTAAAGTATATAATTAGGCATAATTAATGTAATAAATTAAGATAAAGTTAAAGATTCGATTGTTTATCTCTAGCCGGAACAGGAAGGATCGTCAAACCTTAGTGCTCTAGTTTTACTCGTTTATTACACACCTGGTGGATCATGGAAAGGGCCCGAAGGAGGGCCCGAGATACTTTTTGGACAGTGTTCAGGTTTTTGCTTCTGCACACGCCTTCGAGACAGAGTTCAAGTTTATTACTTACACTTTTTAAAAACTGTCATATACATACTTGCACATACAAATAGCCATTAAAATAAATAATGAAAATATAGACACAAAATTGTTTATCGAAGGGCTTTAGGGAGAGGCGGGCCCGCTGCGCCCCCCCCCCCCCCCCCTCCTGGAACCGCGCCCGATTGTACAGCGTCCATCGTCATCGAGTCGGTTGTCATCTTACATGTGTTTAGAATGAAGTCTTCCGACATCTGACGAATTGTTTCAAGAGATATCGATGAACTTTCATTTACAATCTAGACGAACATCTCCAATCTATCAATCCTTGTCCGAAGTACATTGAAGTCAGCTTTCAAGAGTCTAGGAGTCGGCATACTAGCTGGATTATCCGCCACGAAGATGTACACTTCACCCATGAGACCCTGTTCATTGAGAACGTTTAGTATGGCCACTATCTTCATCATCATCATCATCATCATCTTTTATTTATTTCAGACATCAAAACATTCCATATGCATATTTAAAAAAAAAGAAGACATAAAATTTAACATCCGCTACAAATACACACATCAATGGCAGATGCACGTTCTAAATAGCATTCCCCTATATCGTCATACTAATAATAATATAATATAACATGAGTGTGTATTATATAGCGCCGCTTAATGCTAAATGCCACAGTAGCGCTGAATAGACAGTGAAAGTCAAGTAACCTGGTGGTATAATGCCACAATCGGTGTAGCGACTAGAATATACAATACTAGATTTTCACTTTCTAGATGGGACGATCTGATTCTCCTATTCTTGATTGATTTCGGAAGATAATTGTATAACTTTTTAATAGTATCCAACAGTCGACCTTTAGCTACGGTTATCTGCTCTCTGCTTTCTGCTGCTGTTTAACATTTACGCTGAGACAATGATGGAGGAAGCCATGGAAGACGTGGAAGAAGGAATAAAAGTAGGAGGAAAATTATTACAAGATGATTTGCAGATGACCAAGGAATGGTAGCGGGCAGTGAAATTGGACTGCAGAAGATTATGGATAGGCTGAATGATACGGCAGTGAGATTTGCATGAAGATTGATATTAAAAAAAACGAATGTTATGAGATTTTCCAATAATAAAGGTGAAGTTAATATCACAATAAATGGTACGAAATTGGAAAATGTATGGAGTTTCAAATACTTGTGTCATACTATAACCGATGACGGGAACTGTGAGAGTGAAATATGCAGTAGGATTGCACAAGCAAAAGCTGCCTTTGGTAGTAGAAAAGAACTTTTAACAAAAAGTCTGAAGAAAGACACAGAGATAAAGATAGTGAAAACTTTGGTTTGGACCACTCTATTGTATGTATGTGAAATATGGACTTTAAGGAAGGAAGATATTAGGAAACTGGAGGCATTGGAAGTGTGGCTATGGAGAAGAGTCCTATGGGTTAGCTGGACTCAGAGGGTTATAAATGAGGAAGTTCTGGCGAGAGTTGGTACAGATCAAAGATCTTTAAAAGAAGTAGATATGTCATGACTGTTGTTTCAGCGATACCAGTTTAGTAACAAGAGCGACTTGATTTCAAGATTTTTCCATTTAATCGTGAGGGTAAACAAAACCCATTTGTCATATGTGTATTAAATAGCAATTTCTATAATTTCGGATTTATTTCATGATATTCGGTCTCTAAGCGGTTTTAAGATGATGTTTCGTTCGCGTTTGGGTATACAAATCCCAGAAACCCGTAAACCATAGAACGGGGAACATCCTTTAAGAGATTTGAAATAAAATTTGTTTGCATTTTGTATTAAAAAATATGCATCCAGTTAATAGGATTTCGTTTCAAATAATTTTTTTCCATAACGATATATTGGATAGATGTGCCGATAAATGTGCTACTAAAGTGTTACATTATCGATCAAAAGCTTTGGAAATGTTCAAAAACTTCATTATTGTATGCCTTTAAATAACGATCAGCTGATATTGTTTACCTCTGGCTAGCAAAATTAGTTGTTGGCATCACTGCAATTCTAGTACTCAACGTTTACAATGGTTGAGATTGCCATTGACACTTCTACGGTTTTTCTTTATTCTATGGTACAGATAGACAGTTGATAATAAAGCAGATATCTGTTAAAACAGAAACAAAACACCACATAGCGTTCATAGCAACAAAGATGGAAGGTTTGTTTACATCTTTTTGTATTTATAGATGAAATTCAATATGAATCGGATAAAACTTTTCTGCTTTGTCTTCCATTAATCTAGTCAGGAACAGGAAAGTAGAATTTAATAATAACATTAAAATGCCTATTCTATATTAAACTAAATAAAAGAGGTTTAAAAATAAATTCAGATAAAACAAAAATATACCATTAGTAACAAAATGACCAGGATTGGAAAACTGCAGCTGTCTGGGATCTTATTTGGATACTGATAAAAAGGTGATATATAGAAGGCAAATATGTATGGCAACTTTTAATAAGTACTAGATGAAACTAATAAATAGCAAAATAACAGAAGAAGAATGAACATATTTAATACGAATTATTCACCAATAGGGTAATTCACTATATAAATTCACTATATATATATATATATATATATATATATATATATATATATATATATATATATATATATATATATATTTACTATATAAAATTGCGAATTATGGTCACTAACTTGAACGAGCATTTGAAATTTTGTATTTCACAGAAGTCTATTAAGTTAAGAAAAATATTTAAATACATTACCCTCACTTTTTAAATAATGAGAACTTATACATCAAAACATGTCAGGAAATAGAGCATTGTAATCGAAAGATGACGACTAAAATGGGTTGGACGAGTACTTAGGTTACCTGAAAATGCACCCGTAAGACTTGCTTTAAGGCACACTAAATAATTCAGGCTAAAACAAAGAGATCAAACCAACAAACATAAATAAAATTAGTAAAGAAAATTATTAATAATATAAATCAAGAATAAATTTATTAAATCGAAGCATCTGATGATAGAACAATGTGGAGTCAATTGACCATAAGACCTACTGCGGGATCTAATTAGGACATTGTGCAGTCATAGTAGTAGCTGTATTTACTAGGAAGATACTTAACTTTTACATTAGTGCTTTTCATGCAATTATTTATTTCTGTACACTATCCTTTGAGCACATTTCTAGATGATAGTTTCAAGCATATAAATATTAATTCATGACCGGTTCGTGTTAATGACTGTTTAAGTCTGCAAGGCGATAACTATAAGCCGGTGACAGAATGACTAAATGGATCAGAGTGTAAAGTGTTTGGTAATGTTTTTGACATTTAAATAGCTGTACTTAAGGCCAAAGAATCAATTGTTGAGTTGTTGTGAAGGTAAAATCTTGGATATTCACGTGACTGGTAACATTGATAATTGACTATTAACTGCCTAAACACTTGTTCTTGCTTAAAGTTTACACTTTGCGTGCGATTTTGAATATTAGTATGTCAGTCAATATTTTGTATTTCTGGATAATATATGAATCTTTACTACATTTATATTATATTTTTTGTTTAATTCTTTTATGAAGTTATGTTTTATATTTTAGAAGAACTTCCACGCTTGATTATTTTGCATCTACGTAATTTTCCGGTGTTTCTTAATGAAACACATGATTGTTGTATCTCTGTCATCTTTGGTGTAATACGAAAGGAACCTTAAACTTTATCTTTGTTTATCTCATCAATTTCTTGACTCACTTTACACAGTTAAAACTTGCTCCTTTAAACACTTGGTAACAGCACCAATTACACTAAAAAGAGATTTTAAATTTATCTTTATTTTAATTAACTCAATTAAATTTAGTAGGCCTATGCTAAACAAGTGCTTGAAAAGGATAAAATCTACTATTATCATTAGTTTTGCACGAATTTATATCATAACTACTCTGTGGTTTCTGCCATCTGGTGAGAGACAGGTGATTAATTTCCTAACTCAGTGTGTGCTGTTATCCAGTAGAGAACTTTCTTAAAAAATATTTACTTATTTTTGCTCTTAATAATTGTTATGAAAAAGTAGATTGTTATAAATAATAATTTTAATTATTAGTATAAACTATGTTTAGGCCTTATGATGCCATAATAAAATATCCCTTATTATATATAAACTGTGAATTTATTACAATAACATAATGTGTATTTCAGGTTCTGCGCAGTACTTTGTATCCTTTTATTCAACGCCATTTATAGATTATGAAACTGTGGTCACTCTTTCTCTCTTGAGGATATGAAATGTAAAAATAGTCAGCCCTTGCAAATATATATATATATATATATATATATATGTACTATTTATTTATATATTTGTAGTTATGAGAATATGATATATTTGATACATTCTTATTAGTTTCTTAATTTATTAGTGCTGATAATAGTTATGATTATGTTTAACCTACTCAATTTAATGTTTGAATCGAAGGAAGTCTAGTCTCACAGTCAAATTTTTTTAATGTTTGTTACGTAGATGAAAAAAACGTTTTTTTACGTCTTTTATATCTGTTAAAAAACGCATTTTTTACGTTATTTTTTATAAAATAGAAAATGTAATGTAAAAACGTAAATGTCAAATGTAAAAACTAAGATAAACACTGTGATCTCACCTCTAAATATTTCAACTGTGAGCCAAAACAGGAAATTGTAAGAACATTTTATGTGGCTGTATGTGACCTGAAAGTATTTGTTTATATTTGTATGGAGTCTGTGGATGTACTTTAGAACTTTGGATCAAGTCTAGTTGTAATAAGGTTGTTTAGTGGTATGGAATGAAGGCATGGTAATATATATGCAAGCCTACGTGTACGCTACTAACGTTTTTTAAACTTTCTTTTGGGGGGAAATGCGTTTTTTAATGTTTTCTATTTTTAGTAAGAACGTTTTTTTCATCTATATTTTGTTAGAAACATAGTTTTTCTTTAACATTAAGCTTGTAAACAAATCAGAGATTGCCTCTTCATTTGCTCCTACTTGTCAACTGCTGGTACTTTTTGGTGTTCTTCATTCTGGAAATTGCTCTCTTTGCATTTAAAGGTTAGACCAAGGGAGTGTCAATTTCATTATATATATATATATATATATATATATATATATATATATATATATATATATATATATATATATGTGTGTGTGTGTGTGTGTGTGTGTGTGTGTATGTATATTGTGAAAGTTTGATTCGATATGTTTAGTACATTTTGTATTGTAAATACATTTCAAGTAAAGTATTTAATAATACTTCTGTATAGGTAAAGTTAAGATTTGAAAGTATTGAGTTTTATGAAAGTGTGATCCTTGATGGCAGCTAAGCTAGGCCAAGTGACCAATGAGGGCATGCCTAGACAGGAAGTGGTGAGGGAGATTCAAGATGGAGGACTAACAACAAGGACATAAAACGTACCATGTTGAAAAGAGATTTAGCAGAATTGAAGAATCTCAGTGTTAGCCGAATTCAAGAGCAATTCGAAGAGTTCGTTCAGTAGAACTGATTGATATCCATCGAAGAGTCGATGTTAATAGAGTGATCTGTAGATGATCAAACTGGGAAGAGAGTTCCATCGAGATATTCTGACCTAGGAATTATATCAGAAGGAACTCTAGTAAGCAGAATAGTTGTGAGGAAAGTAAAGTAAAGAGTAGGAATTTGTGCTAGGGAGCATAGTAGTAATTTGTGTATCGATAGTAACTTAGTTTCTAATTCCTAATGTTCCTAATTGAAAAAGTTATTAAACTTTTAATGCATGCATTGCATGTCTGTCTGGGTACAACTGCTACACCGCAGCCACTAAAACAATTTGTTAAAACAATTTGTTAAAACAATTTGTTAAAACAATTTGTTAAAACAATATGTTAAAGCAATTTGTTAAAACAATTTGTTAAAACAATTTGTTAAAGCAATTTGTTAAAACAATTTGTTAAAACAATTTGTTAAAACAATATGTTAAAACAATATGTTAAAACAATATGTTAACATAACAATATGTTAAAGCAATTTGTTAAAACAATATGTTAAAGCAATTTGTTAAAACAATATGTTAAAACAATATGTTAAAACAATTTGTTAAAACAATATGTTAAAACAATATGTTAAAACAATATGTTAAAACAATTTGTTAAAACAATATGTTAAAGCAATTTGTTAAAACAATTTGTTAAAACAATATGTTAAAGCAATTTGTTAAAACAATATGTTAAAACTATATGTTAAAACAATTTGTTAAAACAATATGTTAAAGCAATTTGTTAAAACAATATGTTAAAACAATATGTTAAAACAATTTGTTAAAACAATATGTTAAAACAATATGTTAAAACAATATGTTAAAACAATTTGTTAAAACAATATGTTAAAGCAATTTGTTAAAACAATTGTTAAAACAATATGTTAAAACAATTTGTTAAAACAATATGTTAAAGCAATTTGTTAAAACAATATGTTAAAACAATATGTTAAAACAATTTGTTAAAACAATTTGGGGTATCAGTTATAAAAAACACAGTGTGTATATATATATATAAATATATATATACATACGTACATATATATATATATATATAATATTATATACAGTATATGTATATATGGATGATGGAAGATTTAGTCAATAATTCTTATGGTGATATGAAAAGAAAAGCAGAACATAGAAATATGTGGAAGAGTGCCATTAACCTCCCAATAGACAGTGCGCTAAGAGAGAGAGAGAGAGAGAGAGAGAGAGAGAGTTAGACAGCATTGACTATATAAAATGGCTATACACAGAAGTTGATAGAGTTAAATACGAGGCTACCCTCAACTAGATACCTATTTAACCAATAATAGGTAGAAGATAGGACTCAGATATAAAGTGTCTTATAGATAGGTCTTGTTCGCCTTGGAGGCTCAAATGATAATTATGTTCAGCAAGACTTCTTCACGTAAGAACCTTGTGCCGAATGTCTTTATAGCTTTGTTTTAGTAGATACAACTAACAGAAAATTATCACTGTGCATGTAAATTCATTAAAGTAAATTTAACATTGCGGAGTAGGTTTCTTATAGAAAATTATCTTAATTTAACATTTATTGTGAGAAAGACAGATGTGAATGCAGTATAAAGAGTTTTGGAGGGAAGAGCTTGATGTTAAGCTAGAGAGTCGTAGACCGTGACTGTTGTGGGATGCGGTGATTAAAAAGGTCATGAAAAATAGGGGATTGACTGATGATATTGTGTGGAACAGAGAGGATTGGATAAGGTCTATTCGTATCCCGTCGCTAGTTAAACTGGGATATATTGGAAGAAGAAGATGATGATGATCCTAATTTAGCAATATATGTGTGGTTTATTGTGGAAAATTTGGAAGTTTCGTTGCTGTTTTATGATTCATTACATTGATGTGAATTTTTTATTTTTCAGGTATTGAATTTTTCTCATTCTACGGCAATGGTGCTTTACCAACAGAAATTGTGCTCGTTTTTGTATTGGCAGGGCTTGAAGCCATTCGATTATTTTTTGGTAAGTTTGTCTAGGTACAAGATTGAGTACTACTTGCTCTCTCTCTCTCTCTCTCACTCTCTCTCTCTCTTTGCCACTGTAAGGTTGCAGTTAAATTTCCCTAAAGTCAATCGTCTTTCACCCTTTCATGAAATATGAAGAAACAACCACGTCTTATTATGACAGATGTCTTTCTAGTTGGGAAATCAAGAAAACGTCTGAATGGCCACGGAATAATTTTCACAATTATGTACACTTCAATGCAATTAAAGTTGTTGCAGTTTGACATCTTTATATCTCTTATTGAACGAGAAGCCGGTATATAGAGTCAACATTAATCGTTTCTTTAATCGTTTCGTTGTTCATTTCTTGTTATTAATTTACTAGTAAGTTTATTACTTTTTATCTATCATTTATTCAGTTTATTAATTTCTTGTTTATCATTTCCTATTATTTAAGTTTATTAATTTTCTCATTCATTTATTTGTAGAGTCTATTCGTATCCCGACCCTGGTTAAACTGGGATTTAAGGAAAGATGACGATGATGATTTATTTGTAGCATATGTGTTGAATGTGGGCATTTGATTGTTTTATTGTGTTCAGGTTGGAAGGGAAATCTGACAGAGAACTTTCTGCTAATCATCATAGGCATTGTCTTCAGCGTCGGCTCAGTGTTTGGAATTCTATATCTTCTTCTATGGCAGACGATCATACTACGGGCTGACGTCATACTCTGCTCCATTGAGCTCTCTCTGATGGGTCTTCAACTCATCTTTGCCGTCCTCTGCCTTATTGTCTTCTCAAGGTATGAGAATATATTTTAGATAAATTAAATGTTTCTTTTCTTTTATTTTGGCTGGCGACGTCGGTAAGTTACTCGACCGCGGATGTGCGGAGTTCAAATCTGGTTCAAGTCGCTCGTCACTGACATCGCTTTCGAGAGAGGTAACTAACGTTGGCTTTACCAGTTTTATTTTGTTGAGTTGGAGGGCAGCGGAGGCTTCGGTTAGCTTTCGATCAATATATGCAGAGCTCAAATCCTGGGCTCTTCATCACTTCGTGAAGACCATTCAAAGGATGAAACTGACATTAACTCCATGGTGACCACTCTTCAGGAAAACCTGGTAAACCTAAAAAAAGTTATGGAATTTGAAAGTAGTCAGGAAAAGTCAGGGAAAATGAGAAACACCAGGCAAAAGTAAAGAGAAGCAGATTGAGGATTATATAACTTTTTCAATTAAAAATTTTTAAGACACAGTTGGTTAGTAAAATTACACAGGCAATTTGGTAATCATCATCATCATCATCATCACCTTTCCTATTTAACGAATAGTCCTTCTTTTCTATTCGTTTTAGAAAATTTTGTAGCAATCTCTTGAACCTATTGGCCCTCAATGTCCTTTCTGACATTTTCTGACGTTGATAATCAACAAAAGGTAATCAAATTAAGGGCGACACTTCAGAATCTTCAAAACAATTTTTAAAATCTCCTCACCTTCAGTAACACATTTTCGTCCGACATAAAAATCGATATTTCGATGGTAATAAAAATGTCAAGGCGCACTGGATAAGTCAGAGAAAAGTCAGTGATGTAGTGTGGAGAGTGGTCCATCTGTAACTCGGACTGTAGATGTTATCTTCTGTACCTCACATATCTGCGCCGTATAGAATTACAAATAGCAAGGTTATACCTATAGTATTATAACCAGCTAAAAATATTCCTTCTCTTCTAATATGATGACTAGTGATAGAGAATTACTGGACTTTAAGTTCAAGACTAATGTGATAAATGTACATGTAACTGTTATGCTTGTGAGTATTCAATTTAAAAATATTTTACTGATTTTCAATTACACTAGATTTACTAATACCGACGCACCATTGAATTTTTATGTAATTAATAAAAATTTTAATTATTATTATCTAGTTTACAGACTGAAAGTTTTTACTTTTCAAATTGTTGTTTCTTTCAGAAAACGGCCGTACTAAGAAGCGAAGAATCTCGTAAATTTGGCTGCTGCTCGCTTTCTTCAGAACTCTTGAATGAAGTGAGCTACATTGATTATCAAGAATTCCAAGTATAGATAGAGACTTAGTGATGTGATGACTTCATGTTTAACATAGGGCTGTTACTGAGCTCGAAAGGTGACTGTGAGTTGAGATAGGCCTGTGTTATCGTACATCTGCTCAGTGGTTATAGTGAGGGAACGCCGGGGGAACTGAGTTCCAAAGTTTCATTTTTTCTGCGGTGCGTTCATCTGCTAGGGGCCCATATTAGATACTAGGAAACCTGTAAATACATTACAGCGGTCCTGAATAATTCTGACCGTTCCCCTAGCTCTCAAATCCGCTTCAACCACCGAATTTTCCACTTGGCACTTGGAAGAACACAAAGAGAGATTTTAGTGAATGGAAGAGCCTAATAGCTAATGTTGCAGTACCTAACAGTTATGTAGGGGGTAATCTATGTATACACTTCAAGTGTTTACAATTATGTCGTACTTCTGAAAATGCAAGGCCATAAAGTCTGAGTTTAAACGTTAAAGTTTATGATTATCGTTAATGAATGTAATTAAAGATGGTCATTAAAGATTGTCATAAAAGCTTCCGTATCACTAAGATCCTATCAGAGTCCCGAGCCTCACCTTCCTGTAAGTCATTCCGGCGTATAACCACTACGGACTTCCTACTTGTACATCCTGTGGGAATAAGTAGAAACTCTTTGCGTGTATGTTGTGAAAATTAGGCTGAACAGTAGAAATCCGAGACTGTGTCGGAAATATGGACTCTATTTAGCGTCGAAATTGAGTCCACAAGGCTCTCTGATAATGTCGCTTAAGTAATATGATATTGTCCTGTAATATTAATTGATATTGTACTAATGCCTCTTGGTGATACGGGTTAAATTTTTTCGATTTATCCTTTTTATGTCCGGTTGGTGAAGAATGGACCTACCGTGGACTGCACGTGCCGTAATAGGCAACAAAGCATCAACCAACCAAAAGGGAGGATGATTATGATGATGATGATGATGATGATGATGATGATGATGATGATGATGATGACGACGACGACGACGATGATGTTGTTGATGATGATGATGATGATGATGATAATGATGATGTTGTTGATGATGATGATGATGATGATGATGATGATGATGATAATGATGATGTTGTTGATGATGATGATGATGATGATGATGATGATAATGATGATGTTGTTGATGATGATGATGATGATGATGATGATAATGATGATGTTGTTGATGATGATGATTATGATTATGATGATTATGATTATGATTAGAGAACTGTCCATTTTTACGGACTCGTCTGATTCTAATGTTAAAGATCATAATTTGACGACATCTGACGTGTCATTACTGAATCAACCTTTAAAACAAAATGTGCATGTTCATATATGGTACGTGTACAATACATGCCTGCGTCACTGCGTGCAGAAGTTGTAATAAATTTGTTCTGTCGTAGAAAGGGAATGTATCTTTAGTACATTTGCACAGTTCATTAAAGTGAAACAAGATGCTTTAATAGTATATTATTAGTATATAATGCAAAGTATTGTATATTACACATTTACAATAAAATCGCTAAGTTAGCTAAAACGTTATTCAAGCAGACTGAGTCACGGCCACCCTGTTCAAGCACTGACTTCTCTCAGACTCGTTCGCACGACGTTTACGTAACCTGATAGTCTATTGTCGGAGTTCTAACCGGGTTACTCGAATATAAATCGTTACTTAACGTCGTGCGATGAAACTTTAACTGAGTACTTCAGCAGAAGAACTCTCTCCAGAGCAGTGTCGAAGACGAAAAAAGTGTCTGAAATTATTACTCCCCTTCTTTCAGTCTCTCTTAAGATTTAACAAATATTTAACGACTGTTTTGTAATGCTTGAAATCTTTATTTTATTCCTAATCCCAAGTCAATTTTAAGTTAATTAGAGTTCCGGTATTTAGCTATTTTGACGAGATGTAATAGTAAAATTTATAAATTGGTTTCATTTTTTCCGCGTAACTTTTCATATTTCGCTGGTTTTTGACTGAGTTTTTATCTTTTCATCCTGATGGAAACTAAGAGCTCGAATGTCTGATGAATCACCAAGGACAAGACTAGGATCATAAAATAGAGGGAGGTCAATAGGGGGCTTGATTTCAGTCCCTATATGTGGTATGTGGACAAAGGGTTGAGAGTTGTGGGCTGAGCCCCGAATTTAAGCTGCTTTGTCCCTCCCATGTCCTGTACCTTTAAATCACACCTGCTATTGCCTTTGTGGTATTTATTGTACAGAACCATACATTAAAAATTAATCTGCTGTGTCCCTCTATGGTGTAAAGATTAATGTTATATATCTAATATAATAAGCCAGTTCTGTCGGTCTATCTGAAGTAACGCCGAATGTAAAAACGCCATACTAATGATAATTACGGCTCTATATTTTATTCACTAGATCAATCACTCAATCAATAAATACGAATTTAATGTCATTTTCCTTGCCATAAGGCATTGTCAGGGACGTCTCTTGCAGACCCTATACAAACAGGCTCCAAAGCACCACACAATGACGACTGAGTACACAGAGACCACAAGAGAAAGCGAGATCAAAATAGTGCAAGTCCAAGATCCAAGTAATGTCAACTTAAATTCGTATGCCCAGTATATATTGAAATTTTATTGCATCGTAATAACGCTAAAAACAGCTCTCTCACTCTTCGACTGTAACTTTCTGGCCTCCTATATATTCATAATTCCTTAATACAAGTAGTTACGCTAATTACAGGTCTTTCATTTGTTTACCATCAACCTTTCTATACGTCCCTTACATACGTTAAACCTTTGTTATCATTATTTATGATTATTAGTCGAATCGAACTTTTAATTGTCGTAAGTATTCTATTGCTTTTACCGTTTTTCATTTTGAAGTTTTATGCATCAATAAGGTGCAGGACCTAAAGTAATATTTTTAATTGTCAATGTGTGCAAATATTTATGCTTGTATAGGCCTAATGTTGATTGTCTTAATAATTTTATCCTCTAAATTTAACTTGACGCATAATTAAACTAAGGATTTTATTGAACATAATTAATAATTAATGCATATGTCTGTATTTTTAAAATTCGGATATATGTAAGTGCCACTTGTAGGCCTTTATTTCCGTTCATGCTCCCCAACTGCTTATCGTCAAAGACAATTGTGATATGCGGAATGATAAACGAATAATAAAATTAAAAATAACTTAAATTGTGTATTTAGGGCTTTTGCCCCTAGCCTATAAATTTACATTTTTCGCATTATAATATTTTTCAGTCCTAAAATTAACGTGAAATATAGCGTTTCTGTTATTTATTTTAATAACCTATGACCAATTCCATTCAATTTTCGCAGTATAGGCCAATATTGACAACTTTTAGGCCTTTATTGCAAACAACCTTTTCATATATAGGAATTTTTAGGTATTGATTTATTGAGAGTCGTATTCTACATTAGAAGAACGTCGCCTTAGGATTGAGAGGTTAGAGTTCAAATCCAGGTTCAGTTAAAATTGACCATTTTTTCTGAGATGTGTACATTTAGCGCACGGGTACATTCTAGATTGTACTAGAATTTTAATCACCGAATCAACTAAAATGAAGCTGTACTGTCCGCATACCTACAAAATCAATTAAAATATTTATGAAAATACTGAACCTGGTGATCATAAGCGAAATAAATATTTTTGATAGTACATTAAAAGCTAGAAAATTGTAAAAATGACAAATATATTTTATTAACTCTTTAAAATATTATTCATGAAATAATAATATTGTATGAAATAAATCTTCATCATTATCGTAATATTCCCATGAATCCCAGTTTAAGTAGGATAGGGATGCGGATAGAAAATTCATTCGTTTTAGGAAATTTTGTAGCAATTTCTGGAGCCATGTCGCTCACCATTCGAATGCCCTGTCTGACGTTGTTTTGAATCATAGTGCCTTGCTACCTTTTATGATACAGTCAAACCACAGTTAGTCTAGTTTTCAGCAACCCCAACACGGGTATTTATATTAAACCAATCATTATTTAAATTTAATATTATATCATTATCCTAATTTTTCTTATTACATGTATGTTTAGCATTCTAAATTTTTATTAATATTACTATTGTTCGCTTCCTTTATGGAACCACAGCTGTGTGCCTCAGGCCACAACTCTTATGATAGTTCTTGGGTCTATATTAGAAATGGGTTGAGCTCTTTGATGTTAGCGACTCCATAGTCATTCACATAGCCTCTTCAAAACTAAAGCTCGTCCGTCAGCTACAAGATACTGGGTAAACATCCGCTACCTCAGACAACGCAAGTCCTTGAACTAGGCCCTCAGGTGACCCTGCAAAAAAGAAGTCTCGGATAAATCTGGGTCAAATTGCTGACCCTATAGGCTTGTAGTCTACTTTAACGTGACCGTCGTTAGCATTATGTCTCCAGGATATATAAAATTACCGCAGAAATAATGTTGCTTTTGGATAGAATTTTTAGTTTATTCAAAAACTAAAATGCGCTGAAATTAATGATAATTACATGGCATGAAAAATTTCTAAAAGAAGTCTTACATGAAATAAAAATGTATCAGTAAACAACCTGAAATTTCGATTAAGGTCTGTATTTAGTAAATAATAATTAGTCGTAATGTCTGGTTGATTAGCAGGCCCATTCAGAATTATGATTATTAATTTTTACTCCTTTTCGGATTCGATTAGATGCTCTTCTTATCTTCCCAGTTTGAGGCTCCTCCAGATGTGATATCTGAAAGAGCCTCCTAAGCCACATTGTAATATCTGGATAACATATACAGGTTATCATCATCATCATCAGTTCCTAGCGTTCTGTACAGAACATAGGGCGGCAACATTCCTCCATTCGCTTCTATCATCATCCATTTTCACAGCGTCTTCCAGTGAAATGTTTAATGCTCTCAAATCCTTGTTGATCGTATTTAGCCAAGTACTTTTAGGTCTTCATGGTTTCCTTTTTCCTTGAGTTGGCTTCCAGTTAACTGCAGGTTATAATATTATCTTTTAATGTTTAAAATAATAGCCTATTATCTAATGATACATCCTATGATCAGAGAACTGAAGCGAAAGTCACATCTTATAAAATCCAGCTCACCGCCGCAATGCACATCGGCGACGGGTCAAGCACGTGTATCGTTTCGTATAAATAAGTATACTTATAAAATATATATATATACATAAGATATATATATATATATATATATATATATATATATATATATATATATATATATATATATATACAGTATATATATAAATATACAATTTCCTTCATTTATATATATCATATACAAATTAAGCAAATTATCCTTTTTTGATAGTAATTTATTCAAAAAGTTGTTTTTCGTTGCAGCTGGATGATTTATTTCTGGGTAATATATTTCGAATTCATATATGCAAGACATTTACATAGTTTCGGGCATTCAAAGGACCGGTAATGCATTCGTCTCTTTTTACTTAGTAGTCTCTTGCACACGTGATGTTTACGGTTAATTTTCTGATATTTCTTTAGCCATCGATCCTCAGAACTAGTCGTTAACTACCAACATTAATTTAAACATTAATTACCCCTAAAGATATTCTAAAACAAACACTAAAGTGATTTATAAATCGCGTCGCTTCGGGATGAATGCATCTACGAATATTATTTGATTTATGCAAAATCCGTTAAATTATTTTTCGTTATTTATTACTCTTTTCTGGATTCATGAGTATACAACGTGTCTGACCTGACTTACCTTGTTAAAATATCTTAAGTATATTTGCTCAATCCAGAAAATGCTAAATCCCTGATAGCAATTGCTCCCTTTAAAATCAATATTGGCCGATATGATCAAATATCCTATGAAGCTGTGCTGTAGGCAAGCGGTCATGTATATTTATTTGAGGTAGGCATACTATTTATTATTCGCATCCGGTGCTTAAGAGTGGGGACTCTATATGTATGCATAGTAGTCCCATTAGAAGTGTCTCTAGATGTACCTCTAGTCCCATTTGAAGTGTCCCTATATTTATTTCTAGTAGCCCGTCTAGATGTACATCTAGTAGTCGCACTAAAAGTGTCTTTAGATGTATTTTAGTAGCTCCCTTAGATGTACCTCTATTAGTCTCACTAGAAGTGTCTCTAGATGTATTTCTAGTAGCCCATTTAGATGTATCTCTAGTAATCTCACTAGATATGCCTGGAGTAACCCTTCGATATATTCTCCTAGTAGAGTTGTCTCTTTAAAAGTCAGTCTATTAATCTACCTAGAACAACCAGTTTAATGCCTTTTGATGGGCCTCTACTATTGTTGTACCTCCATAGGTGCCATTAGTAGTCTCTCTGTACGTACCTTTAGGTGTCCGTCTAGATATAGGCCTATCTCTAGTAGTTCTGCTTGCTATTCTTCTGGAAGATTTTCTAGATTTTCATAAATTTTCTCCATGAGCCATGGTAGATTCACTATCATTTAAAAATCCTATTAAATCTATCTCCAGGAGTCTAGGTACATACTCAACACCCTTTGTTTGCACAATGTTCCAGTAAAATGTTTAGATAAATGCAGAGAGTCTGATATTTGGAATGTAGGTATATTCAATACCGGACTTGATTAATATATATATATATACTCTTGCAGCGAACAAGATGGTATGAGGAATGATAGAATATATATCTGGACCCCGACATTCAGAACAGAGCACTTAAATTTGATTCATTTTGAAGTTGTAAAGTAAAGTTAATGTCTATTTCCACATTACAAGGGAACTGTTAGAGATGACCCGGATGTGTTTCGAACCGATGACCTCCTGCGTACACAGGCCAGCTTGCTACACTCTCAGCCATTCAACTGGTTAAGCAGGAAATGTGTACCTTAAGAAGGTTTTTCGGAAACTCATATCCATGTTAAGAAATACAATTGCGTTATGTGAACTATCTTTTAGAAGATAACAGGAGTAATAGCGACAGAAAGGGCACTTAGGGGTCCATAGGCCTAGGCCCTATAAGTGGTTTCAGACCTTAGCTCACTCGACATCAAGTTTTGGGTTTATGATTGTAATATTCCGGAAATGACAAAAGTAGACCTACATCCTTAAAACAAAGTTTAAAAATAAGTTAAGTCAATGAATTGTTCGTTTTCTTCTAGTGCACTGCCTAACGGCAGATCCTTGGCATATAACTCTTCCAACCAATTCTATCATCAGCCTTCCTTTCAATTCTATGAACGAATTTGTTATTAAATCATTCAACACCCCATGTCTTCCTATAACTATTTTCTCCTGCATTCTTTCCTCTACCACCACATCCTTTTGCAAACCATTCCCCCTTATAATATGCCCTATCCAAATTTTATTTATATTTCTTATCACATTTACAAACTGTTTATCTGTCTCAATTTCTTTTCAAGAACGTCTTCATTTGTAACTTGTCAGATCAACAAATTTTTACATCCTTCTTCAAAACCACATTTCCAATGACTCTAGTTTCCTGATATCTTCTTTCTTTAATGTCCACATCCGCACAGAAGTGTCGCCCTCATCGATGTTTTCATAATCTTCAACTTTGTGCTTTTCTCAATGACTTTTGTTAGTAGTTCTTTTTCTTTCCGAAAGCCTCTTTAGTCTGTGCAATTGTACATTCATTTTTTTCCGTTTTACACTTCCCCTCATCCGTGATGATTTGGCCAAATTACTTGAATCTTTTTACCTGTTCTATTCGCTCATTATTCAATGTAATATTTACATCCCCTGTGATTCCTAGACACTCTCAGCCTAACACACATTTGCACACCTATACCTTAGACATAACCTTTGTCTTCTTCATATAAATCTTCATGCCGCATCTCTCAGATGTTTGATTTTTTAAATGGACTTGTTAGTATGTACGCCTATATGTACTCCTATATGTACGCTTATACATGTATGTACGCTATATTAATATGTATGTATCTCAGTAAAAAATTAAAAAGGAATTTAAAAATATTATAGCCTATATATATATATATATATATATATATATAATTTTTTTATATAAAAATTGCAACTGACAAACAATTCTGATCGAAGATGATGAACGTCACACTGAATGAAAGCCTTATTTAACAGGCTGACTACTGTTAATAAATTCAACAAGCTGGCGTTTTCATTGCTTCAATAACTAAACACATTTTAAGACTAATAATACAACTTTTATTTATTGCTGTGTTATGATCTATTGATTAAAATATTTGAATTTGCTTTTTGCTATTAACTGTTCTTATGACAATGTTTGACTGAAAAATTAATAAATCCCATTTATAGTTACTCTATGGCCTAGATTACAGCACCGTTTATGAAAAACACATTTTCTATTTGACATCCGCACGCTGTAGCGAAGTTACCATAAGCGATTATATATTTATAATAATAATAATAATAATAATGGTTTAACATCCGTTTCCTCATACAAGGATGATGTCAGGGATGTCCCCCCATCACATGTCATTGCAAATCGATTCACCCAACGATCTGAAAAAACACGTGCTGAAGAGAAATAAGAGATCCCAAACAGTGCCGATACGGTGAAAAAAAAACCGACAGGCAAGATAAAATGAAATCTATGGTGGGAAGAGATGTGTTTTCAACCTACAACGGAAAGTGGAATCAGTGGAAGTGTTTTGAAAGTTAACAGAGCAATTTTAATCTTAATTCTCTAAATTACAGGAAGCCAATGAAGGTTATTAAGCAAGGAACTAGAGGTTTATGATCTTTAGCGCCAAGTATTACTTTCTTGACAAAAATAATCAATTATCTATGTCAGTTATCCCATAACATGTCCGAGACTTTACGCTCTGACAGACTTATACCGGAATCGAACCACAATACTCTCACTCGGCTGATTATCACGTAACCAAAGTCTCCCTCATGAACTATTCCGTATGATATTTTATTACAAACAAAGCTAATAAAAGTAACATTTAATAGGAACAGCAGACTTATAGGGTTGAACGGTGCGCAACTGGCGCCGCACTCTAATTAGTATACATGTATTTATATACTCCGTACAATCTTCGTGTGTAATAATATGCATGTAGCTATATCGTTCAGTGGTACCAAACCAATCAAAGTGGTTTGGGGAGTGAATCGGGTGCATTCGCTTAGATATGGTCCCGTCAACTGCTCGACAAAGATACGTTCCGCACCCACTAAGGGTTCACGACGAATATTTATTAACTGAATTGAGCGGATTTATGCGGAAATATGGTTTTAATGAACGGTAAAATTCCGATAAAAACCTACCTCCCACGTTATTATACGGCAATTTACAAGTGTATTTGTACTAGATGAGTATCGGGTGTCTTTTAGTAAGACTTTTGCCTTGAACGTTAAGTTTGACTGAACACTAGAGAGGCAAAGAGGGGAGAGTGAAAAACAATTGAAAGAGAAATGTTTCCTTTGTTTATTATAATGTTATTATTTAATGATGACCATATTATGACTTGTTAATTAATATGCATTTGATATAAATACTTGAATACTTTGAATCCCTGAATATGTAAGACATTTTTTATTACCTTTTGAATGATTCCGTATTTTTATTTATTTTATATTAACTTCATTTCACAATGTAATGGACATTGAAATTGGCTGTAATTATCTGTTACCGATGTGAGTTGTACGCTGGTAAAGTGTACAAGACTAACAGAATATTCTGGTGTCTCGAAATGCAAATGAATAAGTAAATAAATAAAACCAGACTTAACTCTAAGAGATTTAGCATATGTATGCAATAATACAATATTTAATATATTCATAAAATGTTATCACATTCAATTACACAATTTGTCGAGCAGCTGGGAAAATACACTATACATTATAGGTCTATATAGGTCTACATGTAGCCCATATTTATAGGTCTATGAAGTACCCATATATATATATATATATATATATATATATATATATATATATATATGGGTATATAAATATATATATAATGTATACTGTACTACTGTAGTATACATTATATGCATGTATATTAGAGGATAAGTTCATTATATATACAATATATATATATATATATATATATATATATATATATATATATTTACGTGAATATAATATATATATATATATATACATGTATATCTATATATAGGCCTATATACAAATATGTATATATCAGACATTTACAAAAGATTAATTACATTTACTATCGGCGATCATACTGTTGAATATACATACAATAACGCTCAGTACACAAAATAAATCGAAATGTACAAGTATAATATGTAATCATGTTTTCATATGTGAAAACGAATCAACAAATTACAAATCTACTACGCTATACGAAGTTACTATTATCCGAGTAATGCATTGATATCTGTATACTAATATAAAGCGATCTATAAAACAATCAGTAAAATTCTTACACATTTCACAATATCTGATATCACAGTTTTTTTCACAATGGATTTTGTTTGTATAGAGACAGATGCATATTAATGAACATGTAATGTAGCGAAATTGCAAAACATGATTACTGCAAACATGGTTTCGGCAATATGAAACGAAATTGCGTCAATACATGCATGGTAAATATATAGGCTTATATATAGCTAAAGCAAAAAATAAATTCTAAACTTCAACGGGAAAATGTAGCTAATGAAAGTACCTTTAGTACAATGTAAGAGATAGTCAATAAATGTGTCTAAAATTCAATCCATGATCAATATGAAATAAAATTATGATTAAGGCAGTTATATAATAAGGCTTGATTAGGCACATGATATTTGAAGTTCAAGAATACTTCACAATAAGTTATAATAAGAGTATTTCCAAATGGTTCGTAGATATAAAAACCGATCCCTGTGTGGGCTCTCTTTTTTAATTTGACAATTCATTGTAAATAAGGCATAGGCCTACCCGTATCTATACACCAGGCGCTTTGTGTATTAAATAAAACAGTCCTTTCATCGATTCCATCCATATACATGTACATGTAGTTTCAAATCTACAAGATTAGTGCACATTGACCCAAGTCTCGCGCATGTACTTTTTTACCACAGAATATAACAAAATCATAAACACTGGTTGATTTTGTCTGATAGCCTCTTAAATTTGTGCCACGTGATACTATGAAAGCCCACTTTTAAATAATTAAGATTTTTTTTTTGAATACGAGCTACATACGAAACAGTGGAGTATAGAGATTTTAGATCTATAGTAAATGTATATTAGCAGCATATGCCGTTATGAACTGAGTACGGTTGCTAGATTCTGCACGTATTCGATGATAAAGCAGTTCATTAATAAAGCAATTAGCCGATATCCTCGATACTTGAAGACAATTAGCAACAAAGGTGTCTTTACATTTCAATGCCAATTAACTGCATGATCAATGGTATTTCTATTTTATTGCTAACGTTCAAACTCATTTCATTCAATTCATCACCATAATAACAAAAGTGAAGTGAATAAACAAAACAAGAAGGAGGATCGACAATCTAATGAAATGAGTGAATTATTACTAGATCAATACAGAACAGATTAGATTAATTACAATTACAATATTAATTAAGGCTACTTTTTGAACTACATTAATGAAACTGTCAATCAATCCATTGACATTTTAAAGACAATTCAGATAAATGTCATCTTTCGCAATTTGAAATATTAAGCTAAACAGATACAAAGAAAGAAATATATACCCCGTTAAACCTATTCAAATTAAAAGCAATAAACCAGATACAAACACGAAGTAACCCTACATTAGAGGTACCCTATTTCTTGATTGATAGTGACGAATGACAGTATCTATAACATATGTGATATGAAGTTGAGTGAATGAATGAATAAGAGAATCTTATTACATTAAATAAATGTGATAAGAAGTAGAAAGAAAAGCTAGATAAGACATATTATAACGGGGACGGTTTGCTAAAAGATGTAATAGTAGGAAGTGTGCAAGGGAAAGGAGTCGAAGGAGGACCGAGACATGTGTCGTTGGATGATATCCGACTACGGATCAGTATGTGAGGGTTCAAATTCTGGGCTCTGCGGTCTCTGTTAGAGCTTTCGAGGGAAGAACCTGATATCGGCTTTGCAGCTTTTACGGTTTCTTAGCTTGATAGGCATATATAGTCCATAAGAATAGTAATAATAATAATAAGGAAAAATAATAAAAAATATAATAAGAAATAATAATACTAATAATAATAATAATTGTTATCATCATCATCATCATCATAAAGATAAAAGTTTAACGTCCGTTTCCTTATACAAGGATGATGTCAGGAACGTCTCTTCATCGCATGCCACTACAAATCCATTCTTCTGTACGACGTGAAAAGCATGTGCAGAGAAGATAGAAAAGAGATGCTAAACGGTGCCAGTCCGGTGATCAAAAATCAGTCAGGCAACGTAATATAAATCTATAGAGGGAAAAGATGTGTCTTCGGTCTGCTACAGAACATTGAAATAATAGAATATGAGCGAAAGATCATGAAGCAGAACGTTCCAAAAAGTAGGAGATGAAAAAAGAGCGTCTATCTAATGCGGTGAGAGTACCTAGAGTTTTGAGCAGGTTGGCATCAGAAGCACGAAGCAAGAAGATAGATAAGGGACTAAGTGATCAGAAAATGGAAGAAAATTTTCCAATGGATAAGTATTTTGAAAGAGAAAGTAGGCTATTATATATAGGATTACGTATATGTAAACAAAACTCCTCATTGCGATTCCTACTTACACCATCTACCAGAGAAAATCGTTAATAGGATCGATATTTATAATATCCAGTAATGTAATTTCGCAAATTATTCGACCAGTTTATTGCCAAAATAAACTATGTGTTGATCAAAATCTATTAATTTAAATTACAATAAATTGATATCTTTCATTATTTTCAATTTATTCACTAATTTTACACCACACAGCATTATAGACTAAGGTTTAAATTCAAAATTCTTGTAATTGATATAACTACAACGTTCAAGCAATTGCAGTGAAATGATTTTAAGACAAATGAATGTTAAAAAATTACTCCTTGAATTAGACATCTGATATAAATTAGGAAAAGGAAAGTGACATTAAATATACTGTTAAAATAGTCTGACCTATTGAACTGTTTTATTGTTTGGAAACGTAAGTATTGACAATTTATACAACAATATTCAGTTAAAAACACCTTTTGGAACATAATTTTTTCTGCATATGACCGAAAGCTAAAATCGAATTACACTTTTCTACTTACATTTAAATATATCACACTTGTTTGCGTACATTTTTATTTAGTGAATGAATTAAAATTATTTATCATCGCATCATGATGAACCCATGAATTATCGAATTCATAACTTCATCTTGTGCGAGATATATCTTAGGAGACTTAGTTGTCTATTATATTGACGAAGTCATTATTACAAGTGTTTTAGTAATTAGTATCACAATTTGTATCATATCATTATTTATTATAAGCTTTCTCTCATTAGTGCTATTTATTGGTATCACAGTGAAAATGTTTACTATATTTCAATTCAGGCGTAATAAACATCATTTGTGGCAAATAGCTTTAATTAGCAGAAAACTAGTACACGTAACTGCGCATGTGGAACTCTACTTAAATAATTCAACATGAGCAGCGATTAATTCATATGCCGCATTATGAGCACTCTATCAAGTGTACTGATACTTTTAATTTTCAGTGTAATAAATCAGTGTAATAAATTTAAAAGCAACACTCCATAGGAAAATATATTCTTTTGACTCTTCTTCCACTGAATATAATTTTCGCTGTAAAACTTATCCTACGACACGAGTTGAATAGCCATGACATCTGTGGGAGTACAGGGTTGCCGCTGCTGGGGATTTTGTGATTTTACTGGTGTACCATCCTGACTATTTTCTTCTCTCAAACTTTGATCAGATTCCTGAGAATTACTCGTAACGTTGGCCGACAGTAGTTCCTCAATCTGGCGCTGATGATGCAACAGCGTGTCCTAGACATAAAAAGTAAATATTATTACAGATAGAAAATAAATAAATATAGATCAAAAATAATATTAATATACACTGTGTTTCTTATAACTGATACCCCAAATTGTTTTAACAATAAAGTCGTAAGAAGTTGACCGATGTTCTTGAAATTCACAGCACTTGACCAGCAGCCAATTCTACAAAACATAGAGAAATTTCGTTTGAATATCTTTAATAACGTGAACGTTATAGTTTCGCGAATATGAGTGGGGTCAGATAAGAAATATCCGATACAGGATTACGGGCGTGTTACATTTAGCGTAGGTTATCTCTATAAATATACCAGCTAACACGCAATATAAAATTTCTGCTAATGCTATTTTGAAGAGCAATCACTTCTTTGCAAAATGACGTAAAATACGTGCTGATATGTTCCTAATTGAAAAAGTTATTGAACTTTTAATGCATGCATGGCATGTCTGGGTACACTGCTATCACCGCAGCCACTGCGCGGGGTCCTCTAGCGCCACAGTTAAAATAGCTTATTCGTTTATTCTCTTCATGCAATGCATGCATAAAAATTTCGATAACTTTGTCAATTAAGAACATATCAGCACGTATTTTACGTCGTTTTGAAAATAAATGATTGCTCTTCAAAATAGCATTAGCAGAAATTTTATATTGCGTGTTAGCTGATATTTTTATAGAGATAATCTACGCTAAATGTAACACGCACGTAATCCTGTATTGGAAATTGCTTATCTGACCCCACTCTTATTCGCGAAACTATAACTTTCACGTTATTAAAGATATTCTAACGAAATATCTCTATGTTCTGTAGAATTGGCTGCTGGTCGAGTTTTGTAAATTTCATGAACATCGGTCAACTTCTTACGACTTTATTGTTAAAACAATTTGGGGTATCAGTTATAAGAACACAGTGTATAATATAGTCATATGACCGTATATCCACAAATAATTTTTTTCTTGAGTGGTGTAATGTGGACCATTACAGTTTGTCACTTTTGTATTGATTTGCTGCCTTTTGGTGAAAATAAAGATTAATATATTATGAATTCTGTATTTAAATACTACATGTAAGTCTATATGTTACCTAAATAGCGCGCCCGGCACACATTAGACATACGCACATAATACATGCAATACTCCATATGAATCGCACATACTGAAGAGTTTTACTAATTGTTGGTCGGTGTACCGTTAAGGTTTTGTTTTGGTATCCTCAACCTCGATCAACAGTAGTATTAACATCATTCTCAAGGGAATCAACCGGAAATGAACAGACTAGGACTTGGAATAGGATACGAATCCGACACCGGACCACTCAGTTTTACTATTCGTGGTGTCAAATGCTCCAAGTGAACTGCGATACTGCAAGCTCAGCTATTTTGCTGGAACACAGGCTTACACAACGCCATATTTACTGACATAGGCCGGAGAGATGCATCCATATAGACAACAGCGCTGACTCATCGCTTAGTCAAAGATTAAAGTTCAACAGTTCACCTAACAAAGGGATCAGGGAAGTGGCAGAGATTTCACCATTGAATCTACATTCATGATTACAGACTGAGTCAACAAAAACAAATGTTTATGCCTTGATTGAATTTATTAGCGCATTCATGAAGTAAGAAGTTCTTCCAAATACCGTAACTCGAAATACAAATTTGCTCACAGTATTCTATCACGCTCCCGAAAGAGCACTGCATCGATCGACATAATCATCGATAAACGAAGTCAACTAACTTAACTTGAAATCATCGTGGTAACTTCCACGTAATTAATTTTTCCAAAATTATTTAGCTTGGAAAAGTTTAGCTTCCAGTACTGAATAGTAATGATGTTCTCAACTTTTTTAGTCGCCTTTTGTGACACGGTAATTTTTTAATGACATGCCCGGAATAAAAGAATAGAATGGCTTTTATCAAATTGTTAAACTAAAGGGAATTAAAGAAAAGGAACATAAAATATCAAATAACACCTATATATCCCACATAGCCAGCCAATGACATCGCTTTCGAGTCAGGAAATTGACGTTAACCTTAGCATTACCAGCTTTATCAATATCAAATGTAACGAATCAGTCTTAGCGACTAACCAGTCAATTTAGCATTACAAGATCAGTCAGATATGCGAAACGCTACATTCAAATATTTAAGGAATTGAAAATTTGAACCTAAATTTCAATGAGTCATGTGGTATACTTGAACATTAACCTAATTCAATTTATTTGCAGTAATCGTGCAAAATGCTTAGCAAACGTATAATAGATCATATGACTGAGGTCCTCCTGTAGGATAATGGTGAGAAAGACGGCCAAATATTGAAAGAGCTGATTTTATAGATGGAAGAGTATAGTCGTGATTAATTGAGTTCATTGTTCATTAATTATGAAATGACTGACGATTGTTGAACTGTCTGTATGTAAAGTTACTAAGGATAAACTCCAAGGCGTATAAAAACAGTTCTTCCGAATCAAATCTAATTCCAGAAAGCTAAGATTCAAGTAACAAAGTGTCTCTTGTCCGAAGGCAAAATCGCCTTATTTCACTGATTGAAAAGAAATATAGTTCTCAAATAACTGTTTAACTAAACAATCAACAGAAGCAGTCAAAACAACTAATTTCCACCAACTCAGGAACCCAATGAAAGTTTGAAGTTAGGTCTTAGTTATTTCCAATAGGGACCGTAAGAGGTGATTAAACCACTTCGTTTAGGGTGCACTTCAATAAACGAAGTTAATCATCGTAGGCCCGGATAGTACTTGGATGAGTGATCGCCTTGGAAGACAGAGTGC
The DNA here is from genome assembly GCA_905160935.1 of Enchytraeus crypticus. Classification (NCBI taxonomy): domain Eukaryota; kingdom Metazoa; phylum Annelida; class Clitellata; order Enchytraeida; family Enchytraeidae; genus Enchytraeus; species Enchytraeus crypticus. The sequence continues at coordinate 437,271 of CAJHZI010000436.1, read as the reverse complement.
TGACCGGTTTGAGCAAAATCCCCATGATGTTGGAAGGCTATTCTTAAGAGGTGATAAAACCCTAAGATCAAAACCAACGTAAAAAAGCAAAATAAAGCAGCAGTCTTTAACAATTGCACGTATTCGTCAGATGTTACCAAAGTGTATATGTACTGAAATAATTTGTAGCAGGTAGCAATGATAAATTTAGTAAATTAAAATCTTATTTGATAGACCAATTGATCGCCCAACAATAACATAAGGCATTTTGCAGATAGATTATTTACGTTTTATACTGGAGTATTACTCAACTTAGCAAAGGGGTAAATTAAGGTTACTATAGAATTATACATAACATAACTTAATAATACTGTTTCAGAAAGTCGGGAAACCTGTAACACCAGTCATGTGCACAAAAGATTCTTTAAAATTATATATACTAATTGATGATAGACTGGTTAAAAACTGAAAAATTCCTGTCTTATATTCAGCATGAACTGATCCAATCACTCAAATAAATGAGCATCCCGACCTTATTTGTATCAGCAGTAAATAATTTGATTAAACAAAGAAGGTCGACAAATGATTCTATAATTACATCTGAAGCGAATCCTAGATGGCAGTAGGCTATAAAATAAGTCTTGCAGAAAGACACGACATTTTCTGAAGCCGTCGCAGTAAAGGCTCTTTTTCTCGATTTATGTATACGAATTTAAAACAATAATTCAGAAATTTTATTGGTTGGGTGGCTGAAAGGATAGCAAGCTTGCCTGAGAAGTTGGAGGTCATTTGTTAGAGCCTCAAATAGTCCATTTTTGGTAGTAGTCCCAGTGATACAGAAACAGACGTTAAAGTTAACTTGATTTAAAATTCTGATTCTTCAACGGAGATGTGACTAACTTGACGGAGTATTCGATCAATAGTTATATTATATTAGTTCAAATCTCAGTTCAGCCAAAAATCCCAATATCGCTCTTATTGACCGTAGCAAATAATAAAATTTCATTTTCTAAGCTGCTATTAGATGTGTAGCATCATCATCAGTTCCTTGCGTTTTGATCAGGGCGGCAACATTCCTCCATTCGTTTCTATCAGCAACGACCCTCAAAATTTCTCCCCATGAAATGTTCAATGTTCTAAAATCTTTGTTGATTGTGCTGAACCGAGTACTCCTAGGTCTTCCTCTTTTCCTTTGGTTTGGCTTGCGATTAATTGCAGTCTTTGCATATCAAACACTACTAATCAAAGACCGCAATTAATTGGAAGCCAAACAATTGAAAAAGGAAAAGAGGAAGACCTAGTAGTACTTAGTTTAGCACGATCAACAAAGTTATGAGAACACAGAATATTTCTTGGGAAGAATCAGACGAGTATACAGCAAATTAAACATTTACTTTAGAGAGGACCACATGCATAAGTCTGTAGTAACGAAAAACTGTAAAGTAGTATCGAAGACCTGTTTGAAAGAAGAATGTAATAGAAACTTTCGTTGTAGAAATCACTTTAAATAATCTTTTACCTAAGCAGTGTAGCAAAACTAGAGATATTTGTAGATGAATATCTTTATAATATAATAGAGATATGTGTATATGATAATTAAAAACCCCTACATTCTTTAAGGCGTAGCGATTTTATTAACCAGATTCTAAGGCTATTTGCCGTATCAAATCAAAAATTTCACACACATGAATTCCATTCATAAAATGCAGCAGACAAGCAAAATACAGCAATCGTCGTGTAATTAAAATAGCACACTGTTGCCAGCCTCAGAAGATTAACAGTTTATGTTCTTTCCCACAGTAAGATGCATTCTTGTCAAATCTTCAGCGAGTAGCTAAAATAAAGCTAAAGACGATTTTTAGTTTGTATTACATTATATGTGAGACTTAGCGAGACATTGTCGCAGCTAATATTTTGAGCAGCATTATTTGCGAGGCCTTTGGAAAGAATACGAAGTAGACTTGAAGTGCAAATCGGCCGAATTTAAATAATATTTTCGGCGCAAAACAGAAGAACTACTTATACATTCAAAGACTTCTGAACATTATTGGTCCGACCAACTTATTTTATACGTTATCAAAATATTGTAATTTCTATCTCTCTCTTCTCTCTCTCTCTCTCTCTATCTCTCTCTCTCTCTCTCTCTCTCTCTCTCTCTATATATATATATATATATATATATATATATATATATACATACATGTATATATATATATATATATATATATATATACATATATATATACATTCATATATGTATATATATGCGCTTGTTACGGTTTGAATATATATATATCTATATACGTATATGGGCTAAGCCGGCGGCTTGTTGGCAAAATGTTCGAATGTGGATCAGTAGGCACAGAGTAAAAAATCCTGAGATACTGACGTTAAACTTGTATATAGCTATAATTTAAGAATATACATATTATATATATATATATATATATTACATTATATACAATTTTTATTTATTCTTTACTGAAGGTATGCGTAGGCCCTATTATGTTTTTTTTCGAACAGTTATGTTTGATATAGAACCGATGCCGAAAGCATGCAGTTAAGTTAAGGTCGTCCTGAAGTTTCATTTTTTTATTGCGCTCTCATAGTTTATTCTCGATTTTTTATTCACATAACACAAGCATTAATCACATACAACGTCAAACCAATCTTATGACAACTACCTAACCGAATTAAATATATAGGCCTATCTGAGAACACTTAAAATTTAAATAAATTGCAATAATTCAAATTTAAACTAAATTTGGCGGCGGGTTTTAGCGCACTTGGTTTAGCTTCACGCCAATAAACGAAGTTGAGCTCAACCGGCTTCGGTTAGTACTTCGTGGATGATCACTTTGGAAGACCGAAGAATCCCAGAATGTTTGAAGATTATTCTTAAATCTGCGCTAGCTGCAATAACCATGGAGAGATGAAGTTATTAAATTAATGCTAATTTATACCTACAATTACATTTTGTCGATAATTGTTATTATGAATATTCCATAAATTAAGTTTCAAGGGAATTGAAACAACAAAATAGCTAAAACAATTCAGACAATATATAATATTTGCGCCGAACAAGAATACTTAAAGAATATTTCAACACCAATTTTTAGGCCCTATACCTAAATAAATAACAGTTTGAATTCTTAAGATCATAATGATATTGGATGTCGGCTATCAGGTTATTCTAGGTCGTTATTTGAACAGCAGATTGTGGCAAAGTTGCTCTGGTAAAATTCATTTCAAATAAGGAAAAATTGCCATGAACTCTCAAATTAAATTTCCTCTTCAGTGAAAAATATACATAGTTATATTTAAATATTTCAATAGTTAGAAAAACAGAGAAATCTGAGCAACATGTAAAAATTGACATGCAGAAGCGATACCTAAGTAGACCAATTATAACCGTATACTATCATCAGCCATTTTCATCATCAAATAGCAAACAAACTTGTTTTTATTTAATCAAAGGCATAGTTGGAATGCAATCAGATTAAAGCATCTACGTGAAGATATATGTAATTATGTCCATACGCAGTGTTTGTGCAGCATATATATCTTGTGTGAGCAGACTGTCTTCCTGTGTTTGTCCAACGTATCAGCTGATATGTCACTTTACTAGATGATACGACACTTTATTATTTTATCAGGGCACAAGTTAGAGTATTCGAACCTTGTGGCCTTTACCATTTCATATGAATTGTTGTATTGTGTGAAACTTTTCCAGCTGTGATTGTGTGAAATGATGAATCATTTAAATAAATAAATAAATAAAAATAAATATGTTGTCTTAAATGTTAGAACGGCGCCACTGAAAGACTCAATGGTCAAGCGACAAAATCTCTTGCAGTTTAATCATGAATGGATCGTGGTGTAATGAATGTCGCATGGTGTAATGAATGGCGCATGGTATTATGAATGGTGAATGGTTTAATGAATGGTGAATGGTGAAATTAATGGAGAATGGTGAATGGTGTAATGAATGGTTTATGGTGTAATGACTGGTTCGTGGTGTAATGAATGGTGCATGGTGTAATGAATGGTGCTTGGTATAATGAATGGTTAATGGTGTATTCAATGGTTCATGTGAAATGAACGGCTCACGGTGCTAGTTTGAGGCATTGAAGCAAGCTGAGAGCAATTCTGATGTAACAGTTAAGCAAAATTGATATAACATTGGATCAAGATTAGAGTAGCATTGAAACAACGTTTGAGAAAGATTAGAACAACATTGAAGCAACATTGGAGCAAGATTCGAGCACAACTGAAGATTAAAGCAGTATTGTATTCGACGCCATGCTATAGAGATGATGAAATTTACGATAAACTATACTGTACATAGTATCTTTATGCTATACATAGAATGTACATACATCTGTACATAGTATCTTTATGCACTTCGAGCAGTATTGAGACAGCCATTTTAGAAGAGTGCAAGCAGACAGACGCTGAAGGATAAACTAGGGCTATTTATTTGCAGTAAAAGCATTCATCACGGGGCACGAGACTTCGGTATTAATCGCCTCACATAGAATTGACGGGATGTTTTGTCAAATCTTCGCCCGTAGAATTAAATTTCAATTCAACTTGAAGCTCTTTCTCACGCTACAGTACTGCTTTTCCGAACACCGGTATCATGTTCGTACACTTTTAACAGCCCACACATTGTACCTAGCATTGGACTATTTTTAAAACAGGTTTAGTATGTTTATTTGTCTGCCTGCCTGTCCGTTGGGCTATGCCTGTCGAGCAGTCAGTCAATCATCCACAAATCTTGCTTTACTAAGAGGTAACTTGAGGATATAGTCATCTAAACCCGCATACTTTTATTTTGTTTTACAAAAATGAAGAAAAATACAGCAATAATTTCTCAATTCTGCTAATTTTTGTAATCGTCCAGAATGGATCATGACACTTGAAACATCGTCTGCAGCATAAAGCAATACGCAGAGTGCTAATCTGCTTGCATAAAGCTGCAACTCCGTAACTTTAAGCATACAAGATATCGGACTGCAATTAAACAACAAATTTAATGAAATGTTGTCAGTTCTCTTCTAATTTCTTACTCACCCAGCTGCTGTAAGAATTACTTACAGACATCGCCACCGGCTGGAACCAGTGGCGATGTCTGTAAGTTATTCGACCGCGGATCAGTATATGCGGAATTCAAACCCTAGGCTCTCCCGTCACTGACATCGCTTTCGAGTGAGGAAACTGACGTTAACATTAGCTTTATCTTTTTTAAAACATGAAATTAATCCACACTCTACAACAACACTGTGCCAGCCACCTTAAGGATTAACGACAACAGCAGTAAAACAACAACAACGTAGAATACGATTGCTACTCTGATTATATGTTGAAGGATAATTTATGACAACACCTAGCATCGTGAAGACAAAGCCAAGCCGGTAGCTAAATAAGTAAAGCTGGTACAGCATCAACCTTGAGGCAACTCTTCCCCCAAATATAGACGCAGATATCGCCACCTCAGTGGGGGTTCCTGTTAGAGTTCGTACACCCGTCAACGTAAAGAGGTGGTAATTGATGCTTCAAACTTCTATTTACAACTCAATCTAGTCGTTGTTGGGTACAGATATTCTAAAGCCCCGCTGCATTGAATTATTTGTATAAACTAGCAGCCGACAGAGTTTTAAGGATTTCAGTCGCAAAAATATAAGACCGCGAAATCTCTCATCAGTTAAGTTTCTGCTTAAAAGTGTAGGTTGTTGCCATAGTGCACAGTAAGACTTTAATTTTGTACGTTTATTTAATGTGCATAAATATGTCAGCCTGCTAGCGGCTTTGAATGTCACATAATAAAAGTTCAAGTTATCTATGCAGTAAGATGACCTGGACAATTTTGCAGGATCGTCAACGGATAAGTGGGTATTGGTAAACTAGGAGCAATTATTGCTCTCTCTCTCTCAATTGCCAAAGTTTTACTCATCAGTATACTAGACTCAGCAGGTAAAGTGCGATATTTCTTGTTTGAAATGTCAGCAAGAGCAACAACAGCGGCAACAATGAACAATGGGTTATTGGCAAGAGCAACCAACAATCGACTCTTGCGTATCAATTCCTGACCTGACGTCGCATTCTGAGAGAGAGAGAGAGAGAGAGAGAGAGACAAAGAGAGATAGAGACAAAGAGAGAGAGAGAGACAGAGAGAGAGAGACAGAGACAGAGAGAGAGAGACAGAGAGACAGAGAGAGAGAGAGAGAGAGAGGGAGCGAGCAACAGAGAGAGTCAGGGAGACGGAGAAACATATAATCAGACAAAAACTACATACTATACTCTACTATGCGTAAGGTAAGGGGCGTATAAAAAGCAACAAAACAATAATTATGAAAGGAATGGACAATCAGTTTAAGATCTTATTATACCAAACTAAGACCAAAACGCGAATCAATTACAAGACAGTAAGTATCGTTGCGGTGTCTACATATTGTTTGACCAACAAGAGAACATTGAGGAACGTGAAAGCAAATATCGAGCAATGAGCATGGATATGAAAGATAATAATAATAATAAAACATTTAAAAAATGAAAGAATGAAAAATGAAAGAACGAATAAATCAAAGGATGAACGAACGAATGAATGAACGAATGAATGACTGAATGAATAAACGAACGAACGAATGAACGTGAATGAACGAACGAACGAATGAATGAATGAATAATTTTTCAGGGACACACTTGACACGACAATTCTAAAGGAGAATGGATGGCCTTGAATTCTTTAAGTTAAACTTTAGGCGGCTCTAATTTGGCTCACATTTTAACGAGAAAAAGCAGCTGCCGTCTAAAACCTAAATACATAGCAGTCAAATACAATACATGCCTTACCGAGGTATGAGAATCCGAGAGTTTTTATGTAATAAAGTCTGGTCTAGTTGTGTAATAATTGAACAAAGTTCAATTAACAAAATAAAACGGCCGTTCGCCTTTGGATTTTGGCACCCTTAATGACATTAAAGAGTTAAACAAGATATCGAAAAATCATGTGAAATTATCTGACGTCTCTGATATTTTCTTTTGACGAGGAACCGGACGTTAAATTCTAATTGATTGATTATATAACTATTTATCATAAAGTCAGCCAGTAAATCCATCACAGTGGATATACATTTATTGACCACTGACCAGTCAATCATTTTAATGACTTTGAAAGTAAGGAACTCAGCCAATCATCGAGTTTCTACTCAACGTGATCATCATCATCATAATCGTCATCATCATCGTCGTCATCTTCCCTTGAATCCTAGTTTAACAAGGATCGAGATCTTTAAATTTTCCATTCGTTTTTTGACAATTTTGTAGCAAATTCTGGAGTTTAGGCTCTCACCAACCGAATGCCCTTCTGTCTTTGGTTAGTTTAGTCACCATGATTTCATAAATGTCAATATATATATATATACAAAGCAGCCGTTATCAAATTATATGAAGAGATTGCACTACAGAGATTGTAATTTGAGAAAAACTAATATCAAACTAGTGGCATTAAAATATGCCAAAAGACAAAGTAATACGAATAAAACTTTATTAAAACATAGTTAAAAATCTCTCTCACTTAATGCACTGCCTAACTGCAGGTCTATGGCATAGGCCTATAACTCTTTCAACCAATTCTTCCCTAGGCCTTCCTTTTCATCTCTATATATGAATTTATAAAAAAAATCATCTAACATTCTACATCTCGGTCTGCCTCTAACTATTATCTCTTACACCCTTCTTCCACTATATTTTACAGCAACCTGCCCCTCGCTATATATACCATATTACTTCTTTACTTATTACTGTTATTATTATACTATTACTACTACTATTTTTATACTATATACTATTATTTGTTATACTATTTATAATATTTATTATTTATTATACTATTTTTATTATATTATTATTATTTATTTATATAATATATATTATTATACTATACTATTACTATTATTATACTATATACTATATGTTAGTATTTATTATATTATTTATAATATTTATTAATTATAATATTAATTTATAAATATTATTATTTATTATTTATATAATATATATAATTATTCTATACTATTACTATTAATATGTTATTATTATTATTTACTTATTACATTCTCACCATTTTTACTACTTCTCTTACTGTTATTAACTGTCTACCTGTACCGACTTTGTCAAGAACTTCTTTTTGTAATTTTCTGAGTTCAACTAGTCATTTACATCTTTCTCCATAATCACATTCACAATACTTATAGTTAGTTTCCTGATACCTCGTTCCTTAACGTCCTTAATACCTTTCGTTAGGAGTTCATTCCTCCTAACCAAAGTCTTTTTTGCCTTTGCAATTCTACAGTATTTTCCGTTTCACATTTTTTAACAGTCGAATTGGTGCAACCCAGATCCTTCGAAAATGTTAATATATAGAAATTTAATATATTATTTAATGCGCCGACATCGTTTTATTGAACGTATGACAGGATCTCGTTCTGGGCACGTAACAGTTTTGAATGGAGCGGAAATGAGCTCTCATCAAACATCTCGAAAAAGCGGAGTATCTATGCATTAAACATTATTTTCATTTGTCATACTTCAAATGTCTGAAGTGAAAATTGAAGTAAGCAAGTGTGGAATCATAATAACAGGTCACCGAGATTTATTGTACTAAGTTAACTTCTCAGGTCTATCTGTGAAGTGTATAGAAAAAAATGATATATATATTTATATACAATATACTCAACGAGGAATAGGCCTATCCGGTGAATTGTGTAATTTTGCGAAAAAATACTGAATGAATTAGTATCAACTATAAGAAATTTATGGCAGATATTATATAATTTAACATCAAAACGAAGATAATAAGTCATGATTTCTGCAATAACATAACAAGTTTAACAACAATGTAATTATATTGTCGTCCCATGACAACATCAAGCGCTACCGAGACAAATCCAAGTCGGCGAGTAAAAAGGATGTCCGAAAAGGTGCAAATTCTAAAATTCAGATAATTTGTCTAAATATAAAAGGAAATAAAACAAAAGAGATTTACGTGCTGGTCACATCTCATAGACAATAGATGGAAAATAGGTGAAAACTTTAAGTTGACAAAAGAATAAAAGTTAACTTTCGATAATCAGTCAAAAGGAATTTAAAGTCCGGTTCTACGCCATAGGGCAATGTCAGGGACTTTTTTGCTTTATTATACTGAACGTAGAGTTCGATGAAATGGGAAATGATTTATTGTATTATATTGAAAGGTTTATAATATCACTTCTGAGAGGTTGATTGAGAATCGTTTGATAGAATCCATAGATACAGATATGCATTAAACTATTCGTCTCTATTAATGCAGAAGATACCCTCTATGCAGCGACCACTTAAAATTTCTTACTACTACAGCAGTATGCTACTGTAACATATAAGGCGCATATAGCAAAGGTATATAGCGCCTTCCCACGGCAACTAAAGTGTAATTTATCATCGCTGATTATAGAAATTACACGATTCAAATGAGGATATACGATGGACAATTCAGCAAAGGTCACTAGATTAAATTAATGGACAGTCCGCTAGAATGACCAGGTCATTTAACATTCACAGCTAATCACCACTCAAATTCATTCACTGACAGTGGTCAGTTGATAAAATCTACATTCTACTAAAGGGCCCAAACTACAGCTTAAGAAACCGCGTTGAATTGAATATAGGAGATTTATAGAGTGCTCAATCTACTGGCTACAAGGATACTGTTAATTTATAGGCATTAAAGATCACAAAAATAAAGTAGAATTGCTAAGTAAAACTTCAAAATTTACTTTTTCTTCAAATTTTGACGGGGTGCAGAATACTTCTTAGACATTAGAATCAGATATGTTCAATACGGTGTTGAAAATATTAATCATTTAAAGCTTTTTAGAATATACAGTAATCATTATTATTAGGATTTAAATTAAACACGTTTTAACGTCCGCTTCATTATGTACATTGTGTTTTGCCATTGGAACGATCGGCTGCAACTTTGGCTGCAGGTCAGTAGGCGTAAGATTCAAATTCGGTACCAGACCCGTAACTGAAATTCTATTTCGTTACTGAAATACTTTCGTGCCAGCGAAATACTTTATGAATACTTATGAAACATAATTTCTATTCAACTTGTCTTAGGATATTTTAATAATTGCTGTTTATATATGTATCCGAAACTAAGCTGGAAGCATTCGATAAGTATATCAAGCGCATAAGAAGTTATTACTGTAGAGTTTGCATTTCAGCAGTTCGAAAAGCACCATAGTTGAATGGACGAGCCAAAAATTTAATTAAAGGCCTATACTTGTGCACAACAGAGATTACCAAATGTTACCATCTTTCTCACATAATTCAGCCTTTTGAATTAATAAGCGCTAAATCTAATGCCTATTGTTTAACGTCAGTTTTCCCTCAAGATTGCATGCTAATGAGGGGGCTAGCACTGAATTTGAACCAGTACTTATGCTTCTCCACAATTAGACGCCTAACTGATTAGGCTACTGGTTCAAAGTTATGCAAAGAGAGAAATTGAAAATGTTTTAATTTATTTAAAATTAAATTATCTTCTCTGGATATGTTCTCTAATACACTTAGAAATTTTCTTTTAAAAATGGTAAAATATTAGTCATTGGACCTAATGGCTAACAGCTAAAATTTGTCCGATTCTTTGCTGTTAAATAACAAAATTTTGTATAATAATATAATAAACCAATGACCGAGTTTACAATTGGAATTTCTGAGTAACTTTTCATCACATTCTCACAATTACATGACGAGTTTAAACGCATTAATATCATATTATCATAACATAAAGGCAGACAGAATTTAATTGTGCATATAAATTACACCAGAACGTGCCAAACTAGAGCGGGTCCACCTTCAGTACATCTAATTAATCGATTTGTATGCATCAGCGTCCTAAAGATCGATCTAAGAGAAACCCATATTCTGCATAGCGTCGACGATTTTAAAATTCCGTTAACAACATATTTTTAAGCGGCGCCTCAGGTCATAATTCTGTACATAGCCCATATGACAAAGGAAAGCGACTAATAAACTCAACTGGTTTGTATTATGAGAACATGATGCGGTGATGTGACATGCCTTTGTACAAGTAAATGGGAGGTCCACCGTTACACGAGTAGCAGGCGATAGGCATTTGACTCGATAGTGTGCGGCGCTTTCTGGTACGAAGAAGAAAAGAGGAATATGATATATACATTAAACAAGCATATATCAGCTGCTTCACTGCTCAGTCATCCCTAATGCAGCTGATCTGACTCAAAAACTTTAATTTACGCTAATGGCACCTTGAACGTAGCGAAATTAAGATGATTCTAATAACTTCATAATAACAATTTTATGAATATGTATCAGGAAGAAAGAGAGAGAGAGAGAGAGAGAGAGAAGGAGGAGTGAGAGTATAATAACTTTGCTATTTTGTGTATGATATATGCATGTAAATATGCATGTGAAGAAGTTCTGTAAGGAGTTGAATAGTAAAGAATTTGTACTGATAGGCAGTTGATAAATGCATTAGGAAGATGAGCGAGATATAACACATTATAAGGGGGAACGTTCACTAAGAGTTGTCATAGAAGGCAGAATGAAAGAAAAGAGAAACAGAGGCAGGCCGAGATTAGGAATGTTAGATGATCGAAAGATCCACTCATATGTGGACATAAAGAGGAAAGCGGAAGACAGAGAAGAGTGAAGGCGTTATGTACCATGGACCTGCCAGTAGGTAGCGCTCTGAGGGAGAGATTAATCAATCAACATATTTAATAAAATACAGATTAATAAATATTAAACTCTTAACAAAACCTCAGAAGCGCCCACAACTGCAATGAATAGAATCCATTATACAATCGCGTATAAATGTAATCACACTTTCAGTACGAATTCCCAAGTAGGCATTCAGTCTCAGTCAATTTGACGATGCACCGTTTGAATGAATTTTGTTTGCAGCAATTCACACGAGAACTCTTAATCCTTCTGAATCTAGACTTAAATCTAGACCACCGCATCAGAAAACTTTAGAAATCTTTGCAAATCTTTTGTACACGTGTAATGTCATTCGAGCATTCGTATAACTGACTATGGTATTCTGGCTAGTACTAAACCGTCTCGTTAAGTCAGTTTACACCCTAAATGCGTTGTTCAACGGGTTCGAATAGATTTCGCTGTTAAACGCTGACGATGCCTTCGGATAAACAATTTAAGTTAACTTCAAATTTTCCTGACGCATATAAAGTCTAATCTTAACCGTGTTGGTCCGGATTGCTGAAAAATAGACCAACCGTGGACTGCACGTGTCGTATAAGGCGACAAAGCACTAAGATCCAAACCAATGTCAGCAAGGGCATTCGGTTGGTGAGCGCCTTAGTTCCAGAAACTGCTATTAAATTTCGCTAATAAACACTAATTAAACTGCGATTCAAGGGAAAAAGATGATACTGATGATGATGATGATGATGATGATGATGATGACAATGATGATGATGATGATGACAATGATGATAATGATGATGATGATGGTGATGATGGTGATGATATAGAGTCTAATTAACGCAGGCGAATTCCGTCACTTCAGCCATACAATAACCACTCATGTAAGCCAGTCATAGTTCGAAGTCCGCTTAATAAGTAAATACGAACACTATCAACACGTCAGCAAGCATTAATCGAGTGTTCTGTAGGATATTAGTTCTAAAGCATATATTCATGTCGTCATTGTCTGCGTGTGATTCTTTCTAACAAACGACGTAATATAATAGCTGAGCAACAAATGTCCAAAACCACGAAATTTATATAGAGAGCAATTGTGTCGAAGCTGCATTTCACTCTATCGTTCTCCTAAGTGATAGGTCCATAATACATGTACATACCCGTTATCTTCTTCAACTCATTTTAAACAATTCCCCATAGATTAGAAAATAATATTTTATTAAAACTTACTGGACATCTAGCTTATGAAAATGTGAATTCTGATGTAAATTCCAATTTCCTTCTTCAATTTCAGTTAGCATTGACTCTTACGACATGAGTTGTACACAAATGATATGTTCTACACCGAGCCGGCCACAAAATGGGACAATTAATAGAAAATGTAATGAGTAATTGCATCAATCAAAACATGCTATCGATAACAACAGTAGATTGCGTAAAACCATCATCAAAAACCATCAGAGCATTTCAAACATTCCACTAATCTCTGTTCTACAGAAGATTATCAGCGGCGTACAAAGCATCAAAGAGGCGTTATCTTTATCATCACTGCTGATCAGTCGATGTAGACTGTAATAACGAATTGACTTAATTAAGCGTGACTGTTTAATCAACATTCCCACGGATTATCAATTACCCTGTCTGGCTTTATAGTTCATCGTGCCAAGACATTGTTCTAATTACTATGTGCCTAAATTGTAATTATTTGATAATTATAATCATTTTGTGCTTCAACGTTGTTGTAATGGGCAAAATGGCTGCGCATCCGACTTAATATTTTATTCTAAGTAAAACTTTTTTTAAAAAAGACACAAGTCCAATAAATAGCTATCTTTAGAATTAAACTAGTTTGTAATTTAACTAGTTGTAATTTAATTAGTTTGTAGGACTTCTATGGGTCAGTAAAGTTTTGAGTGTTGTGCGCACTGACCAAATTGGTTTCTGTAGATGGAGTGTACTTACTATAACTTGCTGAATCTGCAGCTTGCTCTCAATCAGCAATGAATCTGGATCTTATAATAGTCGCTAGACACACAACTCATTCTGCCTTGACCACAAAGAAAAACCACAGTAGTTTCACACTGTCCGATCGATGGACAAAATTTCACCAATTAAACAATCATTCCAATTAATAAATCGGTTATACAATCATCATTTTCGTCATCTTCTTCCACTGAGTCCCAGTTTAACTAGGGTTGAGATTATAAAATTTTGTAGCAACATCTTGAGTACAGGCACTCACCAACCGAATGTTCTTTCTGACGATGGATTGGATTTGAGTGCTTTGTCGCCTTTTACGACACGTGTGGTCCACATTTGATCTATTCTTTAGCAACCCGGACGACACAACTAGGATAATAGGTTATTAAACCGATTATTTAAAATCTTTTTCTTATTGGTTTATGCCACATTCGTTTACCTATCACCTGACTGTTGACTGCATTTCTAGTTTCTGACAAAGCTGGTATATTAAATTTAATCAACGCAAGTTAGCTGTCTCAATTTGATTTCAATTGGACCTACCTTGTCGATATTGGCTAGCTGTCGAACGACCCGGTGTATCCTGCTGGACCTGCACCATTCCTCGCCCATTAAACCCACAGCTGCAGCACAGAGACTCGCGGCACAAACCAGCGAGGGCGGACACACGAGGAATTCAGGCTCTGAAATTAGTCAAGTCGTAAATAACAGTATGCCTTCAAAGAATATGCTAATCCATTCTATCTAAAGGGTCTATGGTTAAGGTTAGTTAATCTACAGTAAATATGTCGATCTTCTATTAACGTTTCATAGTGATAATGACACGCACTACCTACGTAAAGTACTGGAGAAATATCATATTGAGCTAAGATTCTAATTTTACAATATACATGTTTAGTTTCGAATTATTATTATAATATTATCCAATATTATATCTTGCGCCTGGTTTTATGGATTTCGAAATTTGCTCTGTTTTGGACCTTATTTTTTCTCACCGTCTTAGATTTGCATAGTGCTCGATGTGGATGGCAGTAGCACTCTAATTATTATTGTTATTATTATTACTGCTATGGCCTAGGCCTACTTAGTATTACTAATTTAACTTTCAGAGAGTTGGATGAAGTATAGGCTATAATTTTGATTCAATCTCGATTTTAGCGCTAATGCTATTCAGTGTCTATCGATTCACATGTATACTGTAGAATCACAATTAAGTTTGATCTCAAAATGACCACAACGTTTCATGCTTTCAAAGAAATGCCAAAACCAAATAGCGCATGTTCGCTCAATTGTCGACAAGATTGCACCATAAACATCGCGGCCGCTATGTACATTGCTGTTAGACATGAAATAGTGATTAGATTAAGAAATGCTGAGGGTTATTGAAAAAGTTTTCACAGAGTGAAGAGTAAATTTTAAAAATTGAATGTTTAGTTTACTAGATAAGCCCTATGTATACTAGTGTACATATGTTTCATATGTTTTCTAGTTTATGTATACTTTCTTCCAATATCTTTTTCAGGATTGAGGTCTCAAAATGTTCCAAAAATATAGAAAATGTTAATGAGGTGATTATTAACATTTGATTTTTCTATTAGCCTTCTGGCTGGAGCCAGTGGCGACGTCGGTAAGATACTCGACCGCGGATCAGTAGGTGCGAGGTTCAAATCCTGGGCTTTCCCGTCACTGAAATCGCTTTCGAATTAGAAAACTAACGTTAACCTTAGCTTTACCAAATTTAACAATTAATTCTATTAAAGGGTGGGGATAAATCAATCAAAACCCCTCCAACTCGTAATTTGAGCATAGCACTAGAATGCGATTCCATGAGAACTAACATCATAAACTTGCAGAACTGCATACATTCATGGTATTGTTAACACTTCAGCACTCAACTTGCAATATCACACCAACAAACTCAGTGGAGTCGTAACAAGTTAAATTATATTCAAATAAATGACCAAATAGTTTTGCAAAATCATATCAGGCGAAACTAATTATAGCTTCATCAAGAGCTAAATTTTGCGATATCCAAAGAAATTAATATAAAATATAAAATCAAACAAATTGTGTTTTCTAAATGAAGTTTCGTTGGTACACAAAGTTACTTTAACGTCTGTTTTCTGCCTTGAAATAAAATGTGTGCCAGTGCAAGAACTTAATTGAATCCTGGACCAACTGATCCTCTCTCGGAGAACTCATTTAAGAATTACCGTCTCAGACCATAAGTATACGAGTATTATTTCTACAGTCATGTCTACAAACATTTCTACATATATTTTTTGCGACAATAGCCTTCTCTCGTTGTCCGAGACAATCTGCTGCTGACTATCAGATATATTATAAGCTTCGCAGTATTATAAACGTTTCAGACTCAAGATCTCAAAATGCCCCACTAATTGTTGCTTAACTTATTAAGAAAAGCAAAGGATAATTGATGATCTGTCTACATTTGCAAAGAATCAATCAATGGCAGTGATTCTGAAGATAATACGACACTAGTATTTTTGCTACTAAGGCGAAACGTAAGAGCCAAACCAACTATCATCTGGCAGGCATATTATAATGCGGCACTGCCTTTTACGCCAAAGTCCCTGCATAAATCAATTAATAAATAATAATAAATAAATAAATAATCAATAAATCAATTGATCAATGATCGACCACATATACGAACTTCCCAACTAACACTTCGCAAACTTTACAACCAGTAAGCGTTAGGGCAAAGAGTTTTCAGAATTGTAATACTCTTAAAAGCTATTCATGTATTTGTACTGTCCGTCAAGATTTAATTATTCACATTATATGTTGATATAATGTGATTAATTAAATCTTGACGGCCAGTATAACAACAAAAAGCTATCTAGCTGGCCACCTCAATGCTTAAAAGGATTAAAATAAAGAATCTTTCTGAATCTACAAGCCCATAGTTAGCAGTATTAAGCAATCTCTAATCAAGTGAGTCAAAGGAAACAGTATCATCAAAGAGAATACAAAAAGGAAAGGATGTGAACTTGAGATACACGCCTTGACTCAAGTCCAGTGACTTACAATAAAATGCAGTTATCTGTTTCCACCAGGTCTTCCTATCAAACGGATGTTTCCCTACAGAATGACCGGACGAGCCAAAGGCCAAACTGATAATTAGTAGCCATTGATTACCCATTTATATTCACACTTAGAATAGTGTAGCTGGTCATTTAATTATCAGCTGGAAGGCGTATTATTGCAGACTACAATGTAGAAACTAGAGATGGGAATCGAACCGAACCCGAACCGAACCCTAAAATCTAGAATTTTGACCGAACCGAACTCGAACCCAGACTCTGACCGAACCCGAACCGAACCCGAACCCAGACTCTGGCCGAACCGAACCGAACCCGAACCCAGACTCTAGCCGAACCCGAACCGAACCCGAAACCAGACTTCGTCCAAACCGAACTGAACCAAACTCTTGTAGTTCCTTTCTTCTTCACCAGCCTGACATTAAATAAAGGTAGTAAGAACAATACAAGTATATATTAGTTTTTGCATTTACATGTCTTACAGTATCTAACAGCATATATTCAGGTAAGGCTGGTCCCGACACAAATTTTAAAATGGTAGCGGTATAAAGGAATGGTAGCGGGAAGCGAGACGGGCCTACAGAAGATAATGGATAGTCTGAATGATACGGTATTGAAATATGAAATGAAGATTAACTTCAAAGAGACAAAAGTGATGAGAGTATTGCATAAAAGTCTGAAAATGCTTGACTCAATCTAGGTGGAATTGTTCTTGTTAAATTCAAATTATGAATTTTTCTAATTTTAGTGTGCTACCTTAATATTTTTGCAGCCAGATTTACAAATAGGTATATATGACATTCTATATGTGTTAAGACTATCTGGAGTAAATAATTTTGCACCATAGCAATGCAATAGTTTCATAACTATTTTCGTAACTTCATAATTGATCTGGGAGTTTCAAATTTGAAACCCTAAGGCAAATTATGAAGCTTATTACTGGTCAGTTGATAGCAAACGGTGTATATTATGATCATTTTTCTATGGAAGTACACGTGTTTAACAAATCATCTTTATTTGACATTTTTATTTTACTAAATTGCACTTTGTCTCTGAAATATTGGATCAAATTTTAGCCAAGATATTTCCACTGAACTATAAACGTATCTAATATATAGGCCTATAGTGACAACAGAAATTTAAAAATTGATGAATCATTCTAATTGTTATAGTCAAGGAGAATATTTCAGATACAATAATAAAGCTAAATATCTATATTGTGAACATTTGTTGGTCAACTAACAATAAATGAAATAAGAAATGGACAGGAATAAATACCACTTCTCTCCTTTTTTTATTTTTATATTTTTACCCAGGTGAAAAAATGTGGCAGCTATTATGATTTAGTGAATTTTTAAGCATATTTACCGTGAACCATTTTAAACATGTTTGTCGTAACCTTGATTATTATAAGAAAATTTAAACAATTGCAACATTATCCAAACCAAACCATTTCGAACTCGAATCGAACTCGTGCGAGTTGGAAAGCAAGCCGAACCCGAACCCTTGTTAGAACCGAACCCGAACCGAACCGAACTTTCATTTTCAACGAACCGAACCCGAACTCTTGAAATCCATAAAATTCCCATCACTAGTAGAAACATTTACTATACAAAGGGAGCACTGTATGCTGTGTAGTATCAGGTGCAGTAGAATCAAGTATACTGTTCGCTTGCATAGCACGGAAATGAAAACAATATGGCCTATACTGCTGCAGCGTGCAGGAAACAATACCAATTAAATAAGGTGGCCGATAGATAGAGGGTAAATAGAAGGGTTAAAGTCCCTCGTAGTTATGCAACAAAATGAACTTTCACACACAAGGAAAGACAAGAGGAATAGACTCAGACAAAGTAATGTATCGAAGTGGAATGGGTTGATATTTAATCGCCTTTAGTATCTCATCACAGAAAGCAATACGTTCTAGCAAGAGTATTAATATAGCCTACATTAGTAATATTAATATAGCCTACACGTATTTTCTCAGTTACTAATAGTCACCGGTTTTGCTGGATCTCACTAAGAACATACATTTTGCAGATTCTTCATTCCTACGGATTCAAACCGAAGCAATCTTAAATAACTATAGATATGTCGCCAATTTAACGTATGTTTCCTGCTCGATAGCAAATGGTAAATAACTGTCATTTAATAGTATATAGATGTCGTTAATCCAAAGGAAGTATTGAATTCATTCACTTATTAAGGCTAATTAACACATATGCAGTTAGCTAAGAAAATATTTAAACACTAAAATTAAACATTTATTATAAAACTAAAAATAAGCACAAATTATGCAATTACATAATGGTGTAAGAATTAAATATTAAATAGAAATATTTTAACCAACAGGATACATACCAACAGTGCACATTATGATTAAAATGGAAGAATGCCGCCTGAGTGAAAGTCTATTGGATTCCGATAAATCCGGAATGCGATGTAATAACTGATCTAGAAAATCGTAAGGACCCGCAACCGATAGCTCCCACTTCAGTGCTTGCAGTACTGTTAGCTCGCAATCCTGCAATAAGTCAAATTAAATAATAATAATACATTGCCTCAAACAATTGGTGTTTTACTGAGACCAAAATAGGTCACAATAGAAAACATTAAAATAAAATATAAATGCTTTATAAATGATGTTAGAACAAACACAACAACACTGAAAGGCTTGAAAATAGAACAAATTGGTGTTAAAATAAAAGAAATAACATTAATATAGAAAAAGAGTAACATTGAAAATAGTAATATATTATATAGGCAAACAGTCTGTAAGAGTCAATCAAATTCACGCTGTAAAAATTAAATCATATAAAATTTATTTTTTAATTTCAATTAACGATTGAAAGGATTTAGATTCATTGTAGATATTACAAATTACTAGTTCTTTTGGGATACCACATTTAAAACAAAATATTCCTTTGTTGGCCAGTGGATTGATAGAAATTGCTATGTATAAGTGATTGCTTAACACACAGGTGTGTGTGTAGCTTTACTGTCTTACTCAAGCTACACACACACACCTGATGTGCGATGCTATCGTACTTATAAAGAGTGGCGACTCTGTCGTCAGATTGACGACACTTTTAAGATGAATGAGTAATGCCTTAGTAATGTGAGATGGAACTGATAAGCATTAACTCGTAAAATTAAATAGGATGTTGTTGTAGGTGTATTACATTTATTGACAGTGGGTGATAATGTTAATATGTTACATCCACAAAAGATAATAATAAAGATTTAACTAGCAGTAACGCTAGTAATTTTGCAACGGTTTAGGACATCAAAATAATCAAATCCTTTTGAGAGTAAAAACGATAAATCGAAATAATATATAGAATAATTAATTTCATGTAAAAATAAACAACAGAAAACGAAGTCTAAATACTACAAGATTAAGCAACTACCATTAAAAAGCGAAGATAGATTTCCAAATAGTATACAGAATAATCAATAAGAAAAGCATTACCAGTAATTCGCTGGGTGTGATCGACCAATCTGTGTACATCACGAGATGTTCGGCTGAAATGGGATTCGAATCTTTGAACTTTGAGGCTATGAACATGCACGCTGCCGCTATGAGCTGCAGTCGAGTTCGTTTAACCGGAACGATCTGTGTTAGTGTTCTGTCGAGGTAGTTAACGGCCGACACGAGAACGTCTTCATGACAATTCTGTTCATCGCAAACCTATAATCAATCAAACAATTAATCGATAGATCAATAATAAAACAAATAATTCATCGATAGGCTAATAATCAATCAGTTAATTTAACGATAGGTCAATAATCATAGAAGGTAGAATGGAAGAAAAACGAGGCAGGGGCAGGCCGAGATTAGGTATGTGAGATGATTTAAAGACCCACTCATATGTGGAAATGAAGAGGAAGGCGGAAGACAGAGAAGAGTGGAGGCCGAGATTAGGTATGTGAGATGATTTAAAGACCCACTCATATGTGGAAATGAAGAGGAAGGCGGAAGACAGAGAAGAGTGGAGGCGTTATGTACCAAGGACCTGACAGTAGGCAGTGCACTAAGAGAGAGAGAGAGAGAAGAGGTCAATAATCAATCAATGAATTTATCGATAGGTTAATAATAAATCAATTAGTTTATCGATGGGCTAATAATTAAACAAATAATTCATCGATAGGCTAATAATCAATCAATTAATTAATCGATAGGTTAATATTATTGAATTATTTATTATCACTTACTATTAATTTTAGCGACTGCTTTAGAACTGAAGACGGCAAAGTAAACCACTTCAGAATAACAAGTTATTCCCAAGCCATAGGCTACATTAAGATAAAGGCATATCCTTTTGTGAAAGGATTAACTCGTTAATCTAATGAATGCTCTTTATAGAGTGAAAGCAGGATGTGAGTAGATGTACAGTACACCTATCCCTTGTAAAAAAAAAAAAAAAGAGCTAAAGCATTAGTTTTATTACTTGAAAGGGTATCAGCGATGGCTAGCCTGGGATTTGAACTGCATCTGCAGCCGGGAATCCCCTGATTATGTATCCGGAAATATCAGCTGGAGTTCATTAATTAATTAATAATTAATAGAAAAATTAATCAAAATTAAATAATTGATAATATTAAAGTAAAAAATAAAGAAAAATTTAATAATAGATAATTATTAATAATTAAAATGATTGAATTTATTAACCATTCAATCAATCATATTGATTTGGCCTGTCAAATGCGTGACTTCTATAGTTTTTTGAAAAGGTACAATATACCACCCGTACTCCTCAATAACATAAAATAACAACAATTAAAGTGCTATAGTCATCAATGACAAAATCGAGCACTATTGAGACAAAATCAAGCCGGCGAGGAAACGGAAGGTCCAAAAACGATGCAAATTCCAAAATCCAGAAAGTCAGTCAAAAATACTCTAATAAATACTAGGCGTATGTCTACTGCATACAATAGAGATACTGTCAGAGATCTCTCACTTGAATTACAACATTTAATGTGTGGCCCCACCATATAAAGTAAATATGTAACCATCATACCCCACGTTGTGCCATTAATATATCGATAAATCACTGATGTTTACTTCAATCATTTCATTACTGTCTCTGAAGCCATTAATCAATTCTAAAAATCAGACACTGCATGGCAGTATATTCAAGTACACTTTTGCTTAATCAATCGGTTATTGCAACATTGATCATATTTAGTTTTCTTGTTCCTCTAGTTTCAGTTTATCCGGTTTGAATGAACCGAAAGCATCACGATTAGATTAACTATACATTATCACTATATCACACGTGCTCTCAGTTGTCAAACTAGTCATTGGAAAAACAATGAATTTCTCGAAAAATTGGTAGTTACTAGATTTATACGAATTTCGTTGCAAATTAGCATCATATTTAGTAGAGAATGTAGGATTTTATTATTTTATTTAATCGTTTTAAATGATAGCTTCTTTATATATAGAACTTCTTTTACTTTATTTACTCATCGATCATCATCATCTACTCTTGAATCCAAGTTTAATTAAATACGGTCTATATACGAATAGACATCCGCCATTGATCTATGCCCCATACCACATCATCAGTCAAATCCCTATAAACTCTTCCATTCGTTATAGAAAATTGTGTAGCAATGCCTGGAGCCTTGGCGCTCACCAACCGAAATTTACCAAATTCTCTCTTTTAAGTTGGTCATTTAATATAATGTTTTCTAAACAGTATTAAATAAACGGCCACTGATAAAATTATTTGACACTAAATTACTTTCTACGAGCGATGGATTTAGACTAATTAAGCATGCTAATAATTTAGATTCGCAACAATTTAGTCAAATATATTTAGACTAGTAATTTGGCCGAACTATAGCATCTAGCTGGTGAGAATATAATATAGGTATACGTGTACACTGTACAGTATATACATTTACATGCAGAAGTAAAGTTACATCATAACATGCAACATTAAATCCAAATACATCGCCGGCGCCGTTTTTATATGTATATAAACTGGATTTAATTAAATTTGAACATCAGATGATTCTAAGTAAACTGTCGGCATGACAAAAGTAGACATCTGCCATCTGCTACTGTTACGTTTATAATTGAATCAAACTAGGATCTTATCACTCAATCAATCTTACATTAGCCAGAACAAAATTCAGTACTGCTTATATAATTCAGCTCAGCATGTATATATAGAGTACATATACTGTATATATATATATATATATATATATATACATATATATATATATATAATACATACATACATGCATACTAATGTATCTACATGTATGTAATGTATGTACGTACGTACGTACGTACCTACATACATATATACATATATGCATGCATGCATGCATGCATGCATCCATACATACATACATACATACATACATACATGCATGCATGCATGCATGCATACATACATACATACATACATACATACATACATACATACATACATACATACATACATACATACACATACATACATACATACATACATACATACATACATACATACATGCATATATACATACATACATACATACATACATACTTACATACATACATACTTACATACATACATACATACATACATACATACATACATACATACATACATACATACACATACATACATACACATACATACATACATACATACATACATACATGCATGCATACATACATACATACATACATACATACATACATACATGCATACATACATACATACAATTAAAACATATAATAATAATAATGTAACGTAATACTATAACATGTAAGACGTAGTTTGGTTACTGTTTTACCATCTTAATCAGACAAGACAATTATAAATTAGAGCGATAAAATATGTTTATATGCTTATTTTAAAGAATAAATCAGAGCAATAACGTCTAAAGAAGCACACCAAATAATCATAGCACCAGCGTGTTCCGAATTGGAAGGTCTATTTTTGATTATGCTAAACAAAAATTAATTTTTTAAAAATTTAAATTAAAAATAAAACTTGCGTGCCTTCACCCACCCGTTGTGATCAGACGAAGGTAGAGTGAAGTTAACGAAGCAATGAAAAAGGCACAAACTTAAGACGGGTTAATCCGATACGTTGTAGTTGAAATATTTTAGGATTGTTCTATTGGAGCACTTCGAATGC
Organism: Enchytraeus crypticus; assembly: GCA_905160935.1. NCBI lineage: Eukaryota > Metazoa > Annelida > Clitellata > Enchytraeida > Enchytraeidae > Enchytraeus > Enchytraeus crypticus. The sequence goes on along the minus strand of CAJHZI010000436.1, from coordinate 413,345 downwards.
TTAAATAAAGACATAAAGAACCCACTTGCGTCGTTCATTCAATATTTTCACCTGCCGATTGACCCAGATAAAATATCAGTATACGTAAAGTTATGTCATGCGTATCAAACAGGCAAACAGTCTGTAACCTTTGCAAAAAGTTCTCTACGATAGTAATTTTCAGTCTGCGTCATTATGGCCGCACGATATATGCAAAAAACAAGTAAAATACAATTTTAGTGATTTTTTTCAATTGAAAATAGGGCTATCATCCAATCTAAGCATGAAGTAAAGATTTACACAATACAGATCATATCTGTATTACAAAATTTTGATTGAGTGAGTTTTATAAAATTACAGTCCGTACTGTTTAAATGAACAATTTTATATCTATCGTAAGTTACTATGGTCATATTAATGTAGCACTTATTAAAAGTAATAAGTTATTTGCATATAGATTCAATTAAATATAGAATATAGACTTTGAAACTTTTAATACAAAACATCCAGACGCCTATGTTGCTCAGCCAACAGGCGAGCTTATCTAGTAAATCGTTCTTCAAAATATGACAGATCTAAGAGAGGAATTCTGATATAAGTGTGTCTGATTAGCGCTTCTGTGGCATTTTCTATAGAACGGCTCCTTTTATATACAAGTATTGGCTGACTGACTGATTGATAAATTATTTATTTATTTATTTATTGATCAAGTTACAAGTTTTTTGTGATCTTAGTAAATCCCTGTGTTATTTGCGGAAACATATGCAGTTTTTTATTATTATTATTTTTGATAATCTTAAATATTTTAACGTTTACTTCTTCTTCTAGAGCACAACCTAACAGTAGGTACATACTCTTTTTTTTTTTTTTTACCGACAAAGGCAAAGCAGTGTTATTTGAGTTTAATGTTATGTTATAACTATAAAATTATAAATTAACTACGTGTTTTATTCTTTAACGAGTAACTAACAACTCGTATTTCAGCTTCATTGAAGGATTATATTACATTCAATTCGGTGCTTTGGCTGGAAGCCTTATTGAGAGGGCAACCTTGAAATTCCACAGTCAAAAGACGGACGGCAAAGGTAAACGACAAATGATTCTGCACTTGAAGTACATTAGAGAGACTGACAAATGTATCTTACATGACGGGGTAACATTATTAAACCGGTCATTTTAGATGGTAAAAATACGGCCTTCAAATATTTCACCTGCGCTGGACAAAGCGAAGTAATTTTGTATTTCACGGTTGTCATTAGCATGAAAAAGTAAATTAATTGATACTGTGATCAATTTAGCATAGTCTATTATATTATGGCTCATAGATAGATGATAAAATTCATTTAGGTCATAATTTTTAGGTTACTACATGCGGCAATATACATGCAGATGACAGAGAATCCAAATAAATTGTACGTAGTTTAAATTAAAACGACAGCCCGTGTTATTCCGGGACACTGAAGAATATATCAACCCTAAGCTGCACGCATCTTAAGAGGCAGCAGAGCAAAAATTGAGGAGGGCAACAGAAAACCACCTCAGAAGCCATATTATTCCCAAGCAATTTTTTACATTAGGAGGTGGATAAAGCATACCCTTTTGTAAAGGGTTTAGCTCATTAATCGACGGAATGCTCTTTATAAAACAGAATGTGAGTGGGAATATGTACCTTGGACCTACTACTTAATGGAATACTACAGAAAGAGCCGAAGAATAACATTTTGTATATTTTAAGAAAAATTGGAACTTAAATATATTACTCAGATTTTAGATTTGATGATATAATGTTAAGTAGTATTATGTATAAGATTTTCTAACTGATGGAGAGTTGTCGGGAAGAAGGAATTAACGCATTCTTTTCTTTTTCCCTTCATGTTCCATATTGTCTTTGAGATACAAAAATGCGACAAATTTTACTCGCGATATAGATCGACATTTAAACGAACAAAGATATAAACTATATAATCTTGAAAATACGTCACTATCGTTACCCCTAGCAATCAACTTCAACACACGATTAAACAACCTGAGGTCCTGTGTGATGTGCATGTCTCTCCTATGTGTAATCCTGTGATGTGGTGCGTGTCCTATGTGATATTAGAATGTCATAATAGCGTAGGGGTAACGTCATGAAGTTTTAAATGATAGATCCTGAGGTGAAGTGAACCCTCGTGGGTTCGAATCCCAGCCGCGCTAATCTGAGAGTAAAATCTCGGACATTCACTGGACTGATTATACGGTAAATGGTCTAATTGCCCAACGGTTTAAACATGTGGTATTAAAAAGTGATAGATATCAACATAGTTGATCATTTCACTATATGCGTATTTACTTGTAATTCTGTGGTGTTGTGTGTGTCCTATGTGAAAATTCTGTGGTGTTGTGTGTGTCCTATGTGATAATTCTGTGATGTTGTGTGTCCTATGTGATAATCGTGTGATGTGGTGTGTCCTATGTGATAATCCTGTGGTGTGGTGCGTGTCCTATGTGATAATCTTGTGATGTGGTGTGTCCTATGTGATAATCTTGTGTTGTGGTGTGTCTCCTATGTGATAAATACACATATTAACCACAGTTGTCGACTGATTTTGGCTTTGAATTTAGGACATTGGATTCAGAGGCAAGCAGGATAATTCGTTCGATAATATCCCCTCTCAAAACTGGAAGTACTCCCGTAAACATAATAGAGACAGTGAAGATTTGCTCAAGTCTAGCGCCAATCAATGAGAAATATCATTTGAATTAATGAAATCAATTCATTATCATCAACATTGTCTCTAGAATCCCAACTTCACTAAGGTAGAGATATAGAAAATTTTGTAACAATTTCTGAAGCCTAGTCGCTCATCAATCGAATACCCTTTCTGACGTTGATTTGGATCATATTGCGTAGACTGCAAGTGTCAGACTTTGCGACACTTGCAGTCTACGGTTGGTCTATTCTAAAGTAACCCGGGCACAATACTAGTAATTAATAAACTCACTCACTCTACATTGTCATCCTGCTTAGAGTGTATTTTTAAGACAATTTTACCTGTGCTATTGAAAACTTAATAATAACACACACTAATAACAATAATAACACACTTTATAGTGAAATGATCAACTATGTTGATATCTATCACTTTTAATACCACATGTTATATCCATTAGGCAATTTAGTCCATTTTCCGTGTTGCCAGTCCAGTGAATGTCCGAGATTTTACTCTCAGATCAGCGCGGCTGGGATTCGAACCCACGAGAGTTCAATTCACCTCAGGGTCTGTCATGTAAGACTTCATGACGTTATCTACACCCTTAACCGTTGCGCTATTGAGACATTCACAATTAAAATCAATTAAAACGTAAAAACTTAAAGTTCTAATTTAACGTCGGTTAAAATTAAAAAAATAAACACTCATTATAGTGAAATGATCAACTAAGTTGATATCTATCACTTTTTAACACTACATGTTTAAACCGTTAGGCAAATTAGTCCATTTTCCAAATAGCCAGTCCAGTGAATGTCCGAGATTTTGCTCTCAGATCAGGTTCTCATAATCCATGATAAGTAAAGGATTTTAAGGGTCTTTTGTTTGCATCTACTGATCAATTTTAAGGCACTTTATCATATTACAGATTCTGTCGTGTTACCGGCTCAGCCGTGTTACTGGCTCAATCATGTTACCGGCTCAGCCATGGTACTGGCTCAATCATGTTACCAGTTCAGCCATGTACTGGCTCAATCATGTTACCGGTTCAGCCGTGTTACTGGCTAATTCATGTTACTGGTTCAGTCATGGTACTGGCTCAATCATGTTACCGGTTCAGCAATGTTACCGGTTCAGCTACGGCATAAATAAACTTACATGCCGCTTCAGTCAGACAACTCTAGTGGGAGAGGGATGACAAATTCCTAGTAACATCAGGTAAACATCGGAAAGCTTAGAGACAGCCCATACGAACATGCTAAGAACATTCCACCGGGAAATCTCAAGTCCAAGTGTTCCCTTAATATTTCATATGTCCCTCCATTGGAGAAATGTTTTAAATAGCCATGACTATTTTACTAAAAACATTAACTAATCTATTGCAATTATATTTTACTGAAAGTTTATTAATTTGATACTCATTTTTAAGTATAAAGTATTAAGTATTTTTATTAAGTATTTTTTAAGTATTTTAATAGCACTAAAATCCATACCAACGTCAGAAAGGGCATTCGGTTGGTGAGCGCCTAGGCTGCAGAAATTGCTACAAAAATTTAAACCACTGGAAAGGCCTCAAATAGGGGATTGGCTGGTGGTGTGGTGTAGAAGAGAGAGGATTTGAGACAGCCTATTTGTATCCCGACCCTGGTTAAGCTGGGATCCAAGGGAGGAGGATGATGATGATGATGATGATGATGATGATGATGATACTCATTTTTAAGTATGCCTGAATTGGCATGAAGTTATTTTATTATCAAGTTAATCTTTAGTCACCTACCTCAACCATCCAATGAGCCACCACTCGCCGCATGGATTGTCGAAGATCTGGCTGATAGTCGAAATAACATTGTGAGGGTAGATGTTGATCATCCAGTTTTAATAAATTTTGTAGCGTCCTATCGTTCTCTAATATGGAACTGTCTGCCCCAGACGTTCGCCGAGTTGTGGGCTCGAAACAAGCCAGGGATGGACTCGCCGAATCCATTCTGAGAGGTAGAAATGTAGTAGAAATTATAATGATACGAAGATAAAAGTAAATATATGAGAGTACAATGACGTGAGTTCTATTCTACAAAAGAAAAATTACAACTGTTACACAAATTTATATTATAGACCCATGTAATTGCTGTCTCAAGGCAGTGCCCGATAAAAACTGTAGATCTAAGTTTAACGCCAGTTTCCGTGGCACAAGGGATACTATCAGAGACGGTTTAGCTGGGATTAGAACTGATGATTTCCTGCTTATCTGGCAAGGTCCCATCCATTTGCATTCGACCATCCAACTAGTACAGTAGTAAGGTAGTATATCTTGAGTCTGAAAATGTGTTTGCCATGCAGACATTTACTTATCATCATATGAAAACTATCCACTTCATAATATTTTCATTATTATTTTAAAAAGGTAGCGCATCAGTTAATATCACAAAGAGAATCATAATAAAAACTAGCGAGTGATAGTAATAAAGATCTTTTGTAAAATTACATTGATTATTGAATGGATTTGGAGTTATGATTAACAGAAAATTGTTCAACTCTACACTTTTATCAGTCCTACAAATTTTAATTTAAAACTGCAATCTTGCATTGAGCATACCTGCGGATCAATACAGCTGTTCTAACTTCTAAGACATGCATATGTAACAACTACCGTTACTATAATAATGTTCATTCAAATTCTGATCCGTATTTACGATATTTCGACTAATCAATTCATTGTGATTTGAAATTATTTTAAAAAGCTAATGATAGCATCAGTTCCCTCACTCGAAAGCGATGTCAGTGACGGGAGAGAGCCCAGGATTTGAACCCCGTACATACTGATCCGCTATCGAATTTCTTACCGACATCGACACTGGCTCCAGCCATTACTAATGTTAATAGAAATGTTTAATAAAATATATTACTCAAATAATCTATTACGTGCCAATACGTTGAATACCAGCAGACAAACTCCCGGAGTCGAATTAGCGGCTCAACATGTAGCGGTCAGTTCCTATCTAGACATTGGCCGCACATCGACTAACATATCGACTGAGACAAGCTGTAAGGTACGTACGAGCTGTGAAAGTAAAGGCTATGTAAGATAGGCGACTGTAAGTTGCTTTTAGTCGGTATGTCTTGGTACAAGCTGATGTCTTTTTCCTTAGAGTGTAGACCTTAAAAGTGAGTGCTCAACTGAGTAAAAACTATAATTGAATTAGCAAGTGCAACAAGTATTCACACTGAATGATAGAATTTCGCACAAAACTTTTTTCTTAAATATTGATCTCTACATAGAGCTTCAGGTATTCAGGAAGTCAAACTGAAACACAAATTGTTACATTTTTTCTTACTTTCCTAAATGCAAAAACTAATTTGAACTTACGGTCCACATGCTAAGTTCTGCATATTTCTTCCAACTAGTTAAGGCAACTTGAAAAATTTTAAAATCTATAAAACCCTTTGCAATGCAATTCGTATAATGATCAACCAATTATAACTATTAGTATAATGATAAGCTTAGTCCAAGTAGTTAACATTTATTTTTTCATAACTAACAGGTCTATTATGTAAAACATCAGGCATATCGCGCATCAAGGTTTAAAAACCATGATAAGTCAGCTGACTTGCATAAAGAGTATGAACCTGTCTTTCCCAAGTGCATATACAGTCATGCGTTTGACCTAATTACATCCTCGTGTTACTGCATGTCATACCCAAAGCCAGGCACACTGCCTATTTTGTAGCCTATTTCCTAAGTCCGGGAATTTTCAAATCGTGTGCATTGATATCTTGAGGCATGGGCTATACCGTTATACTGGGTTATATCCCATATACTTAACTTGTTAACTGACGTTAACATAAGCTTTTACAGCTTTTATGTTAAATTGATTATGTGTTATTGTGCAAACTCCATGAATCTAAATCCTTTAAAAATATCCAGTTCTGTCATCAACTTTTAAATCCTTAATTGTTATTAGTAATTAGTAAATTCGCTTTAACTGAAATGTACCCTGATTGCCAATAGATATGCTTGACAATTAGTCTATTAATAATGACAACGATTGTGGAAATAGTGAAAACTGAAAAAAATCTACGTTTTAGCAGAGAAAATTCGTTACATTTGCGATTTAGAGCTTACGTCCCATGTGTTTAATTAGACTATAATAATACCTTTCTGTAACCAACTTTAAATCCCTTTCTTTGTGATACTTCAGTCAGCTATTTTCATGAAGGCCTACACCATTTGTATTGGATGAATTATAGAAAGTTCGTTTTGAAATCCTGTGATTTGTAGCTTATTTGGATGTATTTTAAACTACAAAGGCATCCCACGCCTGAAATAATTATCAAAGGAAGCATGGATCACTTTCTTAGCATAGTAATTATTAAGTTTTACTATTCTTTAATCATTTCTTCTTGGAGGAATACCTGCATTTTTCATGTCTTCAATTTTTGTTAGGCAATTAACTTAAGTTGCCTTTTCGGAATAGGACAACCACTTTAGCCATCTACCGAGTGGTTCTTACGACTTTCTCTCAGATAACCACACATCAGAGTCACTCATTAGATATTGTAACTCTTTTTCTTTTAGTCTTCTAGGCTTTTGAATAAGGAAGGAGACAACAGTCGTCCTTAAGAGGAGCCCTTCTGACCTTGACTTTAAATTAACACAATCAATAGGGAAGTAGAGGACTGGAAAGAGGCTTGAAAGACTTTTATAAATGATATTTACGTGTATAACATTTCCGAAACGACATCTGTTTATTCTGATGACACAAATAGACATCGGGCAATCTTACGTTAGAAATCCAATGTAGAGAGAGAGAGAGAGAGAAAGAAAGAGAGAGAGAGAAAGAGAGAGAGAGAGAGAAAGAGAGAGAGAGAGAAAGAGAGAGAGAGAGAAAGAGAGAGAGAAACATAGAGAGAGAGAGAGAGAGAGAGAGAAAGAGGGAGATTATCGTGTATTGAAAATATAATATTAATTAACATCGAAACAAATTCCATATATTTTATTTTTATTGCAATAGTAAATCCACCTCCTGAAAATAATTAAATTGAACAATCCAACATCAAGCCACAATACCGGTAGTTATTTATCACTTTAGAAATATATTACTTACAACAATTAAGACCAATGAACACAATAATGGACGAAGAAAAAAGTTACAATTGATTCTAAGGGATTCTCTTTGATTCTTCATCCCTTCCAAAGACAGAAAAAGTTATACAGAAATTGTTGCTAAAAGTTTTTTTAAATTAAAACTCCTTTCATTCGATGCATCAGTACAATGGCCTCTGATACAAGACCGTTATTTGTTCAGCTAAGTCGATATATTTTGGCGCTTCAGATCTAGATCAGTGCAAAAACATTTAACTTCAATTTAATTTTTTAATAAATTATGGAAGCCGCTTATTTAACTTTTTTATATTCAGAATCTTTGAGTTTTTTTTACATATTCAGAAAGGTTTTTGGAAACGTATCACGGATTTTTAGGGTGATCGAGAACGCACTGTCACATATGTTGAGTGAGTAGCCTATAGGAAGTAAATTCAATGGTTTAAATGCAACTTGGAAATACATAAATATTATTAATTTCAGTAATAATAAATTATTACTAGAAATTTTACTTTTTGATCGTAGTTTTGAATAAAATTTACAATTTTACTAATGAAAATCAATATAGCCAACCCTTGATTAAAAACAACATTGAACAGCTGACAAATAGGCTGATAGCTAAATGTATATGTACGTGTATATTCTTCGCGTTGCGCCGGGATTTTCTGTTACAAAAGTATTAACTTTTCTTGTATACATGTACATGCAGAATATTGATTCTGCAGCAGTCTGCAATTAACGTAATTAACGTTAATTGAGTATAACATAAAGTTTAAGTAGTTTTATTGAAACCCTTTTGGGTTGCTTTTATTTCTTAGATAGTTTGCTTATGCACTATCTAAATATAATTCAACTTTATTACAGGTAATTAAATTCACCTGCGTTAAGTCACTTTCAAAAAGAGTATTTCTTAATTTAGGCACCAGAGTTCAAGAATGTTCAAGTTACGATTTCGACCACCGGGATCGCATATAAAACAATAGCAGGTTTTTCTTGAGTTTCATGCGTCCCTGACAATATCTAGCGCTCTTACAAAAGTGCTATCATACAAAATTCTAGCTTTTATCATTTGGAATGTCGTGTATAATACTTGCGATTTATTTTAAACAATTTTACCTCAGTTTTACTACAAGTGTTTGAGTCATTTCAGTCGGCTGTGAAAAGTCATAAAGAAAAGTTAAATCAAAATAGAAGCCTAAAAGCTGATAAAAGCTGAACGTTTAGTGAATTATTTATTTATTACAGTTTTCGAATTCGTCCAATAAATGCAGTAGTTGACAACATTTTTCCAATTCTCAATCGTAGACGAACCTAAAGGTTGGACAAATTCCAGTCCTTAAAAATTTATTTCGAAGTCAGAAGTTGAGAAAAGCTAATTGTACCATTTAGCAGCGAAATTAATGAAGAGCGGCATGTAACAGCTTTACTACCAATAAGCCCATCTGTCATCCGAATCGCCAGCCCCTTGTTCTGGTATGATAACAACCAAATATAAAATAATTGTTATTCTATGAATATTTAACCGAAGTCTTTAAGTATGTGCCACTGAGTGACATTTTGCTTGGTTTTAGCGAACATCTCGTTCCAGTGCTTCATTTCCATGACTCCGCTTTTTGTGCCCAGAACTACTTGTCCTATGGCTTCATTCCTTCCCATCCTATCGTAGTCCATGACGGATATAACGAGGCTCGTTTGTCGTATCCGCTCGTATGGGACTGTGAAAGTAAAGGATTCGTTGAAGTCTGGATTTAGAGTCTTGTCTTTTACTTCCGTCTTCTTCTTTTCTACTTTCTTGCCGTCATGCATCAGCCATATTTTCACGTATGGATCTGCACAGCAAGAACAATGTGCAGCAGTAACAACAACAACAATACGATCAGTACAACACAATTTCAATGTAAGATCATTCCAGTATAGTTTTCTTCAAATAAAAGCATGCGGTTATCATGATGCAAGTTTTTTCTACATCGAGTGATATCATGTAACCTAAAGTAGAATCTACATGTAGAATTGACATTGCTTCCTGTAATTCATTACCATCAGTCCCTTGTGTTCTAAAGAGAACATAGGGCGTCAACCTTCATCCATTCTTTTCTGTCTTTAGCAACCCTTACAGCATCTTACCATGAAATGTTCTAAGTTTTTCCTGTAATTAGTCGCCATATATTAAATATGTTGATTATGAACACGCCTTGTTCATAATTTATATATTAAGAAATAAATATATTTATTTAGATGTAGCACCCCTCGGTTCCTCCTGACAAGCGGTACCTGTAATAGACCATTTAACGTAGTAGCTGCTATCTCGAATCGCTGCCGGCCATACTATAATAGCATTCTTCAACGTGACGACGTGGAGTGCGTATCCACTACCAATTCGGGCCGGGCCGCCAAACCCGATGTCCCGGGTTCCCAGGACCCAATATCGTGGGATAGAGAAAAATACTTTCCCCTCTCTGTAACACGGGAGGCCTCGCCAGCCGCACTGCTCAAGCGCTAAAGAAGCCCCGTTCGTTACATAATATATTATGTATATTAATAACAACAGACGTTGGAGAAATTCTTCTAGTAATATATAGATTCGCAATATGAAGTGTGTAATACTAGAAGTAAAGCAGTGTCATGAACTGACCCGTAGTTTATCTGGTACCACTCAGGAATGAAAGCAATGAGCAACCACCGTTTATACATAATTATAACTATTACATTTTATCACTCTTCTCCTCATGCAGCACTATTATAACTAAACTTATTACAAATGAGTAATTGTAATTTTTATGCCTTGGAGAAACAAAGAAGATCATGTACATCTAGAAATTATAATTATCATTTAAAGGCCTTCTACCTAAAAGTTTTATAAGAAGATCAGAGAGAGAGAGAGAGAAAGTGGTATAGTTCTTATTAAATATCCATAGTGGTTAAAAATATAAAACTTTGAAGCCTACCCGATAACCCATTTATATCTTTGGCCTTCAGATCTCTGGCCTTGATGATGACAATTGTAATGCAGCCCACTGCTGGCTGATAACAGAGTGAAAGTAGTAAAACACCAAGCTTACCCTGAAAAATTAATTAAGATCGTCATTATCGTCATCATCATCATCATCATCATCATCATCATCAACAACAATAACAGCATCTTCATCGTCGTCATCATCTTCGAAGACTGAGTGTTGACAGCTTTGAAGGAAAAATCTCAGGGTGATGGAAGGTTATGCTTAAATCCGCGCCGGGCTGCAATTGATGCTCCATCAACAGGCAGCAATTACTAATAACCATGGAGAGAATGGAGGAAATGGGCCTTAAACAAGCATATGTGCTTCCTGATCCAGTGTGCCGTTATGTTTTTATCTTCCTTTACATCAAAGTTAAACGAGAGTCGGGATTAGGACATTGATCATCCCTGGATGAGGAAATGGACGTTAAATCTTTATTATTATTATTATTAATGTATAGCAATTTCTGGAAAGCTACCAATCCAGTACCCTTTCTGACGTTGGTTTGGATCTTAGTACTTTGTCGCCTTTTGTGACACGTGCAATCACCTGTTAGTCCATTCTTCACCACCCCAAACACAACATGGGGCGAATCCAGATTTAATCAACGTACAGCAATAGCTCTAAATTTGCAGTTGAGAATAAGCAAGTCTACGAGACATTGATGATGCTTCTCTGTTACTTCTGTATCTTCGCATAGGTTCATAAACTGAGAGTGCTTGAAAGGTGCACTGGTCTGAACGACTGAGCTTAAATGTCTAAATAGCGTAGAGGTAACGTCATGAAGTTTTAAATGACAAATCCTGAGGTGAATTGAACCCTCGTGGGTTCGAATCCTGGCCGAGCTGATCTGAGAGTAAAATCTCGGATATTTACTGGACAGGTTATACGGAAAAAGGTCTAAATTGCCTAAAGGTCTAAATGACTAAAGGTCTAACGGATTAAACATGTGGTTTTAAAAGTGATAGATATCAACATAGTTGATTTTTCACTATAATGCGTGGTTACTTTATTATTTTAGCTGAACAATCCAACCTACCACCGAGCCCTTGCATGGCTGGAGAGTTCTCCACATTGTTGCACCGCCAGATAGGTCAAGGTCGCTCAGAGGAATGCAGACCTCTCCTATAGGATCATCTCTGCTGAACCTGTCGTAGTCAATGACGACGAGATACAGCGTCTTAGTTACCACTTTGTTGTACGGAAAACCTGCGATAAACAGAAGAATTAAGTGAATGATAAAAAGTTACAATAAACGCACAATGCATTAAAATGATCATCTGTGATGGTATCTATCATTTTAATACCGTATGTTTAACCACTAAGCAGCTATGGCAGTTATATGTACGCCATTTAAATAGCTCAAATTTTACTCTCTGATCAAATAAGACGAAAATTGATACCAATACCTCAAGAACAGTCAATTAAAATGTTTTGACGTTATCTTACGCACTTATAAACTGCAATTTTTTACATAATGCAATTACTGTATAGTTTAGTTATTGCATAGTAACCTCAATTTAATAGTAAATCGATCTATATATAGTACAATTCTGCTATTCAAGGGACCAGGGATTAAGGTCCATACTTAACGTCCCTGACGTTTTGCCATATGGCGAGGAACCGAACGTTAAAATCGTATTGATTGATTGACTGAATTCATATTCTTATTGATTGCACTAATTGCGTGGAATTTTTGCGCTTTAAACAAGAAATTGCAATGACTGTATATTAACAGCCCTAATAATTATCAGAGTATGGCTTACTCATTATGAAGCATTAATTAACACTTCTATACTTGACATTTTATAATTAATGCAAGCATTACAACTGCAAGAGCATAGGCAATTTTCCTCACACTGCGCAAGACAGACCTTCAAAAGCGAACACCTCGTTCCATCTGGGATTTAGATTCTTTCTCTTGATGTTTGTTGTAAGGGTGTGCCTCTTGTCTGGAAGAAGGGATATCTTGACGTAGGGATCGCTGGTGCCAGACAAGTCTTTGGCTGCCAAGTCCTCAGCCTTGATGATCTTTACCGTCAGGGTCATCGCCTCGAAGTCATAGCTCACTGAAAACTGAATCCTGCACAATGAATTAGTTTCGCTTTTATTTCTAATACTGAGACAGTGAGACTTTTGAGAGAGTTAACTTTCATACACATAAGTATAATTCTTCGCTGTAAATTTCAATTCTATCGTGAAATAATGCAATATCATCTGGCTCAATTATCTTCGAACTGTTTTTGGATTTTGGAATAATTTACCCTTGTAGACCTTTTTTGCTCACCGGTTTGGGTTTGTCCATATAATGTTCGATGTTTTCATGGATGTCAGTAGGACTCTAATTGCTGTTATGTTATCTTAATTAGGTATTAACTGCAAACTTTAAACGCCAGATTCTGCATTCAAACTGACTCAGGAGTATTATTATCTTCGAATTTAAAATAATAATTAGGGTTCTGAGGTTAATTCGATTACACATTTCGTTAATTTTTTCGTTAGTAGGTGTCTGTGGATGAACTAAATACTAATGGTAGAGGAAGAGTGTTTTAAAAGATAAACTGCCAATTTATGAATTATATAAATATAATTAATTTAACACCTTTCAAACTTGAAGATGATTCTTATTAAAGGCGAAAACTTTCAAAATTAAAAGCTAGATCGGTTCATAATCTTCTGATAATTTGTAACTCAAACCTTATTATTTTAAACAGTCTATCTAGCAACAGAAAATCTGCATTTATTTGGTTGATGGAAATGCAAGCAAGCGTCGTTGCGGTAGACTGGTGGAGCCGCATCGGGTACGTCCATGACAGTTGCTCCTAATTGCACCAGTTCAACTTCTAATTGCACCAGTTCCACTTATAACGGTTCCATTTATACTATTAACTGCACCAGTTGCACTCTTAATTGCACCAGTTGAAATCCTAATTGCACCAGTTGCGTGCAGACAGCAAAATTGCGCTACGATGTTGTAATCGTATATACCTATTGCTCCAGTAGCATATACTACTCTAAATGTAGTATTTCAAATATATTGCACCAGCCCAAAGCCTGGACTATGTTGGAGCCTGGAGTATGCTGGAGCCTGGAGTATGCTGGAGCCTGGAGCTTGCCAGTAGTCGTCCACCATGGCTTAAATCAGCTAAGTGTTATTATTATCATCAGATCTGTAAATTATTAACTTGGTGCAGATTTAAAATCACGTACTTTTAGATAACATGAAATGAAAAATGCGTTATTGCAGACCTGCCCAGTTTTTCTGTGGTAAATGCGGAATAATCCGGTTCCTCGAGGTTTACGTCCGGTTCTTCTGCGCATGCGCTGAGAGGTTCCTGATCACTCGTGGATGAGCAGGAAAGAGGTCGATAGGCAGATGGCGAGGAATTTTGATTGATCTCCGTCTGCAATAAATCAATCAGTTTCAATGAACGTTTAATTATGGAGACATTAATTGTATTCAGAAACAGGAGACATTAATGATGAACAAATACAGACATTAATGCTTAAGAATTAGAGATATTACTGAAAAATAGAGACATTAATGATAAATAAATGGAGATTTTAATAATGATCAAATAGAGACATTAATGTACAAATATGGTCTTTAATGACGAACAAAATATTCGGCTACAGGTTATATGCATAACGACTCAGGAGAATGTAGTGGGCTTTTTGGTAATTATTAACGAACTCTTGTATTCTAGTAAAACTGCAAAATAGTTACATGAAAGTAAAAAATGAAAGAAATGAAAAACACATATAAACTAAAAAATAATGAATGAAGTAAATGATGCTTTGATACAGAGTGAACGAATAATTGCTTTAATGATTGAGTGATTGGACCACCGGAAGACCAAATAAATGAATGAATCAAAAAACAATAAAGAAACAAATTATTGAGCGAAGAAATGAATGAAAAACGGACTGAACTATTTTTCATGTTATATTTTTGATATTAATAGCACGTCAGTTAGGAAATCTATTTACTATATTCCATAATACATCTAACCAGACTAGTTCTCATCAACACGCTGAATTGTTATTTTACGTCCATTTCTCAGGATATTCTAGAAGTCGTTACTTCGTTCTATATTAAGTGAAATGTTTTTATTCTCACTGACAGAATTCTCAAGCTTCTGAAAAGCTAAGAATGGCGTGCAAGGGTTCACGTTGTCAAGCGCGTCACCGTGGTCAGAACTGTCCCGCTGCTAGGCGACCCCTGGCGAATAAACATCTAAAACTTTGTTGTGGTTAAGGATGATCTGGCCCCTTTGAAATTCTTACCATAGTTTCGCAATTTAAAGCTAATAAATACAGGCTGAGATTCTCGATTTTCAGGTGGATAGTCGTTAGAATTTACTCAATAGTAAACTGATTGTTTTATAATCTCTCTCTCTCGCTCTCTCTCTCTCTCTCTCTCCCTCTCTCTCTCTCTCTCTCTTTCTCTCTCTCTCTCTCTCTCTCTCTCTCTCTCTCTCTGTGTCAACCTCTTCTACCTCTCCGGTTCTCTTATTTCTAGTTATTTGTCTGTAAGTTCACTTAGATAATTGCAAACAGTTAAGTGCATTCTGTGGATAGTAGGAGCATATATCTGGACCTACGATCTTTTGTTTCCCATTACATAATCTCGATTGTTTTTTGTTAAATTGCATGTTTGGGTATCTTGAGAGGGATATTTGAAATTTGCAATAGACTATATCCTTTATTTTCCTCTTCTATGCTGAGAAACAAGATGACGTCTCTCAATCGTTTTCTAGCTTTCTCTTAACCTATCTAGTCTCAGTGCCGTAGTGAATGATGTCTGAATAGCGCAGTGGGCAGAGGCGTAAGTTACCGTCGCGACGTTTTAAATGATCCTGAGGTGAATTGAACTCTTGCCGGTTCGATTCCTAGCCGCGCTGCTTTGAGAGTAAAATCTCGGACATTCACTGGACTGGTTACACGGAAAATGGACTAAATTGTCTAACGGTTTATAAGTGGTAGATATCAACATTACAGATCATTTCACACTAATGCGTGTTTACTGTTTTAATTTTTAGTCCTTTCTCTCTACTTTAACTTCAATTTATTGTTTCGGATATTTTGTTGCACCCTCGTTGAACTTTCTGAATTCGCCCACCAGGTCGGACCCGGCAACATGAAATAGCCTCGGAGGGGTAAGTGACGGAAGATGGATGGGTGACTGAGGTGCAGATAACATAAGCGAAAAGAAATAAAACGAATCTTGGGCGAGCAAAGAGACCCGAATTTCGCAATATGTTTGGTTGTGTAAACAACTCGATGTTCTATTTTTAAAAATCAGGCTTTGTTTACTTAACAATAGGCCTAACATATGTAAGATATAATTATATTAACAGTCATCTCTCTCTCTCTTTCTCTCTCTCTCTCTCTCTCTTAATGTACTGCCTACTGACAGGTCCATGGTGTATAGCGCCTCCACTCTTCTCTGTCTTCCTCCTTCCAATTAACAATCACATTTATTATAAATTCTATAAGGACATCACTATGCTCTAAACCTTTGAAATGTTTTGATAACATTAAGAATAGCAGATGCATGCAACATATTTTACTGATACCACGGTAAAAAAATACTCACTGCTCCTCTAAGTTAAAAAGGCCAGTATTATGTTTACTTGAAAAAAGGTAGAAAATAAGAATTTCTAAAACAAATAATACATTTTTAAAATTCGCGACTATTTACATTTTTTCACGAATTTAATATTTTAAAAGTAAATAGTACAATTATGATCAATTATATTTTATATTTGATCAATTATATTTTCATGCAAGCAATTAAGAATTCATTCAAGCAATTCATGGAGAGAATTACGACACTATATGAGGTAGATCTCCTTTGCCTTCCTCCGGCTACTGCTTAATCGCCTTCTACGACCCGTGCGGGTTATCGTTTGGTGCTTTCTAGAGTGCGCCGGGCACAACACCACCGTACACAACACGGGCACCAAACAATTAATATAATTACATGTATAATCTATTACACGTATTACATGTATTACATGTATAATGTATTACACGTGTAATAAATAGCATTAGAAAATAATAGAACAAAACTATATATATAATCCAGTAAAAAGCTGTAAAACCTTGGCGGAGACGTCAAGGCTTAGAGCTTTCAAAGGAGACTCTGTCAGTCTTTTCTTTACTCTGCCTAGATCATTGCTTGACCCGGAATTTCTTGACGACTCGCCGTTTGTGTCCACTGCTGAGCTGAACGCTGGGTTAGGACGAGAGAGGGGCTCGCTGGGCTGAGCTCTGGGAGAGGACATCACTGCCGAGGCAGAGATCTGGCGGACTGGTGTGGCACCGTTGGGACGGGACGGACAGGCACCGGTGGTGTTAGATCTGACCGGGGTGGAGCGGAAGCCCTGGGAGGGCTCAGTGGATGCGAAGGTCCCTGAGGCAGTCTGACGGACGGGTGTGTTATCATATCTATATGAAATATAGAAAGTAGTTAAATTAAATAAATATACTTTAAAATATACTGAAATTAAATATAAATGTAAATATTGGATGGAGCCAGTGGCGAAGTCGGAAAGGTATTCGACCGCGGATCAGTACGTGCGGGGTTCAAATCTTGAGCTCGCTCGTCACTGATATTGCTTTCGAGTGAGGAGACTGATGTTAACATTAGCTTTACCAGATTTACCTACTTTTTATTTGTATGTTAAATTACATTAAGTTAAAGGATGGCTTTGCAATCTCATCTAAGACATACTTTTCACCAGTAAAGTTGCTGATCCACAGAAACTAAAGAAGATGATAAGGCCAGTTTTATCTCTCGAGTATATCTCATCGATGACCCATAATTTGAACCCGCTCTCGTTCACTCAATCATTCAATTGGCTTAGTCAAAACCGTACATTTACAGACAAATTTAAAAATTGTTTATAACCCATATTATAAATCGATTTTGGATGACCATTTCATTACAGTGTGCATTTAAATTTCACATTTTTCATTGACAATACTATATAAGTTAAATAAATTTAAAGAAAATTGCAAATAAAATTGTATCTTCAACACCGACTGACAATAGGCAATGTACAATAGCCTGGATTTACTTATTGTTTTTTCATCGCTTGTTAGAAACGGAACTAATTTCTTGATCATTTCTCACAGTGAAATGTCGTTTACTAGATTTTCTCTCTCCCTCTATGAGACGTTCTAGTTTTGATTGAGTCATCCATCAAACAGTCTCAGCGCAGCCGCGCACTAAAGATGAACGCTTTATATTCACGAAGATGGACTCTTTAAAACCTTCGAGAAGCCTCGTGAACTTCTGAAGACATCATTTGAAAAAGTGTCTAATATCTTACAAATTGCTGTATCTTTATAGAAGAAATTGCTCTGATTTATTTTTTTTCTAAATCAATTATCTACTTAATTAACTGGCCTTAATTACTTAATTAAGTAATTAATTACTTAATTACTTAATTAATTAGCTGCTGGCCTGATCGGTTAGGTTTCATACTTCATTAGGCTATCTTTTCGGGTTTCAACCCAAGATCTGGCATATCGTAGTTATGCCTTCAAGTGACGCCAATACAGACATTTATTCTTTTCAGTTTTTGATGTGTCTCATATTATTTTGAATTTGAGTTCTCTGATACTGGCCGAATATTAAGTACTACTTCAGAAATATAATATTGTCCTTAAGCATGCACATGTTTACATGTGTAGAAACGTCTATCTATATACATAGAAAATTCTAGATGCTTCTATATGCATAAAAATTCAAATTCTTTACGTTAAAGCCACAGGCAGTTTATAATTTTAATCAATATTTTTTGGTTAGCGTTACTGACTAAAGTCAATTTTTTTTGTTAACTTTATGGTTATGATTAACGTTATTTTCATCTCAGTAATCACATATATAGTTTCTCCTCAGAAATGTTGTACTTCCTATGCATTTTCCTATGCATTCTCTGAAGATAAATTACAGCTTTGTAAAAATTTTAATACCAATTAAGTTGCACTATTATAATAAAAGTTAAAATATTCATACCTATCGATTCCATCTTCAGCACCTCTGCAACACAACAAATAAATAGTATTTATAAATATCATAATAAATTAATAAATTAATTGATATCAGAATTTATTAAGTTAATAGTCATATATAGAAAAAACTCTATTTCATAACATATTTCAAATAAAATCGTTCAGTCAAGCCATCTACAAATTCGTCAATCAATACAGCAAACTGTCAACTAATTAGTACTTCCGATATTTAACAGATTTGTAGGCAAGGCAAGGCATCGTTTATCGGCATGGACATAGAAAGTCAAAAATTTTAGAAGCTTCATGGTTAAACTAGTTCAAGTTTTAAAATGTATGCAGATGTTATGATGTCTAAGTATAATACATGAACGAAATTTGCCCCACGAATTTGTTAAATAAGCAAACTAATATCATATTTATAACTAATTTATATTGATAGGTTATATATTTTTAATATTATAAAAACTAATTGTGAATTATAAATAATAATTATAGAAGCAATATGGCAGAAGATTATCACGAATTTCATAAAAAAAACAGCAACTTCACACGAGAAATGCCTTCATTTGCGCAAATCAGCTAGAACGAATTTCATTCGCTACCTCACTGTTTGCGTCAAGACAGAGAAAACTACAAAGTCTGCGATGTGGAAGGAAAGACTCTATTTTAGCCATTTATTTCTGAGACTCCAATTGACAACGCTACCCTGTTTACTTCGAGGTTCGGCAAATGCGACGCTTTGTGGCCGAGAAAGTAATGACAACGTCGCAAGGATTTGATTTGCTTGTGCGCATCCCATCACAACGGCAACCGAGCAGCGAGAAAATGGTTCGATTCTTTAGCAACCGAAGACTTCATCGAATTTCGGGGTGTAAATTATCGGACAGGAGCGTCAGCTATATCTAATTACTGCTCCCTCTCTCTCTCTCTCTCTCTCTCTCTCTCTCTCTCTCGCTCTCTCTCTCTCTCTCTCTCTCTCATTCTTTCTCGGTTGATCTTCGTATGTAAGGTCATTAGATATTTTAATGGCTGTGAGAGATAGAAGATCTATTCAGATGTCTGAATTGATATGTAATTCTAAATTACAATATCGACATGAGTTACAGTGCTATTACTTGTTCTATGGAAACCAAACATTGAATCCGGATTTACGTACGTGTATAAAAATTAGTTTTTATACACGTCCTAATTGGATCTCTTTCTCTCTCTTAGTGCACTGCCTACTGGCAGGTCCATGGTACATAACGCCTCCACTCTTCTCTGTCTTCCGCCTTCCTCTTCATTTCCACATATGAGTGGGTCTTGAAATCATCTAACATACCTAATCTCGGCCTGCCCTTGCCTCTTTTTCCTTCCATTCTACCTTCTATGACCTCTTTTAATAGACCTTCCCCCTTAGAATGTGTCCTATCCATCTCTTCTTCCTGTTTCTTAATACATTTATCAACTGTCTATCTGTGCCAACTCTCTCCAGGACTTCCTCATTTGTAACCTTTGAGTCCAGCTAATCCTCTCCATTCTTCTCCAAATCCACATTTCCAATGCCTCCAGTTTCCTAATATCTTCCTTTCTTAAGGTCCATTTTTCACATCCATATAATAGCGTGGTCCAAACCAAAGTTTTCACTATCTTTATCTTTGTGTCTTTCTTTAGACTTTTTGTTAATAGTTCTTTTCTACTACCAAAGGCCGCTTTTGTTTGTGCAATCCTACTGCATATTTCCGTCTCACATTTTCCATCATCGGTTATAGTATGACCCAAATATTTGAAACTCCTTACCTGTTCCAATTTCGTACCATTTATTGTGATATTAACTTCACCTTCATCATTGGACACTCCCACAACCTTGGTCTTTTCCATATCAATCTTCATCCATATCTTAGGGTCGTATCATTCAGCCTATCCATTATCTTCTGCAGTCCAATCTCGCTGCCCGCTTCCTTGGTCATCTGCAAATCGTACATCTTGTAACAAATTCCCTCCTACTTTTATTCCTTCTTCCAAATCTTCCATGGCTTCAACCATCATTGCCTCAGCGTAAATGTTAAACAGCAGCGGCGAAATGCTACAACCATGTCTTACTCCACGTCCATTTCACCTTCTTCTGAGTATTCCTGTTGGATTTTGATTACTGCTCTTTGATTCATGTACAAGTTCAAAATTAGTCTTCTATCTCTCCAGTCAATTCCTATTATTTTTAAGATATTCATCATCGTTATCCAATCAATCCTGTCAAAGGCCTTCTCGAAGTCTACAAAGCATGCAAAAACGTCATTTCCATATTCTAAGCTTCTTTCGCAAAGAACCCGCATTACCCCTATTGCTTCTCTTGTGCCGCATCCTTTCCTAAGACAAAATTGTGTCTTGCTCAGCATCATCTCTGCTTTTGACTAAATGCGATTATTTACTGTCTTTAATAAGATCTTCGATGCATGAGGTATTAAGCTGATTGTTCTGTAATCCGAACACTCCACAGCATTGGCTTTCTTGGGAATTGGGATCATCACTGACTTGGTAAAGTCGTCTGGCCAAATACCTGTATCGTACACTTCCAGACATACCTAAATTAACTTATTGAGTGTTTCTCCTGATTGGATATGTCGTCTAAATAGAGAGATAGAGAAGAGATATAGGTTAACAGACTCATAGATAGTCATTTTCATTGTCATGATGCTGTAAAATCGTATTCATAGCTATGCTATAAACTTAGATGACCATAGTTATAGTCATGGTGTAGATATTTTTAGTCGTAGTCATTCTATAGATATTCATAGTCGTAGTCATGATAAAGATAATCATAGTCGTAGTCATGCTATAGATAATCATTGTCATGATACAGATAGTCATCGTTACTGTTATACTATAGAGAGTCATAGTCAGAGCCATGCTATAGATAATCATAGTCATAGCCATGCTGTAAATAGTCATAGTCGTATTCATGCTATAGATAATCATGCTTAGTTTATACTCGCACTCCTTGTGCTTTCATTGATCTCAAATTCAGCACAAAAATTTACACAGAAGTTAATTACCGAGATCCGTATGGGCATTTAAGCCCAAGAAAATCGTACAAATCGTACTGAAACCTATTCAACTTCTTCAACACGCAAAACCTTTATCGAACCTTTAGTGCCTTAATTATACAAGTTATTAAAAAGCTGTTGATTTATAACAGAGTTATTAAACAAGCTGTTGTTATTTAATTTATTATTATTATTAAGCAAGCTGTTGTTAAAATCAAGTTAGTAAACAAGCTGTTGATTTCTAACAGAGAAGTAAATAATAATAAGTGAGTGATGACATTACGTCAGTGACTGTATGGCTGCATGCTGAATAGATTGGCTGATTGATTGATTGATTCCATAATTCATTGAATTGACAGAATAATTGACTGAACTATTAATAAATTGACTACATGTTAACTTGATTGACTGAACGAGTGAATGTATGTCGACTTGCTTGACTGAACGATTGACTACATTTTAGTTTAATTGACTAACTAAGTGACTGCATGTTGACTGGATTGACTGAATGATTGACTGCATGTTGACTTGACTGACTGAATGATTGACTACATATTTATTTTATTGACTGCTTAATGACTTAATTTACTGAACGATGGGCCTGTATTGACTGTATTGACTCAGTGATTGACAAAATGCTGACTAGGTTGACTGGTTAGTGACAGAATGATAACTAGATTGATTGATCGCTTGACTGTATGGTAACTGGATTGACTGATTGACTGACTGCAGGATGAACATATTGACCGGGTGACTGACCGCTCCTCGCACTTTTATTCAGCTCCTGATCTTATTTCGAGCAAGTTTAAACTCGAGAATTACATCAGAGAGAAAATTCAGCCCCTTTGGCCTCCTGTTCATCTCAATCTGGGTCGATTTTCATTCAAAATATCGATCAGATTTAAAGGTATTTTTGAATTTTGAAGCCTCTATAATTTACCACTATTTGATCTTCAAGTGTAGGCATGTTGGACTTTGCAAAATGCTGCACTCAAGATTTTATTAAATTATATGTTTGAAAATATTCCTAAAATTAAGTCTGAAAACTTGAGACCAGATCACTCGAATACCGCACGTGTACTGAGATGCGGCTTCTGTTCTCACACATAGTGACCTCGCATTGTTTGTAATTCCATTTATATAAGGGTATCTGATCTCTCTCTCGCTCTCTGTCTTAGTGCACTGCCTACTAGCAGGTCCATGGTATAGAACGCCTCCACTCTTCTCTGTCTTCCACTTTCCTTTTCATTTCCAACTCTGATATGATCTGATATGATTGCTTTATACTATAATATTAATGCAGACATTACAATGAAGAGTATAAAGTAAACAATTAGTATGGCATTCTCGAAAATACGGCTATTGTGCTTATAGTCACAGAGATGCAGACGAAGCAGAATTCGAGTATAAATGTACACGTGTAGGATTCATTGTATATCGTAGATTGCAAATTGCAGATTTAACTGGAATTTTAAACGAGCACTTCTTATTTAGGTGAAACTATTTCATTTAACCGACAAAATTAATTGACTTACTTCATTTTTATTCTGACTGTTTCTTACAGGCTTACACGAGATTTACACGAGAGATTAATTAACAAGCTCTCTTTTAAATTTTTGATGATTCCCTTGTGAGTAGTTTGCATTTATTCCAGATATCCAAGTAAGTAACTTACGATAACGTAAGATATCGTAAATATGTAGTTTACAATAGCGTAGGATATCGTAAGTAGATAACCTACGACATCTTAAAGTACTGATATCGATGCTATTGCCATCTATTGTCATTATCTTGCAGTAGAACGTAGTATTTTTACTTTATGGTAGAAGCTATGTGTTTATCAATTAACCTCTTTCATGTTAATTCAATATCTCTATAAAATTATCATTCTCCTTGCATCTCTTTAAGACTATTCTCCCTTCCTTTCACTCTTCTCTTAACTCTTTCTATCTCTCTCTCTCTCTCTCTCTCTCTCTCTATCCATCTATCTCTCTCGCTTCCTATTTCTCTTCACGGTGGCGCTCTCTTTCTCTCCATATATCTCTCACTCTCTCTCCATCTCATTCTCTCTATCTCTCGCTCTCTCTGGTTCGTTTTCATGTTATCTCTCTTCTTCTCACCCACACACTCTTTCTCCACGGGAGGAAATGAAGGTTAGGAAGAGAAGAACGTGAAACTATTGGAAGGCGTAGAGACGGGATGTCCCTCGGGTCATTGTTTTCAATAATTCACCGGTCGACAGTTCAAGAAGGTGGGACTGATGAGTGAAAGAGGCAGAGCAGGGAATGAGCTTCACAAGATTCACTCAACGTATTTACCCATTACCTAGCGCTCACTTAACAACGTCTCAGAAGCACCTTACTAATAACGATTGGAATAAATTTAGCATGCATTCATCACCGATGTAGCAAAACTTCACAAATTTTGAGCTAACGATTGCTGGAGAATAATTTTTCGAAGTATTGAAAATCACTAAAATATTTTATTTACCTAGTTTTAAGAGCTAGCGCAGTTTTTAGGTAGAGCGATTGTACCATATACTAAACTGTCTCAACCTTAGAGAAATGGATAAACCGGATCCAATTTGCGAAATGGTTAATGAAAATATCATTTAAAATAAAAAGAGTTGCACTTAACTTTATGGTACAGCCCATACAGTTCAGGTAACCTATGATCCGGTCCATAGAATTCAGGCAACCTATGGTACAGCTCATACAATTCAGGCAATGCAGATAAAGCAAATGAAACTCTGGATTCAGGCTTGACTGCCCATGGCACATTTTAATCAGTCAATTGTGCCATATATCAAAATGTATTTGCTGATATATTGAAAATATCGTCTACATTGTCCACAGTGCAAAATTGACAAGCTTTTAGAAAGAGAAACTGACGTCAAACTAGGCCTTTTCATAGTTTTATATATTTTATTTTTACTTTAATAAACTGAAAGTGTGAAAATGTCAGAAATTTGAAAACTTTCCCATAGTTTAAATTCTGGTCTCTCCTATTTGCCCATGAGCTGAATGGAGAAGGGATGAGAGGCATTGCCAAATCTCGTGGAATGGTCATCAATATCGTCCTTCCCATTACCTGATTTCATGAAAGATAGTAGGAACCAGCCGAAGCGGCGAAAAAATAGCTGCAACGCTTAAATAATTGCGCCTTATTTGAAGTAGGCAGCTTTGAATGGTCAGTTGAAGCTGATATTTTAAATTGTTGAGATCTTTTTTAATGCATTGTAGATCAGTAGTGAATTAGAGACTTTGTAGTAGTGTGAAGTACTAGACAGCAGCTTACTGGTAGTCCATAGTGTTTACAGCAGTAATGAACTAAATACAAGATAATGCGTGTACACTCTACATAAATGTCCTAATCATGGGCTAAATCAAAGGCAAATTTATAGAGCCAGCTACAAAATTAAATTTTCATGCGCTCCTATCTCAATATACGTATACAGGAGTTTTAAACACTTGCCTTAACTAATATTCGAAAATACAGTATATAACTTTCCCAGTTTTAAATATATTCAAGCGGTATTTCTCCAAGCTTAGAAGAAATGCCTGCTGCTCAAGCCCTGTAAACTACAAGATAATCAGTCATCGCGCTACGTCTTTATTGGAATAAGGTGGAAATATCCGTTATAAAAACACTGAGTTAATTGATCAATCCTTTTTTCCACAGACATGGTAAGAAATTTAGACTATAACTACGCAGCGCTGGCCTATTGGAAAGCAGGCCCTATTGAATATTTGAATCGTTCAAAAAGTGCCATTTTAAATATCACGGTTGCGCTAGTTGCTTGTATCACTGTTAAAGCAGACCGACATTAGATCCAACTTTTTTAACGAAAGTTAGATTTTTATCGTGAACAAGTCATGCAGCAGTTGATTGCTGAATTATGTCATTTAGTCCGTACTCGATGTTGCTTGATGTTGTCATAGATGACAGCAGCAATCTACTTGGGCGCGCTTTAATTGATCTCTAGCATCAGACCTGACATAGGTCAAGGTTACTGCGACGATTAGGTGATATCCTGTCAGTCGAATACAGATTTGCCAATTTTAAACCTTTTTTCTTACTTGACAGAGATTTTTTGTCAAAGTTCTTTTCAGATTTTAATTCTTTTGCTTTTTGTACGATGAGGAAATTATGTAGAATTAAAACCTCGGCAAGCTTTAAATGTTAAGTTTTTTTAGCCTTACTTAGAAAAGAAAACGTTGTCAAATTTAACATATTTTTCTTGTTTTGGTGTTTCTAAACATTGACACCGGAATAACGAAGATGAGTAATTCCATATATGATTAATTGAGTGATTGTACTTTTCATGTTGTCTCCCATGAACCCATTGTTAATTTTGCAACAATCAAGTTAGATAAAGGAAAAATAAAACTTGAAACCGTCTAAAATCAACACTACGAGATTCTGTAATATAATTACATTTAATCGCATGTCTACGCCGTAAAGCTTGCACTTACAGGATCGAGTGATATTAAGTTTAATTTTAGTCAATATCAGTGTTTATGTTCATTGTTATTAAACATTTTTCTTAAATAGTTACGAAAACTAAAATTTAATTGAGCTAATATTATATATAATTCTATTTGTGAAATCTGCGTATATCACATTGTATTTGAACTCTTTAAGATTATTTAAGATAGAATAATTATAATTAGCTAGTTACTTTAAAAATATTATTAAATTCAATTTTAAAATACATTTCTATGGTATTTAATTATAATGGTATTAAAATGGACCGTGTTGACCCGGACTGTGTTGTGCTCGGGTGTGGTTGAGCCACTGCAGAATTGGGCAACCGCAAACAAGCTGCTCGTGTAAGAGGCGACCAAGACAGGAGTTGAAGAAAGTAGATGGACCCACCTCACTATGAAATATTTTTCCAGGATTAGATGGCAGTTAAGACATCTAAGATCCAAATCAATTTCAGAAAGGGTATTCGGTTCATGAGAGCCTAGGCTCCAGAAATTGTTACAAAATGTCTTTTCATTAAATTAAAATGGCGCTATAATTAATTTATAACGCACTCTTATTCACATAATTTATAATCTCATAGTCTTATTAGTCGCTGAGGAAGTAATATATGAGAGAAAGTTCCACAATTTTATGTTATATATATATATATATATATATATATATATATATATAACATAAAATTATATAACAAATATATACATATATATATATATATATATATATATATATATATATATATATATGCATCTTTATTTTGTCACTTGGGCTAACAGCACACATTCATTTCGCCGTGAAACAAATTCAAAATCAAAGAAACAAAATGCAAATACACAGTGAAAATAAAATTAAAGCAAAGAAACAAAACAAATAAACGAAAAATATGCTATGCATATCAAGCCATTCTCTACAACATTAAGAAGGTAGGCTATATTCACCCTCAAATTTCTCAAAATCAGCGTTTATTATATTTCTATAGTTATTCTCAGATAAAATCGTACCATAACAGTAATATACTCCAAATTATGATACCCTAACAACCGTTTCTGATGATTTTTTGATCATTTTGCGGTCTCGTGTTTTAGTAGTTCGGTCCACAATTGCACAACGACTTTTATCTAATTTTTCGATGCACACTATCAAAACCCAAACTCCGGAAGCAATTTCTTGCCCGATGGAGCTAGATCTCATATTTCAACGCTTGGCTGAGCGTGTTCCAGTATGAATTCTGTAGCATAACTGTATGAATTATGATGCGACCATTGATCATCCGTGACGTAGACAATTTTACCCGACATCTGAGATTCAGGTCGCAGGAGCGGCCGTTTAGAGAGTATGGTGCTAGTTTTATTGGTTCTACAGTAGAGTGATCATTTTATTTGTATGTATTTTCATTTTACTGTGTTTAATCAGACTTTAACCTGCTTTTGATTACATAGTACGGGACATATACGAGTACCTTCGGTATTTTGTGGCATTTCTTTTGTTACGTTTTCTGTGATCTGGATTATCTAATAATTCGCACAGTTCATAATTGAGAAAAAATATAATTTGAAATTCAAAAATTAATTTTCAAGGATAAATTTTATAGTTTTCTTTATAGGCTTGGATTAACCGCTAATTTGCTAATGCTGTTTTTGAGGATGGTATTATTAATATTGATTTTGTTGTTTATGCAATTTTTTAACTTGTAGGTTGTTTTAGTTTCACTAGAATTTTATCAAACTTAATCTGAATCAAATATTTTAGGCTATTTATAGCCTAATCATCTAATAAGAAGCCATCTTTCTTTAATCCTGTGGATTAATACTTTTTCTTTTGTTGCTCTCGTTTTCTCTATCTATCTATCTCTCTCTCTCTCACTCACTCTCTCTCTCTCTCTCTCTCTCTCTCTCTCGCTCTCTCTCGCGGTTCTGATTTCTCGGTCTACTAATTATAATAAATAAAACGAATCGATAAATTACATTTAATTAAAGCTAAAATATATGTTGTATATTCAATGCTATAACTGAGAATATAAAATAAAAAGAGATTTTTATGTGAATTGGAGATGCCGAAAAAAAATTGTAACTATGATATTTTTAATTACTAACTAAATACGAAATGAACATGGACAACAACAACAACAACAACAACATACAGAAACAGCGAAATTTATATATGGAAACTGCTGAGTTGCACTGACATCAGTTCATTCCATTTATTCCTCAATTTGTATCATCCGACCGTAACAAAACAATGAAATAATGTAGAACTTTCATGATACGACAACAGAAACTAATTTACAATGGCGGCTCATCTTCATCATCATCATCTCATCATCATCATCATCATGTTTACACAGCGATACTAATTGCGGACATTATTCTCGCCAGGCGGAAATATTGACTGAACTGAGTGAACTGGAGTGAAAT
Organism: Enchytraeus crypticus; assembly: GCA_905160935.1. Taxonomy (NCBI): domain Eukaryota; kingdom Metazoa; phylum Annelida; class Clitellata; order Enchytraeida; family Enchytraeidae; genus Enchytraeus; species Enchytraeus crypticus. The sequence goes on along the minus strand of CAJHZI010000436.1, from coordinate 384,632 downwards.
TCATACAAAAGTTTGAAAATATTGAAATGTACTTTTATTTTCAATGATTATGTTAAAATGAAGTTTCGCTGTAAGAAGGTAAACAGATCACATGAAAATTAGGGTTTTTCAAAAACTAACATTAAATTAGTTTATAACAAATATGGTTTATCTGCCCAAATGAAATTCATCGTTCAACTTTTATGCTTTATTTATAAACAGCACTGCAAATAGAAGATGCATTTAAACTAAAACAGTTTTTATAATTTGGAATAATAATAATAAAAGTTTAACAGCCGTTTCCACATACAATGATGATTTCAGGGACGTCTCCAATCATATGTAACTACAAATCGATTCACCCCAAACGATCTAAAAAAACATGTGCTAAATAGAAAGAAAAAGGTCCTAAACAGTGCCGGCCCGGTAATCAAAAAACAGCTAAGCAAAATGTAAAGGTCTATGATGGGAAGAGATGTGTTTTCAACCTACAACGGAAAGTGGAAGTAGTAGAACATGAGCGAAGATCAGGAGGCAGAGAGTTCCAAACAGTAGCAGCCGAGAAAGAACATGAACGTCTACCTAACGAAGTGAGAATATTAGAAATTTTGAGCAGATTAACCAATGGTACCATTTCCACTAAGTACGGGCCACTATACAGATAAGGCTAAAATCATTTGTATGAGACGGAAATGAAGAATAATAATAAAATAGTAACAATAATAAATTCCATTGATATCTTCAGTGGAAGACGTAATTGGAATTTACCTTAAAAGCCATATTGTAATATTTTTATAATAAAATTAAGGTTTGATATTGGCATAGTCTAATACTTAATCAGTAAGAGTAAAAATATTGATAGATGTAGTCCTAATGTTCCTCTGTGATCATATGATATCATTTTATGTAAGCTTGATAAATTAATCATTATTTCATATCAATATGTGTATATAGGGTTCAACTGCCACTAACCGTTTCAATACCCGAATGGATAATGTGATTAACTTACTCGGTATATTGAAAATTCGATAAAAAGCTGGCAAAGGTAAGGTTAGCGTCAGTTTCCTAACTCGAAAGTGATGTCAGTGACGGGCGAGCCCAGGAATTGAACCCCGCACCTACTAATCCGCGGTCGAGTAACTTACCGACTTCGCCACTGGCTCCAGCCAGTAACTGGAGCGGCAGTAGTAGTAGTGTGTCATTGGAGCCATTTTATGTTAGTGAACACAAAATGGCTCCAGCCTGGTTTGATGTCAGTTTCTTGCTCAATAGTCTGTCACCGATGGGGAGAGCACTGGATTTGAACCACTTCATCTACTGATTCGCTGTCGGACAATTAGCCAACACGCCACAGATTCTACCCGTAAAACAAAACTAAGAAATAAAAAGTCTAGCCAGTCTGACAATTCGCTATAGACATACACATACGACTACAAATGAGCGATAGAGTGGAAAAGTGATTGCATAAATTTTTGCAAGGTACCTGCAGTCCTTCTCAGTACAAATACACAGTGAAAGAAGCACACTTGTTTTCCAAACTCTCTGTCATTGGCCTGCTTCTATATTGATCTCTTCTGTTTCTTGCTATTTCAACAGCTCACTTAGCTTTTAAGATCTCAACTATCTCATGTTTTCAGAATCCTCTAGATGCTTCAATATGGGTTCGGCCAGGCCGACGAGCCCTCCCTCAGGAACTCACGGTCCGTCGCCCCTCTGAAGCCCCGGATAGCCTGGCCGGTCAACGCTCGACGGGCTCTAAGAGTTGAGCGCTATCTGCGATAAACAGAGCTGAGCGAATGAAGTGTGAAAAGTTCTATTTAACACTTCTTGTATTTCAGTTTTACTGTAATAGCTTTTTATGAACTCGCTCTCTCTCATTTTGTGTCGCAATAGAAGGCAGTTCCAAGATACAAGCTTGTATTAGAATTTGATACCTTACACAATAATTAAGACAGTTGAGTAGCAAATAGAATATATAATAGTTTTGCTCTAGAACTGCTAAACGTTTTACCGTTTAAAGGTAATTTTATTATTTCTTGCTTGATACTCTGCTCATTGCCTGCTTAGGAGGAGATCATTTATTGTATATATCTACAATTATAGCTTTGTGTTCTGAAAGTAAAAAAGGAAAAGAGGTAATTTTTGTTCAAATTATCTCAAATTTATCGTAGCTAATCTAACAGTTCGCAAACTGTTCAAAGCTAATTGAAGAAAGATATGCTAGAGCACCTAAACAGTTAAACTTGTAGTAGTTCAACGAAATGAATAAAAGAAGTAAATAAATGATAATAGACCTTTTTAAAAATACTATCAAATTTAGATAATGTTCAACAACCACCTTCTTAATAAATTATGCTAATTAGATATTCCTAAACTATCTTATTACTGCTTTAGATTAATAAAAGTTAAATTTTTTACGACGGTAAACATTTATTTTGTAAATCACTTTCTTTACTAATCAGTTAGTTATTTTCGTTCTTATTTATAGCTGATATGCAACTTAATTTGAAGAACTGAAAAGCTAATTCAAACTGAACGACGGGCTAGGAAGTCAAATTCTGAATTGAATGCATATATTCCAATTATAATTATATTTATATAAATTGTATTTTATGTATTAAGCAAAAATATTAATACTGCTTATTCTTCATTACGAAATCACCTTTCGCTACTACATATTTTGTTTATTTTCAGTTTTTCCGGCAAAAAAAGACTACCTTTTGTGTCCCTTTTCAATCCAGTGTCGATGAGCAGTGATCAGCATGCAAACTTGCTTTTTCTAAATCTGCTATCTTTGAACTGGTTTTCTAAATTTTGAATTTGGAACCGTTTTGTGGGAATTTGTTTCTTGTTAACAAATCGATTTTTTAAACAAGGCTTGATTTTGTCATTGACGACAGCAGCAAGCCCTCTAATTTTTGTTGTTTTTGTTGTTGTTGTTGTTATTGATATTTCTACAGTCCAATGCCAGTCGATTGGAACAATCAGTGGAGTTGGTCATGCTTGTCGTCACAAAATGTATTGACAATAACACTTAATTATCTCTTGATAAATAAAACGCATCACAGAAATTGCCTGTCAGTGCACTTTTAAGAAGGAAAGATTGATTAGCTACAGTTTCCTTGATCGGCAACTCGTTAGTAAATATGAGCAAAGTAAGCGCTTGAACTGGTTTAATCTGATATACAGTAGATTAGATCTACTCCGATAATACAGAGTGTCTCTATAGCTCACTAATTAGAAGCATCAGATAACATCCTAAAGTTTTAAATGAATGATCCAGAGATGAATTGAACTCTCGTGGGTTCTATACCCAGTCACTCAGATCTGAGAGTAAAATCTTGGACATTCACAGGACTGGTTACGCGAAAAATGGACTAAATTGCCTAATGGTTTAAGTTCGTAGTAATAAAGAGTGATAGATATCAACATAATTGATCATTTCACTATAATCAGTGTTATTATTTTATAGTAATCGACCATATTTAGGCTATAACATAATTGATTACATTCAGATAATCTAATCTTCATAATTTCTTAAAAACTCATTCAATCGCCTGCGCTAGTAAGTACGAATTACTGTAAATATTTGTGTATTCCACAGATCTCACTTAATTTTGCGCAATCTAGAGAGAGGCATGCAGTTCAAATTCTACCAAGTTTGTAGTAGGTGTGGCGAAATGGTTCAGAAACACAAGGCTTCTCTTCAAGATGACTGGGCACACTCGAGCTACCTTCGGCCGCGCCAAACCTTTATAACTTTACTTAGTAACTTTAGTTCGTTATAGGCCATGAGAGACCACGATAGGACTTCATAGCTTTATATTAGCACGTTAGAAACCACGATACGATATGGCAACAAAATTTAAACTCGGAAAAAAGCTTTATATAATGCAGAGGTTTTAGTAGAATATAGGCCATGTTGTGATTTCACTGTTTTACATAGTGGCATTAGCAGGATATAGGCCACGCTGTGATTTCACTGCTTTACATAGTGGCACTTCAGGATATAGGTCACGCTATGACTGACCGATAGAGAATCCCGAATGCAAATCATTACAGTACAGGATCGTCGAATCACGAGATGGCGTGGCATGCACCAATGATTCCTCGAAGATCAACGTAAACATTACACGGGATTTATGGCAGACTGTTGTTTGGCTTGTGCTATCCCTGAGGGCTTAATAACAAACTGCCTACAGATAGACCATCACAGAGCCCCACGCAGAGGCAACATTCAGGCATAACCTGTTATCAGTGACGCGAATAATCTAGAGCAATGTTTCGAGAGGATGCACGGATTTGACTCAGACGATTTTTTTTGTTCGTACAGTTACACACATGACATTCCGTATGTGCTACATGGTTTCCTTTCTTGGTTTCTGTTTTTGTAGCTTTCGTTAATTTCTCCATTTCCCTACATGGTTATTAGTAATCGTTGCCTTTTGTTGGCGCTCCAATAGCAGCCGGCGCGGATTTAAGAATAACCTTCCAATACCCTCGGGATTTTTTGCTTTCAAAGCTGTCAACACTCTTTCTTCCAAGGTGGTCGCCCACAAAGTACTAACAGGCGCGATGGAGCTTAACTTCGTTCAACTGACGCGCAGCTTAACTGACTGCGCTAAACCCGCACCACGTTGAGATATACAACTTTGTGCGAATGTGCTGACGTTTAGTACCTAGGTAGAGTCATCCAATATATTGTCATTATAATGTAATGTATGTAGTAGTAGTGTAGTGTGTGTAAAGTGTATATAATGTAATGTATAAAATAGTAGTTTAGTATGTATTGTGTGAATAATGTAGTGTATACAGTAGTAGTGTAGTGTGTATAGTAGTGTAGTGTAGTGTGTATATTGTACATAATGTCATGTATATAGTAGTTGTGTAGTATGTGTATAGTAAACATAATGTAATGTATTTAGTAGTAGTGTAGTGTATGTATAGTATATATAATGTATATAGTACATTATATACACTATATATATTTATACTATACATTATATATATATATATATATTTTATATATATATATATGCTGATGACACTCAAATGTACACTTGTTTCACCCCTAACTACTACGTTGATGCTGAAACCCTCCTGCAACAAAGTTTTCAGTCTATATCCTCTTGGATGTCCGCTAATTTTTTGGCACTTAATCCATCTAAGACTGAATTCTCGTTGGTTGGGACACCTCAACAGCTTCTGAAGCTGAATGGGAAAACTCTTTCGTTATCGTCGGATATTACAATATCACCTGTTTCTTCTGTGAAAAATCTCGGTGTTATCCTTGATAAACACCTAACCTTCCACGAACACATAACTAAAACTTCACAAGCATGTTTCTTTCATATCCGAAATCTTCGTCGAATACGTCCATATTTGTCACGTGAGACAGCTGCTACAATTGGTGCTGCCATTGTGCAATCGAAATTGGACTACTGCAATTCCCTGTTTTTTAATCTCCCTGGCTGTGACATTGATCGATTGCAGTTTGTTCAGAATTCTCTTGCGCGAGCAATTTTTTGTAGTTCCAACTACTCACATGTTACGCTCATTTTAAAGTATTTGCACTGGCTAAAGATTAAAGAGCGAATCATTTACAAAACAGCTTCGTTGACCTATAAGTCCATCACCATTCCTGGACAAACTTGTATGTCTCACTTGATTAAAGTGATGCAGCCTGCAGCTACTCGGTCTTCTAAATTAATTACTCTTGTGAGACCTAGCTTACCTTAGCGCTCTAAGCTATCTAATCGTTCTTTCCAGCATGCTGCACCGCAGAACTGGAATTCTCTTCCATCTAATCTTCGAAAATCTTCATTTGTAACACATCGGCCTTTGCTTTTCTATGATCAGTTCCATAGGCGGTTGAAGACCTATCTTTTCCATCTCTCTTTTCCATCCAGTGTCCATGAGCAGCGACCTGCGCTTAAACCTCCTTTTCTTTAATTCCCTTCACTATGGACTGATTATCTGGATTTTGGAATTTACACCGTTTTGGACCTTCTTTTTGCTCGCCGGCTTGATTTTGTCTCAATAGTGCTCGATGTTGTCATTGATGATAGTAACATAGTAGCACTCTAATAGTTGTTATTATTATTATTGTTATAATGCCTTGTAAATAGTAGTATTGTAGTGTGTGTATAGTGTATACTATATAATGTATATAGTAATAGTGTAGTATGTGTATAGTGTATACAATGTAATGTATATAGTAGCAGTGCAGTGTATATAGTGTATATAATGTAATGTATATAGAAGTAGTGTAGTGTGTGTATAATGTATATTGTAATGTATATAGTAGGAGTGTAGTATGTGTATAGTGTATATAATGTTATGTGTATAGTAGTAGGGTAGTCTACAATATACACTACATTATATTAACTATACACACATTACACTAGCACAATGCACATTACATGAAATACAATATACGCACTACACTACTATTATATACATTACATTATGCACACTATACACACACTACACAACTACTTAATACATTTCATTATATGCAGTACACACACTGCACTACTACTTAATACATTACATTATATACAGTACACACAAACTGCACTACTACTTAATACATTACATTGTATACACTATACACACACTGCACTACTACTTAATACATTACATTATATACACTATACACACAGTGCACTGGTACTATATACATTACATTTTATGCCCTATACACACACTACCCAACAATTATATACACTGTGTTTTTTTATAACTGATACCCCAAATTGTTTTAACAATAAAGTCGTAAGCAGTTGACCGATGTTCTTGAAATTTACAGCACTTGACCAGCAGCCAATTCTACAAAACATAGAGAAAGTTTGTTTGAATATCTTTAATAAAGTGAAAGTTATAGTTTTGTGAATAGTAGTGGGGTCAGATAAGAAATTTCCAGTACAGGATTACGGGCGTGTTACATGCAGCGTAAAATTCCTCTATAAAAATAATGGCGAACACGTCACAAAAGTTAATCTAATATGCTATTTTGAAGAGCAATAACTTATTTGCAAAATGACGTAAAATACGTGCTGATATATTCCTAATTGACAAAGTTATTGAACTGTTAATGCATGCATTGCATGTCTGGGTACAACTGCTATCACCGCAGCCACTGCAGCGGCTTCCTCTTCTTCGGTTATTCTCTTCATGCATTGCATGCATAAAAAGTTCGATAACTTTGTCAATTAAGAACATATCAGCACGTATTTTACGTCGTTTCGAAAAGAAATGATTGCTTTTCAAATAGCATTAGAAAAATTTTATATTGAGTGCTAGCTGGTATTTTTATAGAGATATATCTACGCTAAATGTAACATGCACGTAATCCTGTATTGGAAATTTCTCATCTGACCCCACTCCTATTCGCAAAACTATAACTTTCACGTTATTAAAGATATCCAAATGAAATTTCTCTATTTTTTGTAGAATTGGATGCTGGTCAAGTGCTGTAAATTTCAAGAAAATCGGTCAACTTCTTACGACTTTATTGTTAAAGCAATTTGGGGTATTAGTTATAAAAAACACAGTGTACATTACATTATATACACTATACGCACATTACACTACCACTATATACATTAAATTTTATACACTATATACACTACACTACTAATACAGTATATACATTACATTATATACACTATACATACACTACACTACAACTATATACACTACATTGTATACACTATACACACACTACACTACTACTATATACATGTGCATTACATTATAAACACTATACACACAGTACACTACTACTATATACATTACATTATATACACTATATACACACTGCACTACTACTTAATACATTCATTATATAATACTAATAGTAAAGGTTTAACGTCCGTTTCCTCATCCAGGGATAATGTCAGGGACGTCCCCAACAGCACACATCACTACAAATCAATTCACCCAGACCAATCTGCAAAAGAAATGTGCAGTGGAGAAATAAGGTCCTAAACGAAAGCCAGTCCGGTGATCAAAAAATGGTCAGGGTGTATTGATTATGTCTTTGGTGGGAAAAGGTAAGTCTTAAGCTTGCTAGAGAATGTTGAAAGAGAAAAACAAGAGCGAAGATTAGCAGGTAAAGAGTTCCAGATTGTGGGTGCTGCGTAAGAAAACTAACGTCTGTCCAATGATGTGAGAAGTTTTGGAACAGAGAGAAGATTGGTATCGGTGGAACGAAGTGCACGTGAGGGATGATAGGGAAGAAGAATTTCAGATATGTAAGAAGGCTTGCCGAATCGCAGAGTTTTGAAAGTTAATAGAGCTATTTTATATTTTATACGTTGATTAATAGGGAGCCAGTGAAGACTGCAAAGTAGAGAAAGAGAGCGAAATTGAATTCGAGAGGCCTTGCAAACAACACGTGCAAGAGAATTTTGGACGTGCTGCAAACGATTGAGAGAAGAAGTAGGCAACCCATGTAATAATGAATTACAGTAGTCCAGCTTTGAATGTACTATTGAATTAGCAAGGATAGTGGCTGAATTTCTGGTAAGTGATGGACATATTTGCCTAATCTGACGAATCTGAAAGAAAGAAGCGCGACAAACAGAAGAGATATGGGATTTAAAGTCAAGGTTTTCATCAAATATGACTCCAAGGTTTTTGGCGGATCGAGAAGGTGAAAGAGCAAGATTGTGAAAATGAACAGAGCTATAGGTAATTTTACTTCTTTGCAAAGGAGTGCCAATTAAAAGGTATTCAGTTTTGGAGGGATTAACAGCAAGACGGTTAGCACAAAACCAGTAATAAACCTTGTCTAGAATGGATGAGCCAGTTTTTGATCAGAATCATGATTAGAAAAGGAAATATATAGTTGTGTGTCGTCTGCATAGAAATGAAAATTTATGGAAGACTGAGCAAGCAGGTAGCTAAAAGGAGCGATATATAAAGAGAAGAGAAATGGACCTAACACTGAACATTGAGGAACACCGCGCAGGAGGGGTAGTTCAGAAGAGCGATATTGACCAAAACAGCCGATTGTGTGCGACATGAGAGATATGATGTGAGAAGGGAAAAAGCAGAATCAGAAATGCCAAAACAAGATTTAAGCCTACTTATTAGAATTCCATGGTCAATTGTATCAAAGTCAGCAGAGGGATCTAGAAGAACCGAGGCAGAAACCTGCTTACTACTCATAGCCAAGCTAAGATCATTATGTATACGAAGAAGAGCGGTTTCAGTGGAATGGAGTTTTCTATAGGCAGGTTGATAATGAGAGAGAGAAGGGAAAGAATCAATATGAGTGCATAAACTGGTATAAATTACCTTTTCAAGAAGTTTCGAGATGAAGTTAATATTGGAAATAGGACGGTAACTGAAACGATCATCTTTTGGTAGAGAAGGCTTTTTTAGAAAAGGATATACAACTGCTTGTTTGAAGGAGGTTGGGAAGATACCTTCTGAGAGTGAGAGGTTGATTAAGTATGCAATAGGAGCAACTAAAGCATCAATACAAGATATCAGTAATCGTGTAGGAATAACATCAAGGCAGCAAGATGAGTCGGTTGAGCGAAGGATAAAATTACGCATTTCTTCCGGTTTAGCTGGTTCAAAACTAGAAAGTAGTGGTGGCTCAGGCATATTCACAAAAATGGTGTTGTCAGTATCAATGGAGTTGGAGGGTATAGAGCTACAGAGTTTGGCAATTTTGTCATCGAAAAAGTTGAGGAAAGAGGTAGCAAGAGATGATGGTGAAGTGGTAGAGGGGAGTGACTTTGGAATGGTGCGATCAAGCAGAGTCAAGTGCTCCCCATAATTTCTTAGGGCAATTTTGATTATGCGAGATTAGATTTTGATAGTAAAAGCTTTTAGCAGAACTAATCATTTTATTTAATAATTTTCTTTGTTTGAGGTACTTGGACTGTCTGGATTAATGTCTGGATTTCGTAGTTCAGGTGGATTTTTCAGATCCTTCCTGAACATAGTTTCGAGTTTGGAACGTTCAGATTTTTGTTTAAGGATTTCATCAGAAATGAATGGTTTCCCAGGGTTTGAACGGGAATGAATGGTCATGATAGGGGCATGTTTGTCTAATATGGAAGAAAATACGGAGCTAAATTGAGCTGAATATTCGGCAACAGTTGAAGACGGATTAGAATACAAAGAAGAGGACACAATATCAGCCGAGAAGGCATCAATGTTAATAGAAGAGAGTTTTCTATAAGTTTTAAGAGTTCTGGAAGGGTGTACATTAACAGTCACAGGCAATTTACAGAAAATTGCTCTGTTATCTGATAATGAAGGATCAGAGATTCCATGATCAAGAAATGACATGTTATTTCGAGTGATAAACAGATCAAGAATGTGACCCCAGAAGTGAATAGGGGAAGATATATGTTGTGTGAGATCAAAGGCATCAAGTGTGGATAAAAAGGCAGAATAATAATGGTCATCGGAATCAAGGTGGATGTTGAAATCACCCATAATTATTAAATCAGTGGGTGATGAGGCAATGTCTTCAAGAAGCAAGGAAAAATCAGAAATGAAATTGACCTTGGATAAGGAAGGTGGTCTGTAGACAATCAAAAGAGATAGGATTTGGATTTGTATACAAGACGAAACGACATATATTCAAAGTATAAAAATGGAGAACAGTTACAAACAGAAAAAGAAAAAGTTGACCTAAAAATAGCAGCGATGCCACCACCACGACCAGAAGAACGACCGATATGTGGCATTTAATAGTCACGGGGAGTGAGAGAGTTAAGGACAGCGGATGGAGTATCAGGAGAGAGCCATGATTCTGTCAAAAACAGAATATCAATGGACACGTCAAGAATAACTGTTGAATGAGTTCAGGTTTGTTTAGGCTTTTTGTAATAGTTGTGGCAGATCGAATATTGAGGAAGTAAGTGGAAAGGTTAGAAACAGAAGAAACAGGGCCAGGATTCAACATCGCCTGCTAAAACTCAACATCGCCTGTTTAAATTAAGAGAAAGGTAAGAATGACGTTTAAATGTCGTTTAGAAGTGTGATTAACTGAAACAGAATGAAGATAGATAGACTTAGATAAAGATAAACCTTCATAATTATATAATATATATATATACATGTATATATATATGTGTGTGTGTGTGTGTGTGCGCGCGCGTGTGTGTGGGTGTGTGTGTGTGTTAGTGCGTGTATTAACATTTATATGTATATTCTTAATTGTAAAAGTTATTTTGTCTTTATTTAATGTTTAACTAAACTTAATGGTCTTCACATTCTGTATTTCGTAAATTAATTCTATCAAGCAAAATACATCTATAGATAACTACACAAAATAAACTATTAACAGCTTCAACTCTTTGATCACCCTTCTGAACACACAGGTCTAATCTGCTGTAAGCTAGCCGGTCTTCAATTCTCTGATGTTTTTAATCAGGTTGCTCTGATAAATGTTCACTACATCATCCTATCGGCTCGCTATCCTATCGGCTCGCTATCCTATCGGCTCGTTGAGGATAGCGGCGACCACCAGTCGGAGGAGCGACCAGTACCGGTGTTATCAGCCAGAGATTTGCTTGTATCCTTCGCTCACATTTTCTCTCTGACTGTCTCTCTCACTCGCTCTTTATCTCTCCCTCTCTCTCTCTCTCTCTCTCTTGGTCTCTTTCTCGCGCTCTCTCTATCTATCTATTTATCTCTCTTTCACTTTATTTATTTATCCCTCTTTATCTCTCTCTGTGTCCCTCGAGCTAGGTGCTCACGGTTTATGTACAAGTATATACGTATATATATATATATATATATATATATATATATATATATATACGTATATGTATATATATGTATATATATATATGCCTACGCATGTGTATATATATATACATATATGTATATATGTATATATATATATATATATACATATGGGTAAACAGGATTGTTTTCTCCGGGAATACGATCCTGCCCAGTAAATGTTAGTCGAAGCAGAGGAAAGCACAGTGGGTCAACCTCGTCTTCAGCAGAATACCCCTAGAGTAATGGTATAGAAAAGAATATTATACAGTAGATGATTTAAAGATCCACTGGCATGTGGACGTGAAGAGGAAAACAGAAGATAGAGATGAGTGGAGGCGTTAGATACCATGGACCTGCTAGTAGGCAGTACACTAAGAGAGAGAGAGAGAGAGAAATAGGTACATATACTTTATAAAGTTCTTGCTAGATATTATACATGTTGAATGTTGATAAACAAATCAAAATTTACTTTTTACGAATTCAAAGAATAATTGGCGGAAAATTTTCATAACCAAATATGCCAAACAATATGTGAGGTACGATGTCGAGCTTAACTTTTTTGAATTTTGCAACACCCAGCGGATATTTATCGTTAATTTGAAAATAATGCATAAAATCTTTAAAGACAACAATTTTTCATTGACAAAGTAAAAAGTAGGGCTAATTTCAGTGCTTGCGAGTTTCATTGACATGTTTCATTAGTACATGTACATGCAACTGTTTACATTGAATGAGCAGTACTCTTTGCAAGACTCAAATGCCAACAGAGAGAGAGAGAGACAGAGAGAGAGAGCTGCTTCCATATTTTGAACGTTTCTTTTCATGAATAAAATTTAAAAGTCATTTTCGAGCACTTACAATATATATGTGTGTTATGAGTATTTGTCTATTATTGATACTGAACATTCTCAGTGAATATATATATATATATATATATATATATATATATACAGGTATTATATATACACCTAATTCTATTGCGTATATAATATATAACACTTGCGATATATTTTTGAAGTCTCATCCGCACACTGCCCTGAAGGTCTTCATTCTACTCCCACATTCATAAGTCACTCCGATCTCTACGATAACTGACAAGGTATTCAGACGAGCAGCAAAATCCACTCCCGGACTGCTTCACAGCCGTCACTCAACTCTTTATTGTCCTAGAACCCATCCAGATATGCCTATATATCGCCCCAAGTTCCACCAACCTTCTACTAAAATGATTTATGAAATACCTTTGGGCTATATGATAAGGTGATATCTATATTCACACTTAAAAGACTGTCAATACTATATAATATCATAGATTATGACCAGTTTGTACTTTAAGTGCCTGTCAGTTCAGTCATCTTTTTATTTCCATATAACGAGCTTTACTTTACTCTTGAGAGTCATACCGGTAATAAATTTCACAAATATCTTATAGGCTTACGGGTTGGATGTCCAAATTGACATTGCATGCTTGCCTCCAAGCACTGCTTCGATTCGCAGTCGGACCGTATGAGACCATATTTATATATAAGATATGAATATATAAGTGCATATATAAGCTCTATAAGTATATGTATATATATAATTATATATATACAGTGTATATACAGAATATATATATATATATATATATATACAGAATATATATATATATATTACAATATATATATATATATATACTGTATATATATATATATATATATATATATATATATACTTATGTATGTTTATATACAATATACAGTATATTAGTATATGTGTGCGTAACATGGATAATTGTAACTCTATATATTTATATACATACCTATATATTGTATATATGCATATACAGGTACCTATAGTGAGTAACATTTCGCACAGTACCGTGGATACGCACACGTATATTAAAATTATACATTGCATAATAGGACGCTTACTAATACACCTGCCTCTCGGAACCTCTTGCAATAATGCTCTCTATTTAATTCATGGGACTGCAATGAAAGACATTTGAGCCGAACGCGTATTTATATGCATGGTGTATTCGAGGTTTAAATCGTTTGTTCGGATTCGATGCACATATTTTCCCATTCCTGCCCGGACCTGTGATGAATGACTCGCCGTGGACCTTGACCGTGATTTGAATGAGAATGCGTTGCTATGTATGATCCAGAAACACTAAAAATCGCACGCAGGTTTTGTTAAAATATATCCAATTTCTATTAGGAGTCTGAAAATATGATCAATTTCAATGAAACAGGTATAATATTTATTTGTTTTATTTAATAGCAAATTTTCACTGTTGTGGATTTCATTTCGTTTCTATAACGTTTGATAGTTGTAATTCTGTATGAGAGCGCCGTTCTACAATGAACCATATATTTGTCTTCTTTCACGCTGCATATATCTCAGCATGGTAATCCACAACATGCTCTGCCTTTTTCATGCTATCTGTAGTGTAAAGCTTATGAGAAATAAAATTTTAGAGGTGGATTCCTGTGAACTTTCTCAGTTCTTGCTTAGTTGCCTCTTACAAAACTTGCTGTTAACCGATGGTCGATCATTCAATGTCCCTAACACTAAAATATAAATTAGTCTTAGGCCTGTGCTTAGATAAAGTCCCCACAAGCTAAAAGTCTTGCTGTAACAACCTAAGATCAGTAAACTTAACACTGGCTTCAATAGCAGTATTAAAAGAGTAGCAGCTAAAATTATCTCGCAATAAATCCATTTGGTGTATGTACCGCTACTTCATTACTAGATGAATACTAGTAGGACTAGCTGAATATTAGCACGTTGTATTGAGTGACGATTAACAATAAAAAATTACCGTAATAAAATGCTGTGCCCACGAAAAGCAACAAGTATTCAACGTTTTACATAGCAAATCGATGAATCACTTTCTCATTCCTTAAACTTACATAGATTATCCTTATTTTTGCAACTTTCTTTAAAAATTCAGTTCAATGTTTTTACCTATTAACGAAGGCCCTCTTCGCATGTGCAATTCTATGACGTAAATGTCTGTCTCACATTTCCAATCATATATTATAATATGTTCAAAGTGTTTACCATCGGGTTTAGCAATTGTCCTAAGTACATCAGCATGAAATATATTATTTAAATACGTACGTCCATTTTGTAATAAAGGAATCAAAGGTACATATTCTCTTCTAAATTTTTCATGGAATCTCCAAATTGAGCGTTGGCGGAGGCGACGATATAAACAGACTCTTGGATGGAAAGGTCTGGAACCGCGTCCGGTTCCGGAATTAAGCAATCTTATTATCAGTTCTTGATTGCGGAGGAAGAGACAAATGACGAGAACTAAACCGACAGGAATTCAGTGAATTGTTATAAAGACGTTACAACTGGCGCAGAACAGGACGCTGAACCTGGAGGAGCGGAGAATAATTTGCAGAAAGGGATGGAAGGATACCGGTACAATATAGCAGATATTCTCTGCAGAAAACCGATTTAATATGTAGCTGATCCACGAGGCCAAGTCAGTCTAGTGAGGTTGAATTGGATTGAATTGAATAATATTTAATTCACATTAGGTTACATCATACGCATGTAATATATGAGATAAAGTGAAAAAGGACACAAAGGCCACGAAAGCACTGACATGTGTCCTAAAGGTTCTCGTACATATAAGTAGCAACTGATATCTGAGTTGGTATTTTTAGATGGTCCTAGCCCCGTGGGTGCACTAATTCCGCAGTTCATAGTAAAAGTCTGAACTTGATCATACCAAAAAATTTTCCCATGCGTCAATAACATTCAATGGGACCGTCGCTCTGAATAAATAGCGCCAGTGAATTAGATGAATATTCATCACTCATATTGTCTGCCTGATAGAAACCTCAGTTAAATGTTCTTGAGAATTATGATACTTCATTGCAGAGTTGTGAGAGGTTTGTCCTAGAACAAACATTTCTAAAATAATACTGGTTCATAGATGAACAATAATACTACATGTGATAATTTATTATACTATAACACTTATGAGCACACTAATGCATTAATGAACTATTGCAAATTAATATATAAGATGTGGCTCTTTCCTCACTGAGAATTTTACAGATTACTTAACTTCTACCGACTTTTACCGACTTCGCCACTGGCTCCAGCCAGTGGCGAAGTCGGTAAGATACTCGACCGCGGATCAGTTGATGCGGTTTCAAATCCTGGGCTCGCCCGTCACTGACAACGCTTACGAGTGAGGAAACTGACGTTAACCTTAGCTTTAGCTTTTTTCAATTATAATTATTACTAGTTTTTTATTTATTAATTATCTATTAAATCATTAGCTACGACTGCTTCTAAAGTTCTTTAAATAGTTTAGCTTTGCTTCTGTAATAACATGAAAAATTTAATTACACAAAAACCTTTTTATTTTTCAAAGATTTCACTATAACTAACATTAGATTTAAATCAGTTCCAGAAGCAGAATATTCATTTTATTACCATTTATTAACAACTCGGAATGAAATCGCAACAATAAATGTTGAAATTATGAACGTGAAAGTCAGTAACATATTTGAATTTAGAATCAAGGGCTCAAGTATCAATAGTAATATTAGATTATCAGCAATTTTAATTTTTCAATAAACAGGTTCAATGTCACACTGAGCTATTTGTCGGTTTTGTCTCGAAGGAATTTCAGTCATGGATGAGATGATTATTTGAACGAGCATCTAATAAAAAATCATCAGTCTCATGTCTACATGTACTGTATTGGCTTCAACAATAAATTTATTTACATTTTAAACTGAGGTTATCCTTTATTTTTAATTTTTCATGTCAAAAATTACAACAGCAAGTAGAGTGTTAATGTCGTCAATACCGTATAGCTACTGTTAAAAAATCCCAGGAAAATATTAATTAAAATTCATAAATACACAAATCCGAAATCTAGAAAACCAGTTCAACGATAGATAATTAAAGAAAAAGAGATCTACGTGGAAATGGGATACGTAGTGAATAAATAACAATAAGCAGAAAATGACCACGTTCTATATTATTTATTTTGAAACGTGAATAGAGTAAGCCATTGAATGACGAATAAGAAAAGTTTTCTATTCGTCTAGTTTTCTTTTTTGTCAAAAGTATTCTTTTTGCCATACGGGGATGAATCGAATGTTAAATTCTTATTGATTGATTGATTGATTTCAACCCAAATAACTTTGTCTTGTATATAAAATTATCCCGTGTCAGATCACTAATAAGAAATCTTGCAAGATTTTTATTTATTCTTAATTTATTCTAAGGAGTTATCCGATCAATACTAAGGCTGGGAAAAAATCAAAACATGTTTTCTGCCTCCAACAAAGAGTTGAACATCTTGTGTTTCTACATGCATATATACCAATTTGTATATTAATTAAAGTATTACTACGGTTACACATTGGAAGTCCGTATTTTTCTAACGATTTAGGTAGCGTCGAATAAGACACAATGTTTATGTGCATCAGAAAAAATGTAGATGTAGACTGCAATCTTCTACACATTTCTTTTCTTGCGATCACTTTTGGGATTTGCAATTTTGTTAATTCAAATTTAATGGACCGAAAAAAATATCGTTACCCGCTCCGTAGATTTTCGTTTACTTTGCAAAGACGATTACTTTCTACTTGTATAAAGACTTAATTTACAGTATCCGATACTTTAGACATCGATTACCATCCCCGATTAGCGATTTTATCGCAGTTCCGCAAGATATTATAATCGATTCAAAGCACTTCCTTCTTGTCAATCTAAGAGAGTCATCATTTGACCCAGCAGGTTCAATGGATTCAGTCGCTACTGACAATAGATCACACTAAAATTATCATCGACCTTCAATATCTTGAAGAAGGAATAAAGAAAATCGGTTTTTTAAGAAATGTTGTAAAACCATATGAATGGATCTTGCTGATTGAGTGTGTTTATTTGTGTGACAAATCAGTTTATTAGTTTGTCAGAGTGTCAGAGAGAGAAGAGGGAGAGAGAGAGAGAGAGACCACCAGACAGACAGTCATACAAACATTGAAGGAGAGAGAGGGAACTATGTTATATTCCATGGTAGTCAAACACAACACTGGAAGTTTCTAGAATTCGCAGAAATCTCTTCGTCAACCGAATATTAAATACCAATCTATTTTCTATTAATATGCGTATATTATTTTGTGGAAAACAAGCGTTCTTACTTGCTCGTTCAAAGTAATACGAGAGAAGACAATTCTAGCCTGATATTGCCTGGTTCTGCTCGGACGTATCAACTCCACTGAACCGCACGGCTGAGCCCGGGCTGGAAGCATTGATTGTGCTATTGACAAAGCTATAAATGCCACAAGAAGAGAATCAGATTTGTGGTCAAATAGATGGTGCATGAGAGTTGTCTTCAAGAGACTTCTTTAATTAGCTTACCTAAAATTCAAAATTTGGCCGAGTACCATAAGTCGTCAGCTCCTAATCTATTTGCTTTCCAATCGTTCACAAAGCCTGATCATTAGGACAAGAAGCTTCGAACCCGGTATCCTCATTTTACCAACAAGACGTAAAGGGGCGTCCACGCAATAACACAAGTTGCGTTATTGGAAAAATAAGAGGGGATGGGAAAAGATATGGAGCTTTGGAAATAACGTTGATCGGAAAAATTGTGCAAGAGCAAAGCATTCGTCGAAGCATGCTTCGTTGATCAGCATTGCCTGCCTTCTTACTGACATTCGCAAGAGATCCTACTCAAAACTCTCATACTCATACTTTAATCAACATTACATATGATAGTTATTTGATATTGTAGAGATTATTGCTGTGTGCATTTTTTGTGTATTGTTTGTTTTACCGTAACTGCTGTAAAGTATAGAGATGCCTTAGCATGATATACTCTATTAAACATTAAACTTAATAATGATACTTATGTAACTCATGAATGATTGTACCTGTAGACACTGACTTGACTTCAGACTCTATATGGATTATCTACGAATTGATCAAGCTACCTGTTTATAATGTCGCAGATCATCGGACTGGAAATGAAGAAGGTCCTACATAATACAATGTCTTGCTGCAGGCTGTATTGCTTTATTGCATTTTAATCGTCTATACCAGGATACTATATTACTTAGAAGAGTCACATTTTGTTGCGTTTATACACGGATGTATGTAGGGTCTAATGCAAAATTTAGATTAATGATCGGAAGAGCAACATTTCCATAAACATCAGTATCTCATTATAAGTAAAAGAGGTTTTCATGGATTAACCGTGAAATCTTGAAACAGAAATCATCCAGAGAGAAAAAAGCCTATGAACAATCATCTTTTCCGTCTGGATTCCGAGAATATATAAAATAATCTTAAAAGGTGCATTGCGCTTTTATCTGGTTTTCGTGTAGAAATATACTATTCGATTGGACAAATAAAACTATGTAAGTACCGAAAAAAACGCTATTCGATTCTGCCATCCTTAACTACAAATTTAAATTCAAAGAAAGGTTTTATGGAAAATTGCATGACCACTTAGATTTTCTTCATTTACCCACCTGATCTCTGCTCTCCGATGAGACAGAACATCGGTATTGTAGTTCATGATAACTCTGGGACTTTTATTGGAATTGTATTCTATAGATTGGCAGTGCTCGCTGATATTATACTACTATTGGGCTTAGCAATAAATCCTCAATAAATCCTTAACTTCATAAACGCATGCGTGCTATTCAGAAACCTGCAGAATTCTGCAAGAATTGGTTTCAATTGGTTTCGTTGAACAACGAAATTTGAAGTTTGTTTATCTAAACCAAACTGACCATGGTTTTGATGTACATTTGCTTTTGTATTTATTATATGCTCATGATTCCTTACCATATTCTTTTATTTATTTTAATCATTTATTCATTTCATATAATACACAAAAAGGTGACGAGGTGGCATAGGGGTCCACCTCGTCATAAGCAGAATCCTCCAAGAATAACTGTATGTCAAAAGGAATGTTATAGATGATTTAAAGATCCACTCGTATGTGGACGTAAAGAGGAAAAGAAGATGGAGATAAGTGGAGGCGTTATATACCATGGACCTGCCAGTAGGTAGTGCACTAAGAGAGAGAGATAATACACAATTTTAAATTATTATTTTTATTATTAAAATTATTATCATTATTACTATTATTATTACTATTATTATTACTATTATTAGTTATTATTTTTATTATTATTATTATTATTCTTTTATTATAGGTTTTTATATTATTATTATTGTTATTATTTCATTATTATGATTATTATTATTGTTATTAGTGTTATTACTTTATTTGTATTTTTTATATTCTTGTTATTATTTTTATATTATCACTGTAATTATTATTTTTAATTATTTATATTTATATTTATTATTACTATTACTACTAGTATTATTACTTTTCACGGACAACAGTAGCAAATAAATTAAATTGAGTAAGTCGAGCGTAGTAAATTGAACAATGGATCCAAAGAAGTCATCTCAGAAGCTATATTTCACCAAGCTAAATGCTAAACTAAGGTATAAAAATGCATAATCATAGCATCAACAATTTAATCGATGTAAGGTATGTTAAAGTAGGGCCTATAGGGGCCTATACATGTATTGAGTTAAAGTATGAATTTTGAAATTGATTTTTGAGACAACTTTATATAATAGAAAAAGAAAGGATGGCTGATCGCATATGTTTAATTTCAATTGTTGCCTGCTTGCTAAACATGTTGACATTAGACAAACAATTGCTTTTATCGACATTGAAAACCAACAACTTTTCTTGCAAGGGGAACTATTCGAATAGCTAAATTCTGCTGCCTTTAAAAGCAGTTTTCTGCATTTAGTAGTCTATGGGGCACCATACTCCATAATGGCATTCATTTCTGACGAATATCGCTTATGATTATGAAATAAACAAAACGTTAGAGCCTTATCCTGTCGCCAAAGATGCTGTCAGTGAAGAAGTGAACTCACTCAACTATAAGACGCTATTTGCGATGTAGGTAAGATAGCTGATTGGATCCGTATGTGCGGGGTTCAGTTTCATGGGACCATTGGTCCCGTATATCGGTTTCGAGAGATGAAACTGACGTCAACGTCAGCTTTACGACTAAATTATTTTGACACCAGCAGGAGAACATTTAAACGTTAGCAGTGACTCCAGTAAATTCATCTTCACGTATATTTTAATTAATATAAATATTTTATTAGCAGTAATAGGAGAACAAAAGTAATAATAATATAGAAATAGATTGATAATACTCAAATGCTTTCTACTCCAGGTTAACAACCGCTTTACATCGAATCTCGAGATAAACAACGTAATATCGGGCACATTTCTTGCGCCATGTTGATTGTTGAATTATTGCAGCAAAATTAATAATAAGAAAAAGACGTAATAAGAATATAACCAATTCTGTGCGCAAGCAGCATGAAAACAACTGACACAACAATTTCTTTCCTATTTCTAAATCCCATGCTTCTGCGTTCGTGCGATTCGGAAATAATTAATTAGCAGTATTCCCATGCGCTACATGCAATACTGCAATAAATGCAAAGGCCAGCGTAGTCATTTATTAAGTGCTACACTAGATTGCATATGGTTCACGTCCCAAAGGCATCAATCTTCTTTCTACAAGCAAAGTCTTCCACAATGAGATGTTTTCATCGAGTTAAAAAGCTTTCAGCGCAAGCGATACACGTGTACTTGTACATGCGAAAAGTAAGTCGTTTATGCAATGCTGCACGAATATCACATTCATTTAAATGATTAGGGCTATATCAATTTTGTAATTACAAGGTGAGAATATCCATAATCATCAATTAATCAATTAATTGTTAAACTAACTGCTTACATTAATTCTTAACGACGAAAAAATTTAAATGTTACTTTTAATAGGTTATTAACTAGTTATTATTATACTTTGCTACAAAAAATGCACAGTGATATAGGATATAACCACATTTTTGTAATTGAACATAATGTTATCACATTTAATATTCATATGTTAACTTGCACTCTCTGGCTTTCTCACTCTCTTTCACTCTCTCTCTCTCTCTCTCTCTCACTATCTCTCTGCTCTCTTTCTCTTTCTCTCTCTCTCTCTCTCTCTCTCTCTCTCTCTATCTATCTATCTATCTTTCTTTCTCTCTCTTTCTCTCTCCTGTCTCTTACTCTCTCTTTTTTCTCTAACTCTCTCTCGCTATATATATATATATATATATATATATATATAAATCTATCTTTTTTTCTCGCTCTCTCTTCCTCTATCTCTTTATTTCTCTCTATCTTTCTCTCTCACACACACTATTTATCTCCATGGTTATTGCCCAATTAGCGTGCATATACATATACATTTACATTTACACACACATTTGTATAATATGTATATGTTGTGTTAGTTCTGAAAGGCGGTTAAATAATAGCCGGTAAATTAACCCGGGGGGCCCGGGGGCCTGAATATATACATATATAAGGGCCTACTATGTATATATGTTACGTTGACATATATAGGCATATGTATGCATATATATATATATATATATATATATATATATATATATATATATATATATTCATGTATGTATATATATATATATGTATGTATATATACATGTATATGAATATACACTTACATGTATATATTGAGTGAGCGCTTCATTGGTGGTTTGATGAAAGGCCTCAGGTGTTCAATGATTTATGCCCTACGTTTGTGTAAATATTGCGTAAAATCGATTTGAACGTCGTGTTGATTATTTCATAACGAACGTCAGTGACATTCATTGCAATATATTAAATAGAATCAAATAAACAATAATAACCTTCCAAATGAGCAGTGGGCGATAATAGCAGAGATTTAAAAGAAAACTTATTAAAATGTAATATATATATATATCGTCAACGGCACGTGTCGTAAGAGTCGACTAAGCAAGAACTGAGGGAGGTAACGGGAAACCACCGCAGAATTCATATTTTCGCAAGTTATAGACTATATAAGGTATAACATAAGGCACTGCCTTTGATGAAGTGATTAACTGGTTGATCTACTGACAGTATGGAGTGCTCTTGAGGAAGAGAGAAAGCAGACTCTGAGTATCAATATATACCGTGGACTTGCCACTTGGGAGAACACTATATACACTCGTATCTCTCTCTCTCTCTCCCTTTCTCTCTCTTCAGTGCACTGCCAAGTGGCAGGTTCAAGATATATATTCATACACAAAGTCTGGTTTCTCGCTCCTTAAGAGCACTCCTTAGATCAACAAGTTAATACCTTCACATAGTCCATGCAATACCCATACCTTATGTAGCCTATAGCTTGGGAAAAAACAACGAAAACTTATAACAGCAGCTAAGCTGGGAAACAGGGGAAAAGCTGGTAAAGCTTATGTTAACGTCAGTTTCCTCACTCGAAAGCGATGTCAGTGACGGGCGAACCCTTGATTTGAACCCAGCACACACTGATCTGCGGTCGAATATCTTACCGACAACGCCATTGGCTCCAGGCAGCGTAGTAAGTCCTGTATGTCAATATCATTTGTATAACCAAACGAGCAAAACAATTCCAGGGTTTTTAAGTTTACTAGTTTCTTGAGTCACGAAATTAACTTTAAACTTGGCCTAAGTAGAGAACGCATAGGCGTAATTGATATCATTTGATAGTTTTATGTTTATATTATCCGACAGTAGCTATTGCCTGTTTTACGTTCGGGTTGCTGAAGAATAGACCAATCGTGGACTGCACGAGTCGTAAAAGGCGACAAAGCACTATGATGAAAACCAGCATAGAAAAGGGCTTTCGGTTGGGGAGCACCTAGGATCCAGAAATTTCTACAATGTATTCTAATCCAGACCCTAGCTAAACTAGGTTCAAGGGAACTCGACGATGATGATGATGAAAATCATAGTTGTATAATAATGTATAGTTAAAATTGAACACAATAATAATATTCAATTAGGAAACATGAACAAGTTTAGTACAAGTAATATGAATGTTATTTTAATTATACTATTTCCAATTAAAAATGTTTAAATTATCTTTAAGCTCCGCTTAGATTAATTCCGCTTGACAATATCCACGGTTGCCTCCATTTTTTATATTTGTCTTTAATTGGAGTACTACTTGTATAAAGAGACTGATATATGTGCAAGGTGTACAAGATTACAAAGCCAGAGTTATGTACTAAATATAAAATAAATAAACATAGAATAAATAAAGACCTTATGTGCCACCTTAAAATGCATTAAAATATTTTCTGTTAAATTTATCTTCTGAAAAAATTTTCTTCAAGAAGTAGGCTTACAAACAATATCAGCATAATATGACAGTGTAATAATTAATTTTATGTTGTGCTCTGAAGAAAAAACCAAACTTAAATATATTTAACTTAAATTCTATTAAATTATGGATGCTTTACTTAATTTAAGAACATGGTTCTTTAGAAAGTACCCCCTTTGCTAAAGATTTTCCTGTTACAAAGTGAAAAGAATTTCTAGCATTGAATTTAATGCTTATAAAAGGCCAAGCTTTTGAATAATTCATGCTGCAATTGCGGTTTCGACCTTTTATCCATCCACTAAGTCGGCCGTCTTTCACACAAATCTCAATTAAATGACCCGAATTTGGTGATATTCCAACTTCTCCAAACGTATTTTGCCAATTTCAAAAAAGATTTCATACCGCTGAATGCAGTAAAACAATGCAGCTCCGAGGAAGAAAAAAGTTTTATGAGAAAATTGTTCACTGAGTGAATTTACGGCAAGATAGCTGTATTAGCGATCTCTCAGCTTTGGTAGAATTTCATTAGTAGTATTAATGTTTTTATAATTTATTCTATTGAATTTAATCCAGTGATCAGTGTTCGGGATATTGTTTCAGTCAATGCATTTATTGTCTACTCTAATAATTCATTAATGCTTGTGCTTATCTTTGCTGATAAATTCCAAAGTCTTCTGGTTCAAAGTATTCCCCTAATACTTTTTGGTAAAATGGGATTAAAATTTAATTTTTAAATATATGATTGATCGATCAATCAATCTATGTTTTATAAAAAGTAGTTCTATTCAAATAAATCCACAATACGTCTAAAATTTATTCAGAGAATAGAAAATGAGTTATACATGTATTCTAGTTAAGCAATTAGAACTGTTATATGCGAGTAAATTCAATATATTTAACTAAAATGCAATATATTGCATAGTCATTACCAATACATAAGCAAATATTAAGTATAATATAGAAAAATATTAATATGATTTTGTAGTAACAACCAAGATTGTAATGAAATTATATGTGAATATTTTAGTCAGCACATAGAGGAAATACATAACTTTTTGTGGATTTAGAAGTGTGTAACAGATAAAAGTAACAAATCGGGCTGAAATGTCTCGAAACAAATAGACATTCTGAAGTCATATTGAATAAAGAACGTAAATAGCAAACAACAGAGTTTGGATATAACATAAATTTCTATATGGGACGTTCTTTTTGAAGAAAAAAAAATGATGATCGCCTAGAAATTGAGTCTGTTCTTTTCAAAACGTTTTGTAAGAGAGAGAGAAAAAAATAATTGAATTCGTGACTAGGAAGCATTCAATTGCCCATGAAACTTGGACGATCTAAAGAAAAATCTATTGTTTGACTTCTTGAATAAACTTTCTCAAGAGATGCCTCTACTTGAATCCCTTGCTAACTCAATAATCTCTAGATCATAGTTCAGCTGTAAACAAAAATTATCTGAAATGATCATTGCTGATACTATTAGTCATTTTTAGTAGGTTTTATTGCAACATGTTTAACCGTTACACTGTTTAGTCAAATATCCATATTCCCAATCCTGTGAATGTCCGAGATTTTATTCTCTGATGAGCTCTACATGGAATTGATTCCAGGACCTCAGAAACAGCTGTTCAACATTTCATGACGTTGCCTAACGCACTTATTACATAGTGAGCCATTTAATTGTTCGATACCAAAACTACTGAAAATTCTGTTGGACTGTTTAATACGTTATAGTTCACAAACGAGGTATAGCAGACCTGTTTAAGTATGATTGAATTAACCAGTGCGTAGTTAGAGTTGAAGATGAAACTAGACTCATAGACATTACGAATGTCTACCCCGACCATAATGATCATATCAAGTTTTCATCACTTTTAAACCTCAATTTTTCACAATTACTATTGACCCTATTGAATATTGACCCCATTGACTACTGACTACTGAACTTTTTGCTGTACGTCGCATTCTTTCAATTATCGTTGATCTTGAAATGAGTGTGGCCCGGATTCTTTTTAATGAAATTCGGTAGACTGGTGGACTCAATTCTGTTGAAATCTTCATGTTTGTGAAGTGAAGTATTTCTACTGAGCACATCCTGAGTTATGTACCTTAAACGAGTGCTCTATGGACCTAGGTGATTTTCCATTCAAATCTGTTAACAGTGAACCCTCGATTATCCTAGTGTGGTTCCCATCCATGTAATTAAACAGGCTTGACGGAGCTTAACGTCGTTTATTGTCGAGCAGCTTAACCAATTGCGTTTAATTCCGCCCCATTGACTATTAGCCATTGACCCAGTAATTCAGTTGCATGAAAAAACTGTCGTGATAAATTTTCTATCTAGCTGATCCCGCGACAAATATCAGATCTCTTCGAAAGTAGAAAACGATGAATAATGAATAATAAACAAACAACTTTTTGAGATCTCTATTGCAAAATTGATGACATCGCAATTTGCATTTTCTCTTTAAATTCTCTCTCAAAATATCTCACTAACTATGATTCTAACGTGACCAAAAGCAGCAACAAAAACAACAGCAAGTAGATTGTCACTGTCGCCAATTACAATGGATAAATGTAATCGTAGCCAAGCCGAAGAGCAGCATCAAATGGTTCCAAAGGGATGCAAATCCAATATTTATAAAATAAATTCTAAGATAAACTTTATTTTAAATAAAACTTTAAAATTCAAAGAGACAACAAGGATCCAGCATGAGTACTACAACATCAAGCAACATTAGATCCACTGTTATTGCGCGACATATGGTAGGACACGAGCCTATCCGATGATCCAATAGAGAACTAGAAAAGAGAATTGGAGCTACTGGAATTGTTGGACGAGTCGACCAGTTTATTGGATTATCTCTCCAGCAGAGCACGTTGTCGTTGCTTCCTCGTGAGCGACTGAGCATGCCCGCAAACAAATAACTTCTCCTGATTGTCTCTCGTCATTCGTGTGCTGCTCGCGTTATAATAGTAACTGGTTGAATCCGGGTGGGTGGACGTGTAGATAGCAAGGTTGTTTGAAGAGAAGAAGGCTACTGGTTCGAAGATTCGTGCGTCCAGTGAGGTTAGACTAGTAGCAAAGAAAGCTAGCAGACACTAGCGTTAGCTAGAAGTAATTCTGAACTTTTATTTATTTCTCAATCTCTAATGTTTAAAGCGCCGAGCATTTACTTAACATTGAAAAAACTTTAACTCGATCAAAAAGTAGACTTGTTCGACTACTAAGTCAAATACTCTGAAAATGTAGCTACACTTTTGAACTAACTAAATTATTTGTACATATTTTTAAAAGCTTTTTAGTGAAAATTAACAAGCTTATTCGAAGCTTTTACTAAATTTGAAAGTAGGTTACGAACTTACACCACACAAACATGTGCACACACACACACACACTCGTGCAGATCAATAATCTCCCGCATGCAATAAAGGTTTGTACACTTTTGCCCCAAATTGTTTAAATAATAAATTATAGAATAAAAATTTCAGCTAAATTCTTCAATAAGATAGGTTTCAGTAGTTTATGCAAGCTTCGATCGGCAAGATAAGCACTGTAATCATTATTTGATTATTTACATGTATGGTGTATCACATGTGATATATCACAAAAACAACAACAACAGCAGGGAGTTTGCATACTACGCTATATGTAGCGTTATATACATGTATATATATACACATATATATATACATGCATATATATATATAGGCTTATATACATGTATATGTTGTACTATATTATATTATATTCTGTATATATATATTTAAACACATATGCGTGAATAAATAGATATAATATTATAGTACATCCTACACAGTAATTGTAGTTGGACTCTAGAGGTATTTCTGCAGCCGTCCTTACAGCCCAGTGATTTAGTAACAAAGTGTCAAAATCGATACAGAGGATCGATTTCTTAGCAATGCACAAAACCTAGAGGTTTATATCTTTTCATTATAAACAAAGAGAATTCTCCGTGACATTCCAGTCATCGTCTTTTAAAATGCTTTATAACTGAATATATATATATGTGTGTGTGTGTATTAACCATGTCGAAAGCGGGTGTGGTTTGAACCACTGTAGAATTGGGAAAACGCTAACAATCTGCCGCGTGTACGTAAGAGGCGACTAAGGCAGGAGCTGAGGGAGGCAGAGGGGATCCACCTTACCATGAAATATTTTCCCCCAGAATTTAATGACAACATCGATCGCTATGAAACTAATGGCAAGCCAAAATAAATTCAAGATTATTAAAATAGAGCTGATGCAAAATGTTTAAAACATAAAATCAAAGCAACATACCCGAATCCAAAGAAGCCCTTTATTTGTGAAACTGCTCCAGTTACTATTGGATAGAATCTTTCCTCTATAAGATCATTAAGTACAGGGTTCTGAGCCATATTCTACAGGAGTGACTTCAATTTATTCCTAAGTATCTCCCAAAATCTTCCACAAATTGTAGTTCATTTAACATTGAAATAGATGCGTTAATTTTTAAAATCTACACTTTACTGATGAACTCTAATTTCATACTGAAATCTATTCAGTAAATTTATGAAAATATTGATGTTTTGTGCAAAGAAAATCTTTCTACATAGTGTGGAATATACTTGATGAGATTCCTACACCGATAAAAAGTAGTCCGATAATTCAGATAAGTACCCTTTTTAAAATATATGTTAGCCTATTACTATTTATAGACAATTTACAACTCATAGTAAAATAGAAAAATGCTGCAAAATTCAGTTGAATATTTATTACATGGAGTTCCCTCTAGTGCTCTGCCAAGTGGCACGTCCAATGTACATATTCATACTCAGAGTCTGTTTTTAAACACAATATAGAGAAATACATTGATCAACATGTTAATCTCTTCTAACAGGCTATGCCTTACTTACTGTATACCATTTGTAGCCTAGAGATTGGGAACAATACGGCTTTTGATATGGTTTCCCGTTACCTTCCTCAGTTTCTGTTTTGTCGCCCTATACGACACATGCAATTAACAGTTGGTATATTCTTCAGTGTCCCATATTTAACACGAGAAACCACTAGAGCACGTTAGACATGTATGTATATGATGTTAAAATCGAGGCAATCTGGACTATACCAAGCAATATACTGACTCCTGCATGCGAAAAATTGGATGATTCGCATATAAAGAGTTAACGAGATTTCTTTCTTTGTAAGCCTATGCTAATGAATGTACATCTTAAAGGCTATTGTATGTATTTTTTGTAAAGTATAGAGATGCGTTTGCATAATATTCTCCTTTAAACATTAAACGGCGCTGATCACATTGCAATTACTGCTTAATAGTGCTGCAAAAACACTTTTGATGGTTTATAGCCATAGCTTAAAGCATTATTTCACTTACCAAGCTTATCTCCTTAAAACATACTAATTGAATGCCACAATCTATCGTAAATACATGCACATAAACGGTTCTATATTATTATAACGAGTCTAAAATTGTCCACATGCAGAATAAATATCCTGAAGCTAATTACGGCTTGATAGCAGTCGCAGCATCTGTATCCCACGTCAATAATATTACACAAAGAGCTTCCCATTCTCATGTACTGTACAGTATATCGGCTTCAGACTAACAACATGTAGCTCTGGGAACTATTCTAGCGCATACTAAAAAGCTTCAGTTCACATAAAAACATCTCCCAAACCATTATTTGAAAGTCCCTTGAGAATGTTTGCTATTTTTTTTCAAAAGAGACATCTGTATTTTGCTTTGGCCAGGATATCTTAAAATAAAACTGAAATCATATTTCGGTACCCCAAAAATAATTTTTCTTATTAGTACCAAACAAAGTAGATATAATTAATGAATATTTTAGTTTAAACAAAATTCATTTATGAAACAATATTCACCAGGATACCAACATTATTTTTTAGGACTGTATAATTTATAGATCCATGTTTAGATAACGCAATGTAGCCTATAAATGTCCGTGAATTCCTTTATTGCACTCTGATTCATTAGTTGATGTAAACACTCAAATCTCTAACTGAATTTGGTTACTTCATTTAATCTATATGAGCTGCTTGGAGTCTCTAACAGAATTCTCTGCATTCATCTGTCGAAAATGTAAATCTTCGCGCCGGATCCATCTGTAGATCAGTAGGCCTATATGAGTGGCCTAAATCTTAGGCTATCCCGTAGATTATGTCCTTGAGGGATATGAAGAGGACGTTCAGTTTTTCATTCAGTGTCCATGACTGACATTTTCAACTAGGGAATACATCGTACTTATTCGGGTACAATAAGCACGATTAGTCTAGCAGGTTCCCAACAACGTTGACTCTATTACTTACCAGAGCATCTGGTAAGGAACAAAAGGTTATTTGCTAGGGTATAGGCCCAGACTCCCGTAGACCTGCTACAAATCCATTCTAAACCAAACATTGTTATATTAATGTGTTCAAGTTAAATTTCTCATATTTAAACATATTAACAAATGTCAGACTCTTATTTTATCAAGATTTTACTGAATATACACGTAAGCTAAAGTCAAAAAGTATTAATCATTAAATCAATCAACTATACATGTATAATAGCTAAATAAATAAATCTACAACATATCACTCAAGCTATGTATTCCTTTGCTCTAAATTAGTGCTTGGACTCTAACTACAATCTCTCTACCTATGCAATACTCTTTGATAAATACAATCTCTATCATTGATAAATACAATCTCTCTACCTATGCAATACTGTTTGATAAATACAATCTCTCTACCTATGCAATACTCTTTGATAACTGCAATCGCTCTACCTATGCAATACTCTTTGATAAATACAATCTCTATACCTAAGCAATGCTCTTTGATAAATACAATCTCTATACCTAAGCAAGATTCATGGATCACCGCAATCAAAGCTGCAGCCTAATCTCTAGAGATGATTATGCGGAAGTCCTGCGCGCATGGACCACCGATAGGATCAGTTCTCTCGGATCACCGGGCTCTTCCCGGATCCCGTTCATCGGATTGACTGGATGTATCTTAGAATGAGCGCTGCTTACTCAGACAGTATTTAAGATTTTATGTCAGACCCATTATTTATTAGTATTTATTTAGTATTTATTCGAGAGTCAGAAAGGGCATTCGGTTGGTGAGCGCCTAGGCTCCAGAAATTGCTATATAAATTTAAACGAATGGAAAAGTCTCAAATAGGGGATTGGCTGGTGGTGTGGTGTAGGACAGAGAGGATTTGAGACAGTCTATTTGTATCTCGAACCTAGTTAAATTGAGATTCAAGGAAGGATGATGATGATGATGATTTATTTAGTATTTATTATTACTCATTATTATCCATTTTGAAGCGACTATTACAGCTGCTCTCGTTACTGAGCTCTCTCATCTGTGGGTCCGTGGATTTGAGACATTTCGTGAGCTGATCCGTTGGTTCATTGGCATGTTGTATGGCAGCGGATCAGTAGATGCATGGTTCAAATCCAGTGCTTTCCCCTCACTGGCATGCTATCGGGAAGAAGTCTGACGTTAAACTTAGCTTTAGCTTTTCTATACTCTAAATTATTTATGTTTCACAAAATATTTAGGATATTGGACTCAAGCTGAAAATTTAACGATATCTGCATTTTATGTAGCCGGCATCATTAGGAATATGGACGCAGACCTTCGCCTCCACATCAGCATCAATCAATCAGTAGGTTGCATCTACAAAGACAAAGCCCAGTGTAGCCTTACTTTCCAACTCGAAAGCATATCACTGTTGGAAGAGCACTAGATTTGAACCCTGCCCCAACTGATCACTGTTCGATCAACTTCCCATAAAGCCACCAGCTCAGATCATAGTTGAAGACATTATAGGCTACAGTAATTCCATTCCAGCATAAAGCAGTGATTTAAGTAACTGCATCACTTGTAAGACAGTTGAACTAAGTAGCAGCTTCACATTTAATTCAGTTGATCCAGGTAACTGCTTCAAATGTAATGCAGCTTAGTGTAGACAGACCACGCGGCAGGCAGGTTAGATGGCACTCCTCAGCGACGTCTTTCGCGGTTTGAGATTGGCCGTAGTCAAAAGCGGCGAATCACGAATACCCCAGCGAAACTCACTTTCTCTCCATCTTACGTTCCCCGTACGAAAACGATTCAGATGGAATCAACTTCCTCTACGGAGATACATTTTCAACATCGCTTGAGATGGATCCGGAACCATATGATGGTTTCTGATGTAAGCAGCTGACTACTCTGACCTTCTCGGAGACAGGAAATAGCAGGATCTCGTTGTTGCTGCAGAGGGTCCGAGAGAATCCAGCTCTTCCTCTGTCACAAGATCTGCCAAATCCTCCTGCGAAGCGGCTCAAAGCTCGATATCCTGTTTGGGAGATACATCAACAACCTCAGCTTTTAGAACAACATTCACCTCCACGATAGTGTTCGATGTTGTCATTGACAACAGTAGCGCTTCATACTTTGTGCTTCATGAATATCCAACTCTATATTTTTATACACGAGCCTGATAGCAACCGCCCATGATTGTTTAATAAATCAAAGATTCGCTGGTTTCAGATGTTATAACAACTTTGTTGTTTCAACATGATTGCTGCGTGAACGAAAGGTTGTAGCAGTCAAACTGTCTCGTATAAAATATAAATCTCGTTCATTATTTTGTTGTTCATATCAGGTTTTACAGGTTTGATTGCCGAACGGATAGCACGCTTACCTCAGATGCAGCAAATCATCGGTTCGGTTCCCCCTAGAGCCTTTAACCTCTAGCTATAGCTAAAGGTTAAAGGCTAATGTCAATTTAACTTCAGTTTCCTGCTCTATCTTATACTGCATGGAAAACTTAGACTGCATGGAAAACCACTGAATTTGAACCCTGCTCCTGCTACTCCGCTGTCGAGCAACTGCCACTGGCTCAGCCCATTACATGCTTGACCGTATCAAATTTAACACACAACCAAACAAAAGAAGCGTCAACATGGCATTTCTGCACTTTTACTCAGAATGCAAGCCTCTGTTGATGCTTGTATACAAACATCACAACCGACATCGCCATTGGCTGGATCCAGTAGCGATGTCGGTAAGAAACTTGACCTCGGATCAGTATGTGCGAGGTTCATATCCTAGGCTCCCCCGTCATTGACATAGCTTTCGGCTGAGGAAACTGACGTTACATTAGCTTTAAGGTAATAGATCACTGACATCGCTTTTGAGTGAGGAAACTGACGTTAGCATTAGCTTTACCAGCTTGGTGCTGCTGGCAAAGATCTCAAAGGCATTGTGTCACGTGTGATCACTTCTCTGTCAAATAATAATAATAACAACAACAATTATAGTGCTACAGTCATCAGTGACAACATCGAGCACTACTGAGACAAAATCAAGCCGGCGAGCAAAAAAGAAGGTCCAAAAACGGTGCAAATTCCAAAATCCTAAAATTCAGTCCAAAGAAATTCAGTCAAACATCAGACAAAGTGCAGCAACAAAATGACTCGTTTCAGAATTTCTAAATAATCCCCTGGGAGTGCTTGCACTGCTACATTAATGTAATTACAGCTATTTTACGGAATTAACAAGGCATCACTAGTAGGACGATACTAGGTAAACGACATTAGTGTGGTTACTGTAGTATATAGGCAGTAGTTCACTAGCTTGACGATACATTTTGTTTATTGCTATTTTTCTGACGATATTATTTTACTTGTCTAGTGTGATAACGTCTAGTGTGACAACACCAGTGTGACAACACCATTGAGACAACACCAGTGTGACAACACCAGTGTGACAACACCAGTGTGACAACACCAGTGTGACAACACCAGTGTGACAACACCAGTGTGACAACACCAGTGTGACAACATCAGTGTGACAACACCAGTGTGACAACACTAGTGTGACAATACCATTGTGACAACACCGGTGTGACAACACTAGTGTGACAACACCAGTGTGACAACATCAGTGTGACAACACCAGTGTGACAACACCAGTGTGACAACACCAGTGTGACAACACCAGTGTGACAACACCAGTGTGACAACGCCAGTACGGTGACACCAATGCGGCGACACCAATGCGGCGACACCAATACGGCGACAGTGTAGATACCTCAGTTTTAGACTCCTATATTTAGTATAACCCAGTGCCTCCAGTTGACGATTTTTATAAATCTCCCTAATGAGAATTTTTAACAAATTTTAAACCAGTGCTGCGTTTGAGCAACCGCCAGACTCATTTTAATTGACTTTAACTTAATTTGGTTAAAATTGATCTCAGCTCAATTGCTGCGTGGTAATCATTGCGCAGAAGTAGACCCTACAAGCCCGAGTCGAGAAAATTCCAAGAAGCTTAATCGAACGAGGATGACTCAGCAGTTGCAGTAACAGGAGGGCCTCCTATTAAATACTATTAATTAAACTCCGTCAATTAGAATTTGGCGATAAATTATACTATATATATATATATATATATATATATATATATATATATATATATATATATATATATATAATATAATATAAATTTAACAATTCACAGTTGAATATTAAGGATTTCTTCAGGGCTAGTTTTTCCTGGAATCCCCTTGACTCCATCCTGATCATAACCACTGCCTACAACACCCACAGACACTGTGTCGTTGCTACGTGACAGTTTTATTGACCTCGTTTACGTAGGATTCTAATGCACTTACCGTACTGACCACCCTCGAGAATTATCGACTACATGTCCATTCCATTAGACTGACCGCAACATTAAATAGGTACCCATCTATTGGGTAAAGCCATTTAAAGAGTGCGCTAAATGGTTAAAAATTACCTTTAAAGAGTATATGATAGCTTAATTACTGCCTCTTTATGAAGATTATATTTATGATTTATCAATCTGGGGCAATTTAAACTCAATTACACGTGGCATTGATTGGAATTACACGACTTAAGGGTACAACCCGGTACATGCTTAACTGTGCTCCATTAAAAGTACTGAAATGGACAAATTTGGACATATAGCTAACCCTAAGAAATCAATGATCAACTTAAGACGGTAATTTTACTAAAGTTCATAAGTCATTGTTTGACATGCTCTGTACATGCAGTGTACACTGATTAAAGTGTACACTGCATGTACACTTCTACATACCTAGGCTACTTCGACTCATTCATTGAACGAAATATGAAATTAATTTCTGTGTCTGCATATACGTTAGCAAATTACTGCTAATTGTGTACATATTGTTTAATATGTATTAATGGCATTCAGCATGCGTCAAGCACAGGATGTCTTAAACTTTTTGCAGATGATTCTAACATTTTGCAAGTGCCAAAAATCTCCCAGATCTGTTTAATAACAGATCCTTTTTTATTCAACAACAGATATTTTAATTCAAAGCTAACATTGAATTCATGCTAATCAGTGATTGATGGGTAATACGCTTACTATTAATTATTCAAAATAGGGTGTTTACTGAATTCTGCGAGACTAAATATATCAGAAAATAATCTTAAAGTGGATGCAAAATCCCTATCGAGAGTAAACGTAATAAAGTTTCCAGGTATTCCTATCGATGAAAAATTACCATTTGCCGAATACAAAATCAGTTAAGTTCAAAATAAGTAGTATCTGTGGAATGTTATTTAAAAGCAGAGATTATATTCCGATACCGATTCCGACTTGTATGCAGTAGAATATCGTATGGTTTAAAAGTGTATGGAAAATACTCTAAGAAAGTCCTACATCCTCTACACATAGCGAACACAAGAGCTTTGAGAATTCTACAATTTCAATATACATATGCAATGCAAAACTAAACTACTTTACGCTAATTACAACACTCTACCGATATATCAATTATACAAGTTTCTTTCTGCCAACTTGATTTAAAGGTGTATATTCTTTGAAGGCTCGATGTCTAAGATTATCAGAGATATGATGGAACTGTATTCCTGTTGAAATTCGTAATTTAAAGTCTTATGCTTCATTGAAACGATCATATAATTTTTTCATGGAATCGTAACAGTATTCACCTGTCCGTTCTTTAAGGAATAGTTTGCCATTTCGCTATGTTTTCTAAATTTAGTTTTCATTTGTTTATGTTTGCTAACTTTAGCCTACTAATTTTTGCTAGTAGGCCTAATTTTAGACTTAATACAAATGTAGGCCTTGCTTTTATTGTACATATCTTATAAATAGTATTATTAGTATTAATACTGTTTTTCTGGATTCTAGATTTATAAATTTTAATGAATTTAAACACAGGCTTGCTAAAGCATCAATTTGGCATGTCCTTGTATGGGGATGGACGCCCCTGTATGATCTTTGGTGCTGCTCTTGTGCAATCGAAGTTGGACTACTGCAATTCCCTAGCTGTTTTTAAATCTCCGGCCCTGGCTATGAGATTGATCGGTTACAGTATGTTCAGAATTCTCTTGCGCAAGCAATGTTTTGTGTTCCAAGTACTCACATGCTACGCCTATTTTAAAGTCTTTTGCACTGGCTAAAGATTAAAGAGCGTATCATTTACAAAACAGCTTCGTTAGTCCATCTCCATCCCTAGACAAACTTGTATGCCTCACTTGATTAAAGTGATGCAGCCTGCTGTTACTCGGTCTTCTAAGTTAATTACTCTTGTGAGACCTAGCTTACATTCACGCTCTAAGCTATCTAATGGTTCTTTCCAGCATGCGGCACCGCAGATCGGGAATTCTCTTTCTTCCAATCTTCGGAAATCTTCATTTGAATCACATCGGCATTTACTTTAGGCAGTTGAAGACCTATCTTTTCCATCTCTCTTTTCCATCCAATGTCCATGAGCAGCGACCTGCGCCTAAACCACCTTATCTTTAACTCCCTTTACTTTGGACTGAATTTCTGGATTATAGAATTTGCACCGTTTTTGGACCTTCCTTTTGCTCGCCGGCTTGATTTTGTCTCAATAGTGCTCGATGTTCTCATTTATGACTGTAGCACTCTAATTGTTGTTATTGTTATTGTTATCTGAGCTTCCTAAAACTTATTGTTGGTATTTTGCATTAAGCTTGGCCGATTTCCTTTTTGAAAGTTATCAATTTTAAGTTTTTTTACCTTTGTATTGGCATCCATGTAAACATTGGACTTGTAAACATTGTAAATAAAACTTTCCGGCTAAAATTTAATCATAATTTTATTTGTACTTTTATGGAACAAATGTAATATCTCAATTAATTTTAAATCAGTTTAAAACTATGCTTATATCCTTAATGCATTTTAATGTGAAGCGAACTATTGTTTTTTTTAAATAATGTACCTAAGCACTAGTCGCTTGATGATACCAGCTATGCAGTCCTCAAAGATAATATAATTCTGTAAAAATCACGATTTTCATTTATTAACAAATTTGTGCCTAATTGTGTAATTAGGAACATTTTATATCGTGCAAAATGTTATAAAATCTGAAATGTTAGACATATTTTAATCAGATTACTTTTACTTCATAACTGAATTTATGCTAAGTCATTGTGCCATTAAATTTGTTGTGCATCAGCCAGAATGTCTCATAGTGGCAATTATGACTAGGGTCAATCTCATCAGTTGTTTAACCACAGATGAAATCAGAAATCTGTATGTTTTATCCTGATCCTAGGTACAACGGGTTACTCCACCGATCTCAAGGATGTATCCTTATGTTGAAGCTTAAATCTCTGTGGCTTAGCAAAGTACTAATTTTGCTTTAAATATAAACTAATTGGGCAAAACTTTTGTTGGCCAAATCATTTCTTAAATATATTAATTGCAACAAGACCCCATAAGTTATTCACCATGCTGTGTTATAGATTTTAAAAAATATCGATTTAACTTACACCTTGTTTGAGGCATGCGGATGCCTCAGGAGAAAGTTTATAAAGTTATTACAGGAGAAAGTTTAAACCTACTTAATAAATACTATCTATAATATAGCTTATTAGGTAATATCTGTAATTACGATCAATCTTGATATTATAGTTTAGTAGATTCTATTCCTGACGATCTTCTCAGGAAATAAAAACTTGGATAAGCACTTGTAAGTAAGTCTATATGACCAAACTACTTAACTGGTTGAATGTGTAGTACTGTAAGTTTTAAGTAGCTTTGTGTATGATCAAGTGTTTCAATATTTATCTGTGCAAACAATATATTGAAATAACATTTAATATGCATGTCATTGTTTATTAGACTTAACGAATGACAAGTGAAATTGAGAAAAATATGTCATCAGATATGATCAAGTTCAATCCGTTGGATCACGGATTATCGCCCGACTTTCGTCTGACCGGATTCGCTGGCATGAAAGGATGAGGTTGTAAGGTTCCTCAGGCGGTGCTTCTTAAGCTGCTTGAGGAACTGCACGCACCCGCAGCTGTCGGTGCTCAGAAGAGAGATCCGGCGACATCTGCTCCTGATACGAGTCCTGCCAATAGGGATTCTGATCCTGAGAGTACGGTGAATGCGTCGGGTCCAGTAGGGGGTGAGGATTTAAGGTTGGGTCAAGTTAAGCTTGAAGGTTCAGGGTTTAGTGGGGATCTGGCTTCAGCAAATATTACCAAGGTGCAACATTCTACTCCAATTATAGGTGAGTGGTATCTTGTTTTGTGGATACTATTTTCTTTGAATTTAAATTAAACATCAATTGTAATATGTGGTAGTGAAGAACATTGAACAATATCTAATCTTAATATTTGACTGTTAAATTATTGTTGTAAAGGTAAGGTAAGGGTTTAAAAATTTATCTTAAGTTAAAAATTGTACGATATATAACTTCAATACTTGTAGTGAATTATTAAATTGATTTTAATGTATATAGAAATTTTAGCGCACAATGTATGCCAAGCCATAAATTAATTCTATTATATTTGCAGATTAACCTCCTCTATTGTGACTGTGTTACTGACTATCTAATTTGCCATTCCATATATTAAAATATATTTTAACTGTAATATATATTATAAACACTGCAGGTATTGGATTGGATTCCTGCGTCTTAGCACTACGACATAAGGGCTTGTTTCTTGTTCAGACTACAGACTTCTTCTATCCTCTTGTTGACGATCCATTCATTATGGTTAATATTCTTAATTGTATTGAAAATCATAAAATAATTGAAATCATAAGAAAACAAAAGGTTAAGTTGGATAGGACATATGATATGTTACTCAAAAACACACAAAGAAGGAAAGCTCTTAAACATACATTAGCAAGTAATAAATTAAGGGTAGGTATGGGAAATAAGCATAATTTAATAAGAAAATATATAATAAAGATTTAAATGTAATAGATACTAAATTTAATCTTGCGGGTGGTGATATGTATGATCTCGCCATTGATCGTGATTGGTGGAGGAGGAAGGTTGTAAGAGACTACTCTAGTGTCCACAAAGAGACTCCATAGAGTTGATATATATTTGTATTGAAATCATTTCACTGCCAAATTAATGTATCCTATAAAATGAATAATTAAAAGGAACTTTCTATTTCTATGTCTGATGGTGAATGAAGGCAATTGAAATATAACTGATAAGTAATTCGCACATAAATTCACAAATTTTAACTAATTATATATATAAATACAAAGATGCAGAGTCGGATGTATTGTTTGTTTGCATAATAGGTCCCTTCTACATACACGTAGTAGAATAGTGGCATCTGTAACAATGTTTGTACCTTACGCTAAGTCCACTCTTTATGGAATCCTGCTCAAATTTAATGACTTATTGTATGCATTTTACTTGTTGTATATATATCTAAATTGTTTATAGCAATTGATATTTGATGACAGAATAGCGTATTACAATATAAAGAACACTTAATAAGTGTTGCATTATTAAGTGCCCCACTTAATAGGTACATAAGTGAGGAATTAATAAGTACATTAGTTGAATTTCATTAATGTTATTTTTTATTGATGGATTTTTAGGGCAAAATAACGTGCGCTAATGTACTAAGTGACCTTTACGCTATGGGAGTAGTTGACGTTGATAATATGTCTCTATTCATTGCCATTGGAGAGAAGTTAACGGAGGAAGAGAAAGATGTTGTCATACCTCTCATTACAAAGGGTTTCATGGTATGTATTCTTCTTTGTCTGCAATATAATTACAAACATTGCATCGCATATGTTTTCCAGGTATTCTGGGCTCAGTGCTAAATTTCAAAAACCCAAGTTTTAAATATGAACATTTAAACAAAATATATTTTTAAAAAGCAAAAGCTAATGTTAACATGAGTTTCCTCACTGAAAAGCTATGTCAGTGAAGGATGAGCCCAAGATTTGAACCCTGCACATACTGATCCGCGGCCGAATATCGTACCGACATTGCCACTGGCTTCAGCCACTTCTAATATATGCACAATGTCATTGAAGTGGTCTTACTGAATTAGCTGTTATTTCTAATTATTTTTAAAAATACCTACCTCGCACAAATCAAAATATTGTTATTCGGTATAAATCAATAATCTTGCTACTCGGCAAATTTCTCTGTTTAGGCCTTAGCATCGGAGGCGGGGACTCAGATTACGGGCGGGGAGACAGTTGTGAATCCCTGGCTTGCTATTGGTGGTGTCGCTTCATCGGTCTGTCACGAGTCTGAGTTCATTATGTAAGTGCTACAGTTTCATGTAATTAATTAGCATTACCATAGGTCACTATTTACTTTATTCTCCTTTGAGAAACTGAGCAATCAGCAAAAATAACTATATCAATTTATACTCTACTTCGTATTTACTAAATATGACTATCGTAGTCAAAAATTAGACTTGCTAAGTTTGGCTTTAAATTTTTTAATTTTAGACGGGGCTAACACTAAACAGACTTTTTCATTGCGTAACTGATCGCATGTGGATTGAATTTTTAATTTTAGACGGGGTTAATGCTAAACAGATTTTTTCATTGCTTAACTGGTCGCATGTGGACTGCATGTCCTATTCCATTTCGACTCCTGTATCGATACCCATATCCTGGGCAAACTGTACAGTTGTGAAAAAGTTAAAGCTATGCAAATGTGATTATAGAAAAAAAATTTATTGATCAAAACCGTTGAATGGAACTTACGAAATAAATGTAAAACAAGAGGGTGCCCGGGGCAGTGTTGCGTGTGAAAACCCGGATATGGATTGAAAGGGCA
Source organism: Enchytraeus crypticus (assembly GCA_905160935.1). Classification (NCBI taxonomy): domain Eukaryota; kingdom Metazoa; phylum Annelida; class Clitellata; order Enchytraeida; family Enchytraeidae; genus Enchytraeus; species Enchytraeus crypticus. Next base: position 343,519 of record CAJHZI010000436.1, on the reverse strand, counting down.
GGTGCGCCCAGTCTTGAGTAGTAACTCATCGGGTGAAAATCGGCATGTTGATTGAAAGGGAAACATAGTGCGCCATCTTTTGAATGATGACCATTAAATTTTAAGTGTAAAAGGGGAACCTGGGATGTATAGTGCACTCTCTTTTGAATGATGACCATTAAATCTTAACTGTTATAGACAAATGGAGTATGTTAAAGGAAGACAGACAGACAGAGAGAGACAGAAAAAAAAACCACACCCTGAGTTTATTGAAGATGCAGATATTAGTAAATGCTCTCCAGGCATTATCCCTGGTTGATTGATGGATTGATTCATTCATTGATAAATTCAGTCATTAACTGATTGATTTCTTAACTGATTGATTGGTTGATTGATTTTTTATCGATCGACTGACTGTCTAACTGATTAATTGATTGATTGACTAACTGATTGAGTGATTGATTGATTTCAGGCCTAGCGGTGCAGTTGCAGGAGATGTGCTTGTGTTAACTAAGCCTATAGGCACTCAGGTAGCGGTGAATGTCCACCAGTGGTTAGGCATGCCTGAGCGATGGGAGAAAGTGGCCGACGTGATAACAAGAGATGAAGCCGAGTTAGCCTATCAGAGAGCCATGGCGTCAATGGCTCGTCTCAATAGGACAGGTATCTTATGTCAACCTTTAGACTAAAGTATTTTTTATAAAGCTAAAAGGCTAATGTTAACGTCAGTTTCCTCACTCGAAAGCAATGTCAGTGACGGGCAAGTCCAGGATTTGAACCTTGCACATACTGATCCGCGGTCGAATATCTTACCGACATCGCCACTGTGCGATGTCGGTAAGATATTCGACCTTCGGATTATTTTAAATGAAATTTACATAAATTTCGTTTAGAAGCTAGGAAAATTATTTCAGAGTCTGTTGTTTAGTCGCCACAGACAATATGAACTATGTGGATCATTTAAATTTGCTTTCTAACTGATGACTAATCTTGCAGTTTACCAACTTTGATCTTGCACTCTTTCACTTTGCGTTTGTCTAGCACTTATATTCTTTTGACATTTCTTAATATGTTTGTGGAATTATTCTGCGAATAAAGTTTATAGGTAATATTTTAGCTGTGATAGGGAAGATTTTAAGGGAACAAGTTTGCTAGTAAGTCATTATAAAAGACTAAGATCTTGTGCCTTTGATAGTCTGTACACCTGGAGTAACTGGGAAAGGTATTGATCGAGTAGATTGATTGACAAAATAGATTGATTGACTCTCAGTGTCTGGTTAAGATTGAACAATTGAAGTACTGAGAAATTTAATGATTGATGTATTAATTGATTATTTTACTTTATTGACTAATTGAGTTATATGTGATTAATTGACTGAATAGTGCACTGAATTAGGTTCCTGTACGTATTTAACCTGCTCGTGCAGATGGATATAACCTGCAACAAGACTTAGATTGTAGTGCAATACAACCCTACTGGATTGATTGAAAGCAAAATGAAATATCTATCAGTTGTTTGATTGATCTAGAAGCAAGACTGATAGGGTAGCACTTTTGTCAAGGAAGAAAATTGGTCTCTGAGTGTTAACAGCTACAACCATGGAAGTTGAAAGCGATTATATTTTACTTTTATTTGTAATGTAGTGATTGATTGATCGATTGACTGATTGATTGATTCATTCATTCATTCATTCATTAATGGGTTGATTGATTGATTGTTTGGCTACAGGTGCCAGACTGATGCACAAATATGGGGCGCACGGCGGAACAGATGTGACTGGGTTTGGACTGTTGGGTCATGCCAGGAATTTGGCTAAAGAGCAGAAAAACGATGTTTCATTTGTGATTAACGACCTGCCGATAATTGCCAAGATGGCCGCTGTCGCTAAAGCTCTCGGCACAGGGTTTGGTCTGTTGAAAGGAACTTCAGCTGAGACTTCAGGTTTACTCAATATAATAAAGAAATATAAATATAATAATTTAATAAATATTAATGAATATATTTTATATATATATATATATATTTATTATTACTTATTACTCTATATTGTATTATTACATTATACTATTAATTACTATTCCCTGGTTAAACTGGGATTTAAGGGAAGATGATGATGATGAAATGTTACATTATATATGTTATATTCTTATAGATTATATTAGTTATTAGTTATTAATATATTATTATTTATTGATAAATAATAATATATTAATTTTTTTCAATAATAGATATAGAAATTAAAACGAATGGAAAAGTCTCAAATATGCGATTGACTGGTGGTGTGGTGTAGGACAGAGACCCTGGTTAACTGTTATTCAAAGGAGGTTATTTTGTTAACTGTTATTCAAAGGAGGTTATTTTGTTAACTGTTATTCAAAGGAGGTTATTTTGTTAACTGTTATTCAAAGGAGGTTATTTTGTTAACTGTTATTCAAAGGAGGTTATTTTGTTAACTATTATTCAAAGGAGGATGATGATGAAGATGAATTGATATAGAAATATAATATAAAGAAATTTAATGCTTTAAGTTTCAAGTTTTATGAGAGCTTCTGGAGGGAAGAGCTAAATTTTAAGCTAGAGAGACGTAGACCATAACTGACGTGGGATGCGGTGATTAAGATGGGCATTAAAAATAGGGGATTGACTGATGATTTGATGTGGGACATAGAGGAGTAGAGAAGGTCTGTTTGTATCCCGACCCTAGTTAAACTAGGATTTAAGGGAAGATGATGATAATGATGATAATTTGAGCTCTGACCTCTGAATTGAAGGGAAGATAGATGTCATTTCTTCAGCCGAAAGTCATTGATTTTGAAATCGATTGGCTTGTTAAGTTTGACTCAATTTAGTATTTCAATACTCTCATGACTGCTTAGTAGTAGGTTTTGAACAGGCGCAATGTTTGTTTTCAAAATTTGCTTTTCTGCAATCGGATCCCCAAGCATATTTATTATTAAATAGCTAAAGCTTTGTATCAAGATTTAACGTTGGTTTCCGCACTAAAGGTACTATAAAGATTATTAAGCCTTAATTCTCATCTTGCCTTTGTAACAATAAAATAACTAAAAGGATAGTTCTAGATCTCATTATCGCTTTCCTTCACTCAGTATGAGCCAAGATGCTAAACTGATTTTGTGATAAGTTTATACATGCAGTAAAATTCTATTTTGGCTTCTTCTGATGTTAAATTTTAACTTTATTGCTGTGTGTTTTAGAAATAAATACATGTTTAGATAGTAGGCCTACTAGTTTTATTGCAGTGTATTTGTTACTATTTTGTATTGTTTCTGCGTAGGTATTATTCCTTTAGAGTCTATTCGTATCCTGACCCTAGTTAAACAGGGATTCAAGGGAAGATGGTGAAGTTGGTATTGCATTATTTCTATTTTATATTGTTTCAATTTTTTTATAATTCTATTTGTATTTTGTATTGTTTCTGTGTAGGTGGATTGCTGGTGATTCTGAGTGCAGACAAGGCGGCAGACTTCTGTAGAGAGATTGAAGAGACTGACGGGTTCCCGGCCTGGATCATTGGCTCTGTGGAAGAGGGGGGAGGGCGTAGTGCGAGATTTGCTGATGAACCGAGCATAATTGAGGTGCCTGCTGTACGTAGAGAAGATCAAGTGTGGTAGAAGTGGAACGTGTAATGAAGTGAAGACCTTGGAATCACTGAAGTGCCTGCTGTTGATAGAGAAGAGTGTGATAGAAGTAGATCATGTAATGAAGTGAAGACATTGGAATCATTGGGGTGCCTGCTGTAGATAGAGAAGAACAAGTGTGGTAGGAGTAGATGCAGTGATGACTTTGGTAGCGAAAGTCTGAAGTGAAGAAATTTGTTGAAGGTTGTACGCTGAAGACGAAAAATGTAGAGCAGAAATCAAAATTAAAGGGCTAAAATGCCTTCAATTGATGAGAGGAGATTGTGAAGAAATCTAGCAGTACGAAAAATGAATATTTGAGAGCTTTAAATTAATTTCGATTGGAATTATCGTTTGACGAAATTTGTATATGCTTGCTTTTAATAACTACTTTTTATATAGAGAGTCTACATTGTTGATGGTGCATGTAGAACATCATGAAACTTTCTATGAGTTCAAACCTTATTTCAGTTCAGTTGAATTTCCATCTTCTTGTCATGTTAATCGGTGTATTGATATATTATATGCTGTTGCCGGATTGTTCTCGTGTCAATTGAGCAGATTAGATAGAATTAGAGATGTTTTAATTGAATTTTGAAGTGCTTCAAAAATATGTCTAGAGGTCTTGTAGATTAGTAATCAACTAGTGCTGTTTTCTTTTTCTATAAATTGTCCCGTAGGAAATAGCACATCTAGGCATTCAGTTATGTCGAGGATTTGACAGATGTCTTGATTTGTACTCTCAGAATTGTTTCATTTGAGAAGCACAAACATTCCTTGTTGTCTGTTTCTGTGAATTTTTAAATCTTTCTGTATTGATTTAGTGATGTACTTTCATCTAAGAGCATATTCTTACTGTGTATATCCTTTCTCATTGTGATACATATCTGTCCATAGAATACGTGCTGAAGTATGGACTTGTAATTAATTTATCGGCTTGTGGAACGCTGCAGAACCGATATTCGTTGCTTCAGCTGTGAAACTAAACTAATCTTTAGTTTTGTATCTGCACTTGTTTTAGTTTACCCAGTAATGTGTCTAAAATAACTTCGGTCGTTAGTTTAGAAATTAATATGTTAAGTATATAAAATAGCTTGGATGGATCATTGCATCATTGTATATAGTCTCTAGTAGACTGACCGGGTTTTTAATTGCTTTTAGCTTCGCCTTAGCGGTTGAGCTTTGCCTGTGGTTTGTTGGCTTGTTGTTTGTGCAACGGATCAATTGATGCAAGGTTTAAATTCAGTGCTGTCGCTGACGTACTATCGATCTGGAAACTGACGCTAAACTTGTCGTTAGTTTCGGCTCTTTAACTGCATAATATCTTCACACTATAAAGACTTCACTCTTAGTCGTTGGCTTTCACAACTGATTACAAACTTAAAAATATGTTTATAGCCTTCTATAAATTGCTTTCAGACTTAAATTTTTTACTATTCGATGCGTGCAGTCAATGTGAAATGTCACGTTGCCTATAAAATACATTTAGAATTGATTTGTGTTTAATAATTATGTAATTAATTAAACTACAGGATATTCTGTTTTTAACTGTAGTAAAAAGAACTAAACGGTAGTATTCCTATTGGAAGATAACGTAATAATTGTTTTTTGAGCTCCTAATAACTGTTATTTTTTAACAATAGTGACTTGATGCAATATATATCATCTAGAAATGTTTTTTTTATTGTACAACTGTACACGTACGATTTAGTTGCGTAAAAGGAACTACACATTTCTACGGACGGTGTACTTGACTGCTGATTTTATGATGCGTTCTGGAGAAAATGCTACAACAAAGCATTCCACGAATGTTGATCTCTATCTCAATCAGGCGGTTCAGTATACTGTCTGTGATGTGCTGTTGTCTTTGGTAAATTTGATGTTTACAGTTTAAACGTATTGTGCTCAAAATGTGTTGAAATATTAACAAAAAAATACTTGACTCTATTTTGTGTTTAGTTATTGTTTGTATTTAGAAAAATGAAATCGCTACCCAACAAGCTTTTTCAAATGCATATACATGTATTTTTAAGAAATCAATACTTGAGTTCCTTTTTCGAATAAAAGGTTTCTCAAATTTGACTCAATTTGCCGTTTTCTCATTGTATTTCTTTAAATTTAATGTTAATTAAATAATTAAATGTTTTAATTAATTAATTTTAATTTTCAATTTTATTTTTAAAAATTAATTCATTAATTTAATTTTCATTGTAATTTTAGTTAAATTTAATTTTCATTAATTAATTAATTCATTAATTTAAATTTAATTTAATTAGTTTTTCAATTCAAATCGCTACTCACGTAGCTTTTTTCTAAATAACTTTTAATAAAAGTACGTACCATTCGAGTATCATTTTACTATTTTTTAGTGATAAAAGGATAGCCTCTCACATATCCCTTGCAATTGAGAAACAGCTGTTAAACTTAGCTTTATAATTGTGCCATTCGAGTAAATTATTTTTCTTTACTCTCTTTCCAATTTAAGCGATACTCATGAAGCGCCTTATTACATCGGGAAACTACAGTGATGAATTTTTACTGCCACTTCAGTGGTTGATCGAGTAATATTTTAAACGACTTCAAAGAGAGCGGCTCTCGAATAGTTAAAATATATCTTTTTTTTGTGAAAATGCTACTAATTATTAACTACTATATAATGAATAGTAGATTTTTTACTATAATCGAAATCCAATGAGTCCATTAAGCGAGTATAGTTTAAAAAATTATTTTATATTCAAAATTAATCCGCTATTCAATATTTTATCTTCTAGCGAGCTTGTAAAGTATTAAAAGTATTTATTTGTAAAAAGTTAATTAAATTGCCTACTCGTTTCCCTAAGATAAAGTTTCCACAAAAGTCCTACTAAAGCAGGAAATTCTTAAGTACTCAAGTGTAGTTTTTCTTTTAAAAATTCCCTAGAAGTAATGCTACCTTAGTAGTGTTTTCATGAAAGATAATGCTCGTTAAAAAGGAGTAACGCTTGAATTTTAATAAATTAAACTTACTATTGGAGTAGCTAGTCCACTAAAATGCTCTCCATTACAACATTGAGTACTATAAACCGAGGAGCAGAGTGTGAGGCAGAGACGAGACTATGGTCATGAAATGGGGATTCATTTTAGCCCATATATATTTAAATAGACACGGGGTTGAAACTTCTGGGGTTTGGTTGGGCAATCGTAGAAGTTGTCTCAAAAGAAATATAGTGTAGATTGTAATCGACGATATTGAAGTTATCGGATTCGGTTTTTTGTAAGAAACTGAGATCAGTCCATGATGCCTGATGATGTCAGAAGTTAGTTTATTTTGGAATGATTTTCTGGATTTTGGAATTTGCAGCGTTTTTGGACCTTCTTTTTGCTTTCTGGCTTGATTTTGTCTCAATAGTGCTCGATGTTGTCATTGATGACTGTGGCACTCTAATTGTTGTTATTATTATTGTCAATCAGACCGTAAATCAGGACAGAGCAGTAAACTCTGGTAACGCTCTTAAATTGAAACTTTTGGGGTGAATGGTAAATAAATGCTTGGTTTGTTTACAAAAAAAATTGTGTTTAACAAAATATTTAAAAAGTGATAACTTCCAATCATACATATAATTAAATTGCTGATCTGTGATAGAGATTACTTTACTGCTCAAAAGTGTAGAAGTGTACTGACATTTATGCAATAGTTTTGGAGATATAGTAAATTTTATTTTTCTTTAAACCATATTTTATAGTTTTCACATGTTCTATCCTTACCACTCTATTGTATTTTTCATGTATTCTAGTATTTTTACGTATTAAAATCTACGACTGGAAAGAGAAAGTGTATGAATTAAGGACTTAAGATCATGTTAAAATAGAGTAAGTTGAGGAACTATAGTAGAATGAAAGACCGAAAGTGTCAAGAACATTGTTCTAATGAATGTGAAGTATAAACATGTTGTGCTATATAGACTCTCCTTATGTTTTGATGTAAATGTAAATGCATTCACTAATAAAAGAACTGTATTACGCCGGGTTTTTATATCGATCAATATATTGATCTTATGAAGTTAGATGTTGCAGATTTAACTGATACTGCAACTATTTTTTTAGGATCTGAATTAAGATTTCGTTATATTTTGTCGGAGAAATACTAAAGAATATATGCCTGCTATGTATTTGGATACTGAAGTATTTCTTGAAAATTTAATAGGATTTGACAGATTAATTATAGTCAATGCTTTTAGATTTACTAAATTTGTGCTTTGTGGAGGGTTTAATGGTAGTGAGATTGAACTAAAGAGGAGTAAAGGCCATATGATAGCCATATGATATGAAGGTAAAAATTACAAAACCTAAAAGACCTTAGAGATTAAAATTGAACAAGTTATACTTATGTGAACAGGTAGAGAAATTACGTAGGTTGAATTTTAAGCAATACTCCATTATTTTCTTCGTTCTCCAATATGATACTTATTACCATTTATTCTAAATGAATGCACTGTGCAACTCCTAACTTTCTTGCTGATCTATAATATATAAAGGTAAGTGGCTTTGAAGGTCTAGTCTTATATGCTAATTTTATTTTATTTTATTGCTTGATTGTGTTTTGAACAGTATTTAGAAACATGAGTACTGAAGACAAGGTTCAAAGTAGAAAAGATGAAGTTGTCGATAGTGATCGACTTGACGATGACGATGATATACCTCAGTTGTCTGAGCATACATTGTCAGCTCTGATGGAATTCTACGAGCAACAGAAGAAAAATGCTGAATCTTTATCTGAAGACTGGGTTGAACATATTTATTTTTTCATTTAAAACTAAATAACGTATAAACTATAAAGTAGTGATTAATGTCAGTTTCTGTACAGTTAGGATACTGTCAGACAAGTTCTGGTTGAGATTTAAACCTCTTTTCTCCTGCTTATCGGCTAACCACCTCGATCATTTAACAAATAACAACAATTAAAATTATAGTAATACATGTATGAATTTCCTATTAGAAATTTATAAAGCTAAAAAGTTGAAGTCTAATATATTATTAGTTTCATGTCTCAAAAGTGTATCAGTGGCAAACTACTAGATTTGACTCCTTGCCGACTGATCCTGATAAACACCTAATCAATAATGCTACTAATTCAGCCAAATGTTAACTGTTGGAGATTTTGAACTTTTTAACTAACATGTAACTAGTAGTGTACTAAGATGTAATTAGTATTGCTAAGATGTAATTAGTAATGCTAATATGTAACTAGTAATGCTAATATGTAATTAGTAGTGCTAATATGTAACCAATATTGCTAAGATGTTTAAAGTATCCTAGGATCTGTACTTGGACCTTTACTTTCTTCCCTCTACACTATCCCACTCAGTTATGTTTTAGACAATGCTTCAATAAAAGTTCACTTCTATGCTGATGATACTCAGCTGTACATCTCATTTTCCAGCTCAGATTCTGACTTGAAATTGCAACACCTTTCATCTGTTCTTGACAAAGTTTATTCGTGGTTTTGCAGTAATCATCTCTCTGTTAACCCCTCTAAAACCGAATATCTTTTATTTGGCACTCCCCAGCAAAGAACCGAAATTGCCAATTCCTCCATCTATTTTCAAAATCTTGCTCTTACTCCTACTCCCAAGGCTAAAACTTTGTTATCATATTTGATGAAAATCTTGATTTTAAATCTCATATCTCATCTGTCTGTAGTTCATCTTTCTTCCAGATTCATCAAATCTGATAGATACGATCATCTCTTGATAAAAATTCATCCATAATTCTTGCTAACTCACTAGTTCATTCTAAACTTGACTACTGCAATTCATTGCTATATGGTTACCTTCTTCTCTCATGCGTTTGCAACGCGTTCAGAATACTCTAGCACGTGTTGTCTGTCGATCCACGAGGCTTCTAGTTCCTTGCTTAATAACCGTCATTGGCTTCCTGTAGTTCAAAGAATTAAGTATAAAATTGCTCTGTTAACTTTCAAAACACTGCTTTTTGGTAAACCTTCTTACCTTTCTGATCTCCTAAACAATATCTACCTTCTCGTAAGCTTCGTTCTTCTGATACTAAACTGCTCAAAATTTCTAATATTCTCACTTCGTTAGGTAGATGTTCATTTTCTTTCTCCGCTCCTACTGTTTGGAACTCTCTGCCTCCTGATCTTCGCTCATGTTCTACTACTTCCACTTTCCGTTGTAAGTTTAAAACACTTCCCTTCCCACCATAGATTTTATTTCATCTTGCCTGACTGTTTTTTTGATCACTGGAGCGGCACTGTTTAGGATCTTTTATTTCTCTTCAGCAAGTGTTTTTTTCAGATCGTTTAGGATGAATCGATTTGTAATGACGTGATGGGGGGATGTCCCTGATATCATCCTTGTATGAGGAAACGGACGTTAAACCTTATTATTGTTATTATTATTAAGATGTAAATAATGGTGCTAATATGTAACTAGTAGTGCTACAAATTTAAAACATCATTTTTAAATTGAAAAATTTACACAATTCTTTTAAACGTAAAAAATATGATTTAAGTAACCCTGGTAAATGATAGGGTTTGCTAAATGTTAGGGTCTGGTAAATGATAGGGATAAAAAATGATAAATGGAGTGCATTGTAGTATTGATTTTAGAATGTCTCCATAGCGCAATGGTTAGAGGTGTAGATAACGTCATGAAGTTCTAAATAACAGATCCTGAGGTGAATTGAACCCTCGTGGGTTCGAATCCCGGCCGCGCTGATCTGAGAGTAAAATCTCGGACATTCACTGGACTGGTTATATGGAAAATGGACTAAATTGCCTAACGGTTTAAACATGTTGTATTAAAAGTGATAGATATCAATGTAGTTGATCATTTCACTACAATGCGTGTTATTATTATTATTATTATTAGGGTTTGATAAATGTTAGGATCTGGTAAATGATAGGGTTTGATAAATGTTAGGGTTTGGTAAATGTTAAACCTGTGCTATTGGATCTACTTTTGTTGATTAATGATCAATGAATTGCTTTTTCTTAGCGTGAAAGCAGACTTAGTAAGAATATGTGTCTTAGACCTGCTAGACTAGAGAAACAGTGATATAATTCAATTCAATTCAACCTTTTTTAATTTATTTCCATGTCATAATAAACAACAAATATTGCGTACTTAATTAGAAACTAAACAAATAAGCAGGAAGATGGTTACCACAAAAGAGCCTAAGCTGTATGAGGTAATACTGTCAGTAGCAATTACAAAGAATAACAAATATGTTTACTAATTGTCTTCTATGCTACAGAATACTGTAGAATCTATGGCAGTCATACACATTAATTACTGTCCAAAGAGAAGGTAAATATCGGAAATATAGTTATATAAATTTAAAGTAAAAGATAGTCTATTTAAACCGTAGTCTTAAAGTAACAAAAATCAAGTGAACTAAATCAGTATTATTAATAATAAAGTAATAATAAAGGTTTAACGTCCTTTCCTCATACAAGGATGATGTCAGGGACGTATTGAGCTAATATCAAAATAAAGATAGTTGACTTAATGTTGAAGAAAGAAATAGAGTTTTGTATGGTGTCGGGTTAATTGTTCCATAGTTTAGGATCACGTACATTCAAGCTTTTCATACTCATATTGGTACGTGAAAAGGGCATTAAATATTCATTCATTATCTAAAACAATACGAATTCTCAACTATATATTTATTAATCATTAAGAATTGGTTATATAATTATATTTATGACCCATAAATCTAAGTTAGTACTGAGCAAGAATGAAATTAGCAACTTTGCTTATTTTTATTGAATATTATCGTTAGTTTTAGTAAATATCTGATTTAATCTTATATGTATTTTAAATTGTTTACTCTGTATTGTATGTTTTATATTGTTTACTTTGTATTGGTTGGATATATTTTATATTATTTATTCTATACAGGTATTGTGTATTTTCTTTATTTTACTCAGTATTGTGTCTATTTTATATTGTTTACTCTGTATTGTATTTATTTTGTGTTGTTCACTCTGTATTGTATTTATTTTATGCTGTTTTCTCTGTATTGTATTTATTTTATGTTGTTTACTCTGTACTGTATTTATTTTATGCTGTTTTCTCTGTATTGTATTTATTTTATATTGTTTACTCTGTATTGTATTTTATAGTGTTTACTTTGTATTGTATTTTATATTGTATACTCTGTATTGTATTTGTTCAGCAACTCAGTCAGTTTTGGTATGACGATGAGACGGCAACAGCTTTGGCTGAGGAAATCTTAGCAGTGGCAGGAACCAATGGCAGGTTGGATTAGTATTATTTACCAACTTCTTTTACCACAAAATATAAAAATTATAATAAGAAATTAGCATTTTAAAATGGTACCTAGTTTTGTAATATCAGCGTAGAAATATGGCATGTTTTGCTTCTTGCTTTGAGTTTTGAGTAGCTTGACGTTTTAAATTACTTTAATTTTGTTGCTTTGTATTTAGAAATTACGATTGTCTGAATCTGCTGAATCTCATCAGTTCAATATCGATATTGATGTTTTCAGTTTTACTCTATCATCTGAATACGTATATTCTGTTTCGTATTAATTAATGTATTGTATTCTATGTCGTCTCATTCAATTAACTGGAGGTCGGCCAGATCATGTATGCAAAGTATAGGATGCAGACTGGAGGAATCAGTTAAATAAATTTTCATTGAATGCTCCATTTTCTCAATTTGTCTAATATCTTTCTATTCTATTTAATTAACACACCATTAACAACTTGTAAAGTTAGTCGGTTAAATAGTAAACATTTGCTTATCTTTCCTGAATTGTATAAAAACTCTAAAATATATATAATTATGCAGTAGTATTGTTATTTAATTCATAATTATAAATTTATGAGTTTTATATATTTAACCACCATGTAGAGGCAAACTCTGATTCAATAGCAAATTCTGGTATAAGCCAACGTTAGGAGTTTGGCACTTACTAATTATGACTCTATCATTTTTGTGAAGCATGACATTAACTTTATAATTTACCCTATTTTAGCATCGCCTGTGTCAGCTGCCCCACGGCCTATCGAAAGCTGAGAGAATATGATTCGTCAGAGAGGAAGATTTTGTGCCTTGAATACGACAAACGGTTCCAAACTTTTGGAGATGATTTTGTCTTCTACGACTACAACGAGCCGCTGAATCTACCGGCTGAACTAAAATCTGCCTTCGATGTCGTTATATGTGATCCGCCGTTTCTTTCCGATGAATGTCTAACTAAGGTTGCTTCCACTGTGAAATACTTAACATCTCGCTCAGTCATTCTGTGCACAGGTTAGAACATGTGAATGTATTCGATTATCTAATCCATCTCTTGCTTTTATTACTCTCTTATCTCTGCTGTCATCCCTGGCGTGTATGAAGCAGATGCTAAACGTATACTGTGTGGTTTTCAATTTGTTTTTACCTTTTTGGGTTTTAATGGACGAGCATACCGTAGAGATAGAGAACGAGAATTCCATTACGATATTTCAGTTTATTGTAGTAATTATAATTTTTGCTTTATAATAATATTTTTTGGTTGTAATAATTATATATTGTTGGTTTATTGTAATAATTATAAGAGCCACTCTTTTAGTGGCTATTCTGAGCCTTTATCAAGTACTTGATACTTAATTGCTAGCGACAGTCTTTCTACCTCAGATCAATGGTTTCGATGATTGTGCTGGAAATACTATAAAACTGATAATAACTAATACTATAAGCTCTTAACATTAGCTTTTTACATCTGCTTAGCGATATGCTACTCAAAATATCTCAGTAATTATCAACATCATTATCATCTTCCATCATTATCAGCTTTATTAGGATCGAGATTGTAAAATTGTATAGCAATTTCTATAGCATAGGCCCTGACCGACCATTTATCATTTCAGTCGGTGGTTGAATCTTAGTGCTTTTTTGCCTTTTATAACACGTGCAGTCCACGGTTGGTCTCTTAACAGTACTGTGTCAGAAAGTATCTATATGCTTGTTTTAAGACCCATTTAAACTGCTTTACGTAATCTGTGATATATTCTTTCGTGTAGGTGCTCTGATGGCAGATACGGCAAAGAGACTACTGGACGTCACTCCTTGCAGCTTTGTTCCTAGGCATGCCAATCAGCTTGGCAACGAATTCAAGTGCTTTACGAACTACGAGCCTTTGACTTTGAGTAAAAGAACATGAAATGGCTTTTAGATCTGTTTAGAAATGTTGTTAGAAAACCTTACCATACGAGACTGAATGACATGCTAAATTAAACATAGTTCTGATAGTTAATAAATGTAGTAATATTTTAGATTTGCAAAACTGAACTGTACGTATAGAAATGTTAATGATCGAATAGCAGTATTTCTATTTGCTTTTTTAAACTATTTCTGGTTCACACATCCCACATATGAGCAAACTCTACAGCAGAATAAATTAAAAGCGTTAAAAATGATCCACCAAAATAAATAAATAGGTCCAAGACTTTGTATGACTGACTTTCTTACTCTTAGCTTAATACGTGTATCAATCAATCAATAAGAAATTAACGTCCAGTTCCTCGCCATAAGGCAATGTCAGGGACGGCTCTTGCAGACTCTACACAAACAGGCGCCAAAACACCACACGGTGTCGACTGAGTACACAGAGACCATGTATGGAGAGCTTGATACTAACTATGGCATTTTACGATACATACGATTTAGATCTTCTACTCTTCCATTTAATAAAAGTGCCTGAAATTAATAATTTAATCGATACTGTTATTTATAGATAGGCTATAATACATAGATAGGCTATAATACATACTGTAGATAGGCTATAATGCATAGATAGGCTAAAATACATGCTTGTGTTTAACGTCTTTTGAATTGTATAAAATTGCCATTTATGGTTATTCTCGTTGAAATATCACCTACAGTGCTATTAGAACAACGATTAGAGTGCTACTGACGTCAATGACAACATCAAGCACTATTGCGTGATGTCAAAAAGACGTCAGTGATATGAATGGCTATGAAAGACGTCAGGTTAGAATCATTATAGGATATACAAACGACTTATTTCATAGAATACTGAGCTTTCACCATCTTCCACTTAGTCCGAATATAACTGGGGTCGGGATTAGAAACTTTTGTAGCAATTTCTGGAACCTTGGCGCTCACCAACTGCCCTTTCTGGCTTTAAGATTTCGTTGAGAATATTGAGTCATGCGTTGTGTTATTTTTACTTAAATAACAATTAAAGTGCTATAGTCTAATACGACATCGAGCAGTACAATAGCAAAGCCAAGCTGACGAGCAAAAACATAAAGATCCAAAAGCAGTGATGTAAAGTGTCCGACAAAACTACCAACCATTAAAAAGCCGAAAAATTTTCACTTTCTCTCTCTCTCTCTCTCTCTCTCTATCCTATTCTCTCTCCATCCTATAGGCCTACACAAGACTATTTGTACATCGTGTTATGTCTCTATAGCACTTCCGTGACGGGCACGCCCTAAATTTGAACGCTGCACCGATAATAATAATAATAACACACATTATAGTGAAATGATCAACTACGTTGATATCTATCACTTTTAATACTACATGTTATATCCGTTAGGCAATTTTGTCCATTTTCCGTGTAGCCAATCCAGTGAATGTCCGAGATTTTACTCTGAGATTAGCGCAGCTGGGATTCGAACCCACGAGGGTTCAAATCACCTCAGGGTCTGTCATTTAAAACTTCATGACGTTATCTACACTTTTAGATAACGCCATAAAGTTTTAAATGACAGACCCTGAGGTTTAAAAAAAATCGAAAATGTTCTCTTTCGATCCTACTCTCTCTCTCTCTCTCTCTCTCTCTCTCTCTCTCTCTCTCTCTCTATCTATCTATCTATCTATCTATGATATCTCCGCGGTCGATAACCTGGCGCAAGTCTAGCAACGTACGGACTAAAAGTCGGAGAAGTACCTCATTCACAATGTACTTATGCTTCAGAGTAGCCCATACTGTTATGTAACCCGTAATTACGCATCACAGGGTAGCGTTTGACCCATTGTGTAACGAATGTTTACTGAAATCGTTTGAACCATTTCTAGATAGTATCGCCCGGCATGTACGCTCAGGGACCCAGACAAGCTTAGAGAGGCGGCTGATGGCATTAACCTGCTGGAGTCGAAACCTAAGAGCATTTAGCGCTCACTGGAGCATTCTGAGCAAATATCAACTCTCTGTGATGCTAAATGCTATGCAAACAAGTGCCCGCACTTAAGAACAGTCTTTAATCTTGTATAATTGTTCGTATATTTGAGTAACAATTTTATGCTTGTGTATATTTAGCGAATGCAATCGCTAATGGCGACTATATTGTCCATTCTCTGGAGTCATTAGAAATGTCGACAGTGGTTAAAGTGGGGGGAACGCATGGGAACTCAGTTCCAGCCTCAACTATAGCTCTCATTTTTCCTTAAGTGCGTTCCCTCGCTAGGTGTCCATAGTTTGTATTAAAGGAGTCTTGTATAATGTAAAGGGGGTCCAAACAATTTAGACAGGTCCATTAAATATCAATTCCCACTTTAATCTCTGGATGTCGGTATGACATCCGACTGCGGATATGTGTGTGTTCCAATCCTGGGCTCGCCCTGCCCGTCAATGATATCACTATCGAGAGATGAAACTGACGTTAGCGTTGGCTTTAGTGTTTTTAATCTAAGGCAATAGTTACAAGTTTCGAGTTTCGCTTCTTATGAGAATAAATGATAAAACAAATGATAAAAATTACAAATCAAACCGCGAAAATATAAATTTTACAAATAAGCAGTAAAAGTCTGAATAATTAATGTCGTATAATTAAAACGTAAATCTATTAACTCTATTAGGCCTAATTTCAAAACCTGCAAAATTAAACTAAAAAAGGGAAACATATATAGGATTAGGCTACACTAAGATTATAACTTTTCCCACGGTATTTACATTCCCACAGTAGGCCTGCTCATTTCTCAATGCATATGCAATAGGGCCTTTCTAATAATGTTGTTGCTAAAAATCCATGAGACAATTATTTGTGGTTGATAGAGAAGACAAAGATAGTAAAAATGTTTGTTTGGACCACGCTGTTATGTGGATGTGAAACATGGACCTTAAGGTAGATATTAGGAAACTAGAATCATTTAAAATGTGAATTTGGAGAAGAATGGAAAGGATCAGCTAGACTCAAAATGTTACAACTGAGGAAGTTCTGGAGAGAGTTGTTACAGATAGTCAGTTGATAAATGTATTAAGAAATAGGAAGAAGAGTTGGATAGGACACATTCTAAGGGGGAAGGTCTATTAAAAGAGATCATAGAAGGTAGAATGGAATGAAAAAGAGGCAGGGGCAGGCCGAGATGAGATATGTTGGATGATTTAAAGACCCACTCATATGTGGAAATGAAGAGGAAAGTGGACGACAGAGAAGAATGGAGGCGTTATGTACCTTAGACCTGCCAGTAAGCAGTGCACTAAGAGAGAGATATTATTATTTTTATATTATCACTACAGTTATTATTTTTATTTATTACTATTAGTATTATTACTACTACTGTTACTATTATTACTAAACACGGACCACAGTAGCAACTAAATTAAACATTTTTTATACATTGGCCTATACCATGAATCTAGGCTGTAGGCAGTGCCATAAGAGAGATAGATAAAGTCATTGCATGGTTGAATAGAATATCCTGAGTCATTTGACAAGATCAATTTCAGTAAAAAAGCTAAAACTAACAGTTTTACTTTAAAAGATTTTCGAATAGCGAATTATAAAGAACATAGCGCAAATTGCCACAACGACTGTCTGGCATTAGTTTCAGGCTAAATCCCGTTTTAATCTACATTGATAAGTTAGCCCATAATCACACCATTTGATATTTGACCAAGAGAGAGAGAAAGAGAGAGAGAGAGAGAGAGAGCCAGAGAGTGGGGGAGGGGGGGGGGTTAAAGAAGGATCATATAATGAGAATGACGTAAAAAATCACTCGTGTGCATAAATGGTAGAAACATCAAGGATATTAAATCAAGTTTCCTCCATTCAGCAGGCTCTCTAACGAGGCGTTGACTGCGGCTGTCCGACGATAAATCAATCTATCAGAGACTGCTAAACACTCGAGGATGATGTTACATAACACCTGTTAGATTAGCGACCCTGATAACCGTAATTATTGCCTACAGGCAACTCATTTGTTTGACGAATTAAAACTGTACTTAAGAGCTGACTAACGAAGATACTGCAGCGAAGAAATATATTGACCGATCCGTGCATTATACCTGCAATTTTGAATTCAATGTGTTGATTTGACTCAGGAAATAACTATTTTCCCGACAATGGTAGCTTTGGTAACGAATTACTCTGTTTCTACTCTCGCTTTGTCTTCGGGAAGTATATTTAAAAATACTTTCTAAAGATTATATGGGTGTAGGGAGCAAGAAACTGGCGATAAACCTGGATTTAGATTTTTAAGTAAATGTAGAATAGCGGACATTTGTAAATTTCGCTTGAGACATTTACAACACATCGCACTGATAAGAAACCGAGTGTTAAATAATGAATGCACTGTAAAACGCGTGTAGGCGACCTTATGAGTCAGATTTATGAACATACAAACGCTTCGAAATTCCCCAGGACTCAATAATTCAACTGATGATGAAGAGTTCAAATTCCAGTTAAAATGCTGACGCAAGCTTTATTTGGCTTTTTAAAGCTTATTTTATGAAGCCTGTATGGTCCAAGCCAGTGTTTCGTTAAAATTTTGCATTGTTGCATAAATATTGCTGACGCTGCTAAATAAGTGCAAACCTTTAGGCCTAAGTTTGTTCTAAAGGCTTTTGTTATCTTCAATTCACTAGGCCTATATATACATGTAACTTTTCCCATATGAGATTTTCAAAGTTAGCAGAGTTTTAGTATTTCTCCATCATGCGAATTTTAATAAACATGCATGTGGTTGCGCTTGCAGCTAAACAAAGAGTCGTCCGTCTTGTTATCTGCACTATACATCTTGGTTACGATTAATAAAAGAATAGGGTTGAAGTTTAATACGACACCTTAGTAGCAAAAAGAGGAGGCCTACATTCTTAAAATTACAGAAATTTGGAACATTTCATTCAGTTTCTAAACCGCTTTGTGGTAAGTTGAAACTTCATGTTAACTATTAATTTAATATGACATAAATATATGTCGATAATTATGCATATAGGTTCTAAGAAGGTATAAGTTCATAATACTGCGCTATATATATAATTTATTCAATATGCTATTAGTTGCGTTTTACACTGTAAGTCCATTTTTTTAGAAGAGGACGTCCGAAGTACACACATATCTATATAATTCATAGATGCATATATATATATATATATATATATATATATATATATATATATTATATAATATATATATATATATATATCTATAGATATATATATATATATATATATATACATATATATATATATATATCTATATATATATATATGTATATATATATATAGCGGTGTATATATAATATATATGCATTATATATATATATATATATAAGCACATATATTGTAAATATAATGTATATATGCACATACATATGCATGTGCATGTACCCACAGAACCCAGAAGTAAGGTACTAAACGAAAGCCGGTCCGGTGATAAAAAGAATTGTCAGAGTAGATCGATTGTGTCTACGGTGGGAATAGGCAAGTCTTAAGCTTACTAGAGAAACTTGGAAGAGAAGAACAAGAGAGAAGATAAATAGGTAAAGAGTTGCAGATTGTGGGTTCTGCATAAGAAATGAACGTCTGTTAAATGATGTAAGAATATTTGGAACAGAGAGAAGGTTGGCATCGGTGGAACGAAGTTCATATGAGGGACGATAGAGAAGAAGAAGAATTTCAGATAAGTAATAAGGCTTGCCAAATCGCAGAGTTTTGAAAGTTAATAGAGCTATTTTATATTTTTAATTTTATGCGTTGATTAACAGGGAGCCAGTGAAGACTGCGAAATAGAGATAGAGCGCATTTATACAACAACTGTTGCAGTACAAAAAATCCGATTTTTGACGACTATGATAACTTGTCCTATTATTAACCCACGATGAGATCAGCTCTGTAGAGCAACATTAGACGATGAAGTCAGCATTTCATTAGTAAATCAGAACTTTCATACAGTAGGCACTTAAATGTAGACACTAATTTTCCCGCTCGACAACAGCCGCTAAATAGTTAAACTTGTAACTAACTAACTATTGCTAACAGATTCCGCTAAATAGTTAAACTATTGAAGGCCTAATTAATAACTATTACTGACAGCAGCAGTTAACAGTTAAATTAGTAAATAACTAGTTATTACTAGCAGAATCAGTTACATAGTTTAACTAGTAAATAACTAGATTTTACTAAGAGCAGCCGTTATAAATTTTAATAAGTAAATAACTAGTTATTAGTACTAACAGCAGCATTTAAAGCAGTTAAACTAGCAAATAAATATTTATTGTTAACAGCTGAGTTAAACAGCTAGACTATTAAATTACTATTCATCATTAGTTCCTTTTTCTAACCGTGTATTCATTAAGTTGGTTCTGTATTATTTACTATAATGTAATGGTAACAATAATAATTTTCAAATTACACATGTAATATCTCTCACTCAAAGTAATAACAATGAAAGATACATTCGATGATTTGAGTATATTTAATATCATAATTTAGAATTAACTTCCTCTTTCCCCGCCTCTCCCTCCCTAATTAACATCCTCCCCTCTCCCTCTCTAACTCTCTTTCCTTCACATTTTATTTTAGTCTGACGTAGGTTTCAAGGTAATACTATATTTCTATATTCACAGCCTGTTGTCACGTTCATTAAAGAGCGCCACTCCATAGGCGGCTAATAGTTGAATGGAAGCCGAGTCTAAGGTCAGTTTCTTGACTCTAAATCAGGTCAGTTAGGGGTTGCAATCAAATTGAACCCAGCACCATCTATCCCCTAATCCGGCACCTAACAGAGCATGCCACTGCATGGCTCAGCCACTAGTTCTATATCGACCATCTTGTTAATATATCGTAACATCATCAGTTTGGTCTTTAATATTGCTAAACCTTCAGGGAACACTTAACTTAAAGGAATGAGATTTTTCAGGGGAGTTCTATTGTTTCAGTAAATTGTTTCCTAGTCAGCCTTTACTACACGGGTAGTATTTGTTTGTTCCATTCCTCATTGGCCTTGAATCATTTGATCCGAAACTTTGGTATGAAAATCCAAACAATAAAAGTATACCGTACTAGTTAGGAACTAAAATGTGTCGCTTTGTGTCGTCTATAAGAAAGACTTTCTTATCAATTCAATATCTGCTAATTATTGTTTCATGTGGGAGCATTCGACTGTATATAAGCAGTCAGCTGACCTTCTGTAATTAAACCCGGCAATAGTATATAGAATTACAGTAAATTCTTCAACGTTGAATGTGAATAGAATATAATATTGTAATGTAATACTCATGTTTCTACAGCTGTTTTACAGTCTGCCGAAGAATATATAGAGGAGAAAATTAGTTTTCTACAAAATAATTATGATGAATATCAAATATTTTCTGACGCAGTATAGTGTTTGCTTTCTACGTGTGCTGATAAATATTATGTTTTGCCGATTTTTTACCGCTGATTTACCCGTAAAATATTCACTGCTTGGTTTAATATTTTATCTTAGAAAAATGATAAAAAAGCAGTTCAAAATCGATCAACACGGGCAAATCCCGAGATACTCAGCCACCCTTAGGCTGGAGCCAGTGGCGAAGTCGGTAAGATACTCGACTGCGGATCAGTAGGTACGGGGTTCAAATCCTGTGCTCGCCCGTCACTGACATCGCTTTCGAGTGAGGAAACTGTGGTTAACCTTAGCTTTACCAGCTTTTACCCTGACCTTCCCAGGGGGACACCTATCATGGGGAACCAATCTCTGGGACATTCACCCAAGGGATAACCTACCCAAGGTGTCACCCATCCCAGTGGAGTACCTCCACCCCTCGTACTACTAGCTCAGAGTTACCCCAACCCTGTGGGGCACATCCATAGAAATAAAAGAAGATACACCACGGCCAATAAAATAATGGCGACCTTTCACTCACTTCCGGTTCGTTGATAGCTCACTGAAAGCCCATTAAAAGCAATTAAACATAGTTAATTATTAACAGAGTTTCATAAAAATTTAATGTAGACAAGAATTTATTTTTCGTCATGGGATTATAGTGCAGTTCTTGTTACTGAATCTTCTAGTTCTCTCTAATACTTCTTTGGGCACATCCACCTCCGATATAGTAGGCAGACTAATTAGTAGTCTCCCCCACTAATAGGTACTGTCTCAAACTCTATGCCCCTGAACACCGTCTGTCAACTATAGTCCAACGCATGTAACATCAAACACACCTCAGCGACCTTATGCTCAGATATACCCTTAGAAAGTCTTTTAGCACCCTTGAACAAAACTTTGCTAAGCCCTGGCAGTTCCCGTCCGCTTAACGGCATATTTTTCGTGCCGATAATCCGAAGCGGCCGTCATACCTGATTCCATAGTTAGCGAGCCGAGGATCGCACCGCCGACCAGGGACTAGACGCCTCCAGGTCAGCCGTAAAGTTGAGGAGGAATTGACCGAAGCTGCAAGAAATTGCAAAGTCTGATATCCGACTGCGGATCAGTATGTGCGAAGTTCAAATACTGAGCTCGCCTGTCACTGATATCATTTTCGATAGATGAAACTGAAGTTAACATCGTCCAAAAGTTTTTAAGATAGCCTAGAGTTGGACCATGATTATCTAATAACGTCTCATGCATGAAAGTTTGCTATTACTTCTATTTAATATATTTTTATTTGGCATAATACCAATTGAATTCTCCCGCCTTCTCAGGAGATCTCGAAGATAGAATTTCAGGGTTTTAATCGCTTTTAAAACGGCGGAATTTTGTTAACAGTTAATTGGGCGCAGTAAAACAGCCGTTAAATCCGAATATCATTACATCTTAGCAGCTATCTTTCATTCTGAAAATAATTCCAACTGTCAAATTCCTGCCGCACTCATCAGGCATGTTTTCCGTCTTCCAGTCTTATCTGCTATTCAAAATCAATTTTATAAAGGAATTTCTTACAGTTAGAGTTAATGTCGATTAAATGGATCCAATCAGTATACCTACCACCGCAATCTAAACAAGCATTGGACGAGCCTCCTGAATCTTTTCACAGAAGAAAACGAAATTTTTATTGTGGTTCACCATTGATTGACAAAACTAAGCCCGCCTCTTTGAATGCGCTTAACAAGATTGTGTTAAAATACTGAAATCGGAGTAATTGAACAATTTGCTGGATCAATAAATTGGCAAAAATAATCGTCGTATAATGACCTAGTTTCTCTTTGTTGCATTTTTCCTGTAAACATTCATCTATCTTAATATACTCTTAACTTTGTTCCATATACATCTCTTATTTTAGAATGAATCAAATGTTATTAAAATTGAGAAAATTACTTAAAATAATTTGTCTATTTCTCTCTGAGGAATGGCTTAACGGAAGCCTTTCACGTTCTCAACAGGAGCTACCACTTTAAGCTGTCATTCAGTTTGATAGAGCGCTTTGAGCGAGAGCGTCTGCTCTGATATACCAGATGTTTCACTTGGCCTCATGTTTTGCGATAACAGGTGTCTGTTATAATAAGTGAACGGTTTTCAGTCAGTTTTCGGTTATATATTTTTGAAATTTATAAATTCGTCTAAATTTTACAAAGGAGTCAGTTTTTCGCAGAACACTACAATTTCGGTGCAATTTATGCTAATGATAACTGACGGATATTTGATCTAATTATTATTTTTAATTTGCCTAAAATACTTTCAATTGCTGAACCAGGGACGTATTTGCCTAGGCATTGACAAAGTTTGCGTCACGAAATTCTCAGAGGGGGGTCACCTGAAAATCAAACTTAGGGCCCCACTAAGTTACTTTTTGCGTCACAGGTCAAGGGGCATGACACCCCTGTGTTGAACGATTTAAATCAAATATCATCTATTCTTTAGGCACATACAATAAATAATTGGCTAATGTAGGATTTGAACGCTGAACCTACTGATCTGCTTAAGGATTCCTTACGAATCTTGCTAGTGATTCAGCAATATACAGTGTCTGCTAAGAGTGGGTTTCATGCTCTGAATATAATCAATTATGTCGTTGTCGTGATTAGGCGATTACTGTTCTAGGAAAATACAAAATAGGCATACATTGCAACCAGGAAACTATAAAATTAATTAAATTTATTAGTAATTTTATTAGTAATAAGTTAAGGTTCTGTGCTCTTAGATGAGAGGCATACATTGCAATTGGATTACATTGACTCAGAGTCAATTATGATAATTGGCATAAATTAATAGCCCTTGAATTTAATTCTCTTGCGGAAAATTGCCTAAAGCAGTGGTTAAAGTGGAAATTGAGAGCTAGGAGAACGGTAAGGATTTTTCGGGCCCCATGTAGTGTATTTACAGATCACCTAGTAGTTAATATGGGCCTTGGCTGGGGAACGAACCTCAGAAAAAATGAGACCCAGGGGAACGCAGCTCGCCTGTGTTCCCCCCAGTGCCTAAAAACATAACTTAGTAATCTAGTCATTCGTCGTTATTTAGTATTAACTAGATTGTTATGTCATTAGCGTTTCAAAAGCCTCCACAATTCCATCATATATTCCGCCTTACGTCAGGGCGAATATACCACTGATTCTTGAATTGCTATAAAGAACTATAAAGTAATACAGAGATGGTAGTTGACAGTTATCTATGCTTAATTTGATCGCATAAACTACATCACTAAGACTGTGATTGTGGTAACTTTTAATTGCAGAAAGAACTACATCTACTCTTTAGCTAGATAGAACTCTCCAGATAATATGGTTAATATCGATTGTTCGAGTGATTTGACCCTGAATTCTACTGAGCGCAGGAAGCCCGCAGCCTGCCGATGTTTATTCGGGCGGCCTGGTCCTCAGCAGAGGTGGGAAAACCGGCGTAGCGCCCGGGTGGAACTTGAACGGGGCTTGGATCTAATCAGCGACAAATACAACTTCGATTTTCGCTCTTCTACGCCGAAACCGGGCCGGTTTAAATGGGAAAAAGTTGTCGATTTGGATAAATCCGAGATATGTGCGCCGGAAAATAAGTCCGCCATTAATGACACTGCGATGGATAGTGCCAATGGGATTGTCAACAATTCAACTAAACTTGAAAATACGTCTGGGGATAGTTCCAACTCCAGCGAAACAATTGTTAGCTCGTGTAATTCCGTTTTGATTTCCGTTGAACCAGTAGATGAACACCGTAATAATTCCAGTATTTCTGTGATAGATACACCCTGTAAAACAATACCAAATACACATTCTGGCGCAACGATAGAATCTTTATCCGATATTCCTGCAATAGCTCAATCGTCGCCAAGTGCAATGATCGATTCGAGACAGGAGGATGTAGAATTGGACAGTGGAATTTCATCAGATAACAGTTTCTCAACCACTCCATGTCTAGAGCCTTCCAGCTCTGCTTCAAAACCATCTCATAGTCTTTCATTTACCTGCGAATCATCGTCGTCATCGATATTGGGAACTCCGTCATCAAAGTCTAATCCTACAGGGCTACATCGAAAGCGGAGTCTCGACCAAAATATGACCGGTAGGTCTAATTATATATTTGATTTAGCTACTTAAATTAAGTTGCTAAATAAAAGTTACACGCATTATAGTGAATTGATCAACTATGTTGATATATATCACTTTTAACATTACACGCTTAAACTGTTAGGCAATTTAGACCATTTTCCGTATAACCAATCCAGTCAATGTTCGAGAAATTACTCTTAAGATCAGCGCCGCTAGGATTCGAACCAACGAGAGTTAAATTCACCTTTGGACCTGTCAATTAAAACTTCATGACATTACCACTACGCTATTGAGACATTCTGTACTGTACTTCGTCATTAAAGTGTGTGACAGGCTTTCAGTTTGACGAATAATTCATTAAGCCTGAGCAACTGGAGATCTTCAAGGTTAAAAGTATTCCTATGTAACTGAAGCTCCGAAACATAGGCCCTACTATTAGGAAGTGGGCTAGAGCTAGTTTCTATAACCATGCGTGTCTGTATAGCTATGAGTGATTATATAACATCACGCAAAAGCAAAATTTCCTGCCACCGGGAATTCGGCAATTGCCCAGACCCGGGATTGAACCGGGGACCTTTAGATCTTCAGTCTAACGCTCTCCCAACTGAGCTATCGAGGCAGTTGATGGAACACCTTGTTGTGGTGCAAGTGTCTTCTGTCTACATGCGCATTTACTGGTAATAAATCTTGTCACTATGCCGAAAAGTTATCTCTATATTCCTGAACGGCTTTAAGCGTATTGCATATATAAAGAAGAAACGTAGCCTTCACCTGCCTCGATAGCTCAGTTGGGAGAGCGTTAGACTGAAGATCTAAAGGTCCCCGGTTCAATCCCGGGTCTGGGCAATTGCCGAATTCCCGGTGGCAGGAAATTTTGCTTTTGCGTGATGTTACCGAAATAATATATATGGATAAGGTATTACTGCGTCGTGTATATATCGCGGTAACTAATATTTTGGTTCCTTTTAACCCCTTATATACAGATATAATGTTTAATATACTCTCGGAGCTCTAAAATCTACAAAACAAATTTCTAGGATAGGAATGTATATCCTATTTCTTATTTATTTAAGGACACATTACTATGTATGTTAAAGATATACTATTGAGTCGCTTACATACTTTATGTCGAATTCGTTCTTGACTAAATCCTGAACTATTTAGGCTCATTGATAATTTACATCGTAAAATCATGGCTTATTTTTTGGAATTTTTAGATTTCTTTCCAGTTTGTAAGACAGCGAGATTTTGGAGACGCGGAGACGATAAATTTCTGTGATTCCTACGAGACGGCCACTGTTTAATCTGCTCGTCTGATTCGTCGATTGATTGGTAAGTGACCGTAGAAAGTCGCATTTTTAGAACTATAATGGACTCTTACTTATTTATTTACTTTAATTTATATACTTTAATTTACTTGTCGATCATTTAATTTTCAATTTTAGTATTTTTCGTGTTTTCTTCTATAGATCATCGGTTTTTGTAAAAATTTACATTTTTGGATAAATTGGAATTTTCCATGTTATCAGTGTAAAAAGTAGCCATTGAAATATATTTGCGCATGTACATGTATAATATTAGAGCACATTCATATTATGTAGTTATGTAAAGATCTATATATATATATATATATATATATATGTATATATATATATACATATATATATATATATACATGTATATATATACATATATATATACATATATATATATATATATATACATGTATATATATACATGTATATATACATATATATATATATATATATATATATATATATGTATTTGAGTAGGAATATGTAACTTGGACATATATATATATGTATACATGTATATATATACATATATATATACATATATATATATATATATATATATACATGTATATATATACATGTATATATACATATATATATATATATATATATATATGTATTTGAGTAGGAATATGTAACTTGGATCTGCCACTTACCGGACCACTATAGAGAGGATGATATACATGTATATATATATATATATATATATATATATATATATATATATATATATATACATGGTCCGGTAAGTGGCAGATCCAAGTTACATATTCCTACTCAAATACAGCTTATCACGCTTCCTAAAGGGCACTTCATCGATCAACGGGTTAATCTGTTCTAAAAAAGTTATATGTCTTATCCACACCTTAATTCTTTGGAATAATATGGCTTCTGAGGTGGTTTCCCGTTACCTTCCTCAGTTCTTGATAGTGAATAAGGCATAAGCTTTTGCGAAGAAATTTACTTGTTAATCTGTGGACTGCTCCATAGGGAGCGTGAAAGCAGATTCTGCTAAGGATGAATAAACCTTAGGCGTGCCTATTGGCAAAACACTAGAGAGGGAGAGTGATGTAGGCCTATATATATATATATATATATATATATATATATATATATATATATATATATATACAGTATATATATATAAATATTAAAGTATTAATATGTATTAATATATCTATATACAGCAGTACTGATTTCAAATTATAGTTATTGACCAGTAGCAGACGTCTCATATACATGTATATCAACGTCCTCGTGTAGCACATGAAGGCGGTTTTAGCTGCTGAAGTAGAATTCCGTTATCTATTTACATTAGATTCTCTCTTTGACTCCCATTCTCATGTTACCGAAAGATCATTAATATTAATTAACTCATCAGTTTTCACATCAAAACATTTGCCAGTTGGTAGCATTGTACTTTCTTATTCCAATTTATTTATCTAACCTGAATGTGTATATTGTAACGTTTGATATAAATTAGACTCGAAGCTAAAATAGGCCTATATAGTTAATTCAATGGAATCTTCATACTCTATATAAAAATTCTGTAAAAACTCGTCTCTATTGTAGAGATTGTGCACAACCTGCTGTAATTTAGCAAATAAAACAAAACATCGGCTAATAAAGCTGATAAAGCTAAGGTTAACGTCAGTTTCCTCACTCGAAGGCGATGGCAGTGACGGCGAGCCCAGGATTTGAACCCCGCACCTACGGATCCGCGGTAGAGTATCTTACCGACTTCGTCACTGGCTCCAGCCAATAATAGACTAGCAGTCTCCAAGTGTATGGTCATGACGGTATCTAATATTTGTACATTTAATGCAACGATTCATTAAATAGTCCTGCCATGTTAGAGACTTTTTAGGAAACTATGCTAATTCAGACGAAAAGCCAAAAAATGCAACCAAGTAATCTTGCTGGCTACTGACGTATTTATTCTAAAGATATTACGTGGAATATTGAATCACTGTCGCTCGGCTGATTTTAAGAATCGTAAAAATTACAAGTATTAATTAATTATGAAGATCAAGTTTATTACTGTTATTATTAGAACACTTAGCTCGTCCGTTGCTTGTAGGCCTATATTATTTGATTTCCCAACATTTTTGGCTTTTCCCTTGCAAGGTAGCTCCCCTACTCTTTGGCAAATCTTTAGATTAAAAATAGTTCTGAATACTTTTGAGTATATGAATATTACTTACAGTAATATTCATATTTCTCAATTTACTTTCAAAATATTTCATTTCTTACTAGCCTTCCGTTGTAGTATTAGATTATTAAACATTAGAAACTCCTTTGCGGAAATTATTGTTTAACCCTGGCAATTAAATGAAGCGCTCGGTGGTTGTTCACGAAGTTAATGGATTTCCTCTCACTGTTCACCGACTTTAGCCAACAATGCATGCGTGTATAATTTTACCTCAGCTTATTTACATTGTAGGCAAATGTTACCACATACATGTACTTGTTTGATCACAGATCTAATGTGAGAGTCGTGACAAAATAGATTATTATTAGTAGTATTATATCAATTTTACGTGTATATAATGATAAGAATATCTGATAGGGCTTAATAATATTAGTATATTAAAGATAGACCCTCCTTGCCTACTTTATTATAATAGGCCTATGTCTCTATATGTAAAATATCTACTTAATACACATGTTTTATAGATAACGAAACGTTTATTTATATTGTGTAATTGTTTATATATGTATATATATATGTATATAATTATATATAAATATATATACATATATATATATATAATATAATATTATATATATATATATATATATATATATATATATATATATATATGATACCATAAGCTTAATATATCAAAAAATGAACTTAGTTAGCAAATAAAATTATTAAAATAAATGTAGCACGGAATATATAGCATATTTTTTATGCAATGCTGATTTTTTTAAATTTACTGCGGATTCTAAAATAGAGATGCGCTCTTTACGCATGGCTTTTTATCTCACCCTCTGTCTCTCAATGTACTGTAGCCTGTCCCTGTAGCCTATCATAATTTTTTTTTCACATAATACACAGTATATTTAATTTAATTTAATTTTAATTTTAATATTTAGTATAATAAAGCATCATTGGAATCAGGCTTAGAGTAACGGTGAAGTGGCCGCGTATATTTTCTTACCTAAACTGAATAGAAATTCAGTAACTTTTGAAAATTGAAGTTACTTTGTTTATTTCTTGGTATATTCTTAAGATATTCTCAAATTCAAATGGGCGCTTTAAAATATATTCAATTAGTTTCAGTACCACCGAGATTTTGTCAAGTATTGACTTTTTCTGTAGCAAAATAATATGACAATTTCTAAAAACATTGAAGATAATCCAAAAATTGGATCCAAAATAATAATCAAATTTTATCTTTTTCAATAATAAACGAACTTAAAATCACATTTTTTAAATGCCAGAGTTATGCAAAAATTGCTTTCTTTTGTCTCCCTGATTTTGTTACCACTTTCTCAACAAATCATGGTCTACTAAAACTTAATAAATATTTGTGTGTACAATAACTTTGATTTCGTTAAACTCTAATTTCTGTTTTCTAAATGCAATTCCTGAAAATATTAATGAAAGAGAAAAGTATTTTTAAAGTTTTATATCGCAATTTATTATCACGTTTAAGTGTAATATTTGACTGGACCGTGAGACGTATTACAGTTATTAAAACTTATTGGAAAAAATAACAAAGTTGATGTTCGAATTTTATTATCTCCATTCACTGATTGTTCCGTAGGGTAGCGAAAATGGCGGTAACATATCCTAAATAGATGCATCTTTAAAAGTAATGTTTCAATTATCTGATGGTTCATTTCAATGAGACTTAGCTGAAATAGCATATCTGCATGGCTTTATCTGTAATTCTGCATGCTTGATGTGGTATGATACTTCGCATAATGTTCTTCAGATCTGTAATTGACGTGTAGCTGTTGTTAGTGGAATAGATAAGGATAAATTATTGCTGTGGCTGACATGGGCGAATAAATTAAAATATAAATTGGACTTTGGTTGCTGGTTACTTGGATTTCCACTCCTATTTATCTTTTCCTTATCCCATTAGTACGTGTGGATTTAAAGACGTTTTTGCGGATTGTGGATTTGAAGCGCGTAGCTTATACATGTATATCAAATGCATTAGCAGATTCAAGACATATATATATTCGTACTCACTGCATGGCGTCGTGCTCATTGGAGAAGCACTTCAACAATCTAGTAGTTCTTCCATTTACAACGTAGCGACTTTATCAGACTGTGCCTGTGGCTTGTTAGCAAGTTGCTAAACAGCGGATCAATAGTGCAGGGTTCAAATCCAGTACTTTCCCTGTCAGTGGCAAGCTGTTCGAACAGGAAACTTACGTAAAACTTGGCTTGTGCCTGTTTACCAAAAATAATTCGAAAACATTAAGTTTAAAATTCTGACTCTTTCAAAGCAGGTACAACAATTGAGATAACTCTGTTGCGCTCATTTGTTTGGTCTTTTGATTGAACGGGACAGCAATAGAGATGGAAAAAGCTTACTTTATCCAAAAAGTAGGTTTTTGAAAACTGTCAAAACCTACTTTTACAGTTTTACCTCTGTAAAACGACTTCTTCTTGCTCATGTCGTCTTGTTGAAGCTGAACACATAGAGAAATAAAAAGAGAAACCATTAACGGAGACAATAATTCATCTGCTAAAACACTCAAGATGTCAGAAATGTCTATTATTGTAGATACTGTGTAGTCTAACGTTTCGCTTTTAACGTGCGGTCTACGATGCAGCTCGTTAAAATAATAACGTGCTAGTAATATAATAGCAATTTAGAGTAAATATCAGATTCCGAGTCGGTTTGAGTGTGAAAAAATGATTAAACTGACAAATGCGAGCAAACACTGAGAGGTCAGGACAGTGTTAGGGTCGAGTTGAAGTGCAATGTCGATTAGATTTTTTCCTTTCACATCCACTTTCCAATCAAAAATAAACATTTGGAGAGGCTTGGATTGGTTGTAGTACAGAAATTCTGTGTCGCGAAGTCGTCGATTTTTTATTCAAAAAGTGTCAAAAGAACTACAGACTACTCGTGGTTGTGGCCAATGACACGCCACTAGCGAGCACGTGCTTCGAGTTTTGATTAACTGTTAGATCGATTCATTTGCGGTAACTTGGGTTCGAATCCAGCTCGAGCTGATCAGTCTAAATCGAAAAAGTCAAACTGCAATTTAACGTCAGTTCAAATAGCATGCTAGTTACGGTGAGAGCATAGGTTTTGAACTCTGCACCTATTGATTCGTTTTTGAACAACTGGACAACAAGCCACCGACTCAGCCAACACAATATAAGACATAAGATAGAAACTTTAAAGGAATTTACCAAAATAAACTTTGTTATTTAGAGGTACTGAATTAAATTGTTAAATATCGTCATATGTGTGATAATTGTAGGCCTACAATATAACTTACTTTTATTAAGTTTACTTTTGATTATTTTTAATAGAATAAGATTGATTTACATGTGATTTAGAATTAATATTAATAATAATATTAGATTTCTAAATTTCAATTAGATTTCTAGATTTAGATTTCTAGATTTAGATTTCTAGATTTAGATTTCTAGATTTAGATTTCTAGATTTCAATTTATCAACATCATCTTCACTTAAATCCCAGTTTAACCAGGGTCGGGATACGAATAGGCCCTTTCCAGTCCTCTATGTGTCACATCATATCATCAGTCAATCCCCACAGAGACCCATTAGTCCTCTAGATTAAAAGGTTACTTTATATAAGATTAGATAAAGGTAAAGGATTCATCTGAATTATTGTAGGATTTAATTGTTAGTCGATTGCGTGTCCATGGAGGAATAAAATTAGAAAGGATGCGTAGGAACAGGTATCCTGGACCTGCTATTTAGTAGAAAACTGGATAGTTTCTTGAAATAGATGATAATATATTGTTTTCGTTGTGTGTGTTTCATAGATGATACAAGGAAGCTGCAAAACACTGGTAGCTGATAGCTGATGATCGAGACATGTGATACTCTAGTGAAGACACGGGTCTAAATCACTGACTGATTATAATCAAAATCGACTTTCTGCGGACAATTTGGCATTTAGTTTTTTCAAGTTTTGACATTATATAATGACAATTTTCGTCTTGTAAAGTTTCGTATAAAGACAGTAGTATAGTATTGTTAGTGAAATTTACCGCAGGTTTGTAGAACAAATCGTACGCCTATGAAATATATCACAAATCAGTAGATTTAGTAAGAGATGAATCAACGCTTATAAAACAAATCTATGGAGTGAACCGTTGGAGAAGGTAATAAAATACAGACCGATAGAATGAATTGCAGGTCTATGGCGTAATTGTGCGAATTGTCTAAATTATTAATTTATTGAATGTTTTACTATACTATGAACGTTTAACTATAGAGTGAAATGTGAATGTACTCAAATGTAAATAAGTTCTTCTGTCGATTGAAATTGTAATATATCCGAATTGGACATTGATCTGATTGAATAATGTTTATAACTGTGTGGGGTAGTTGTAATTTAATTAATTATATGATGTTATTTATTGTTTACAGTGAAGAATTGTGTACTACTGTGTACTATTAATCGTGTTGTGTACGGGTTGTTGAAGAATAGACCTAAGCGTTTACGGCACGTGTCGTAAAAGGCGACAAAGCACTATGATCCAGCATAAAAGATTTAGATTGCATTGTCAAGTAATTAAGATCTCATTGGAACTTCTAAAGTATTCCACTTGAAGTCTCGTTTTCCCCTCCCTCTCTTAAAAACTATTTTTATGAATGTCGTTTATTATTACGTGAATGGCGTACTTTTGATGTAAACGAAGGAAAACATAAAAGTGTGAATTGTGAAGTTTTGTGACTTATAGAAATTGAAAACTGGAGCGCATAAAAGAATATTGGTTTATAGTTAAAAGTTGCTATTTTCATATGCTGTAAATCCTGAAGTTTAAGGATCTAAAATTTTTATTCTCGTATTTTTCTTATATTCATAAATATTTAGCTCACAGATTACCACCGATTCACAGCAAAAATGATTTTAAACATTTGTTTAATTGGCTGGAGCCAATGGCGAAGTCGGTAAGATACTCGACCGCGGATCAGTAGGTGCAGGTTTAAATCCTGGGCTCGCCCGTCATTGACATCGCTTTCGAGTGAGGAAACTGACGTTAACCTTAGCTTACCAGCTTAATCAACAACAGGTGATTGTTGTGTCATCGTAGCATATTAATAACACTATGATCGAGTTGCAATAAAATCAATAAAGAGGTTACTTACACCATTCTTCTAATTTAAGGAAACTAATATAATATTTTAATAAAAATATTTTGTGTTTTTAGTTACTGTGGCCTCAACTCCCAAGTCGGTTACATTTTTATAGTTAAACTTTAACTATAAGCTAGTTGTCAACAAACTCTCTAACAACAGTAAACTTTAACTATAAGCTAGTTGTTAACAAACTCTCTAACAACAGTAAACTTTAACTATAAGCTAGTTGTTAACAAACTCTCTAACAACAATAAACTTTAACTATAAGCTAGTTGTTAACAAACTCTCTAACAACAGTAAACTTTAACTATAAGCTAGTTGTTAACAAACTCTCTAACAACAATAAACTTTAACTATAAGCTAGTTGTTAACAAACTCTCTAACAACAATAAACTTTAACTATAAGCTAGTTGTTAACAAACTCTCTAACAACAGTAAACTTTAACTATAAGCTAGTTGTTAATAAACTCTCTAACAACAGTAAACTTTAACTATAAGCTAGTTGTTAACAAACTCTCTAACAACAGTAAACTTTGTGCATGCGGAAAATAGTCTTGAAAAGAAGCCTTGTGCTTCTGAACCTTGACGTTAAGCACACTACAACCGATGGGTATTTTATGGCTTAATCTTGCAGATGTTCTTCACTTTAGACGCTTTCGTTAGTCAGAAAGGAAGCAATATTCCTAGTATTTAGATCCCAACGTAAGATAATGTTAACTCGCTAATAGTCGATTAATTGTAACTAATTACTAATAACTATTTCGAAAATTACTAGCACTTTTATGAACTAATAGCAATTAATATTACCAGTAGTGTTTCCTGTTTTGTCTGCGGGCCACTGAAGAATAGATTTATCGTAAGCACACATGTCGTAAAAAGGTGACTAAGCAAGAACTGAAGAAAGCAACTACACTTCATATGTCATATTTTTCCAAGCTGTCCGCTACATTAGGTCTAAGGTAAGACATAGCCTTATAATGGGTTTAGCTTGCTAATCAATAGGTAGCTCTTTGCGAAGGATCGCCAGAGATTGTGAATAAGAACATGTGTCGTGGGTCTCCATGGCTTAACACTTGACAGAGAAATTATGAATACACTGCACTGGGCTGAGCCGGTGGCTTGTTGGCAAGTTGTTTGACAGCGAATCATTAGGTGCATGGTTCAAAGCCAGTGCTATCTCGTCATTGACTTGCTATTCGAGCAGGAAACTGACGTTAAACTTGGCCTTACTGCAATTTTACCACATACCAAATTATATGTGTTTATATAAATTGAAACTGATTACAGTTCTGTGGCGAAGTATTTGCTAGAGATTTTTGTGGGAATAAGATCGACAATTAGCGCTGCTAATCGACCATAATTCATGCCAAAGCATTACAAAGGGCCGCATAGAAAGATTTATAGAACTTTATTCAAGTGCTTCTGACAGATATATGCGGCAGAGAATGTTCAGCCGGTTGGGTTAATGCACTGTACTCGACCCCAGTGCCTGAAAGCGATTAGACATGCCCTTAATCGGTTCATTAAATAATTATTACAGATGCCAACGCTACTAGGTTCTAAAGAAAGCTGTGTATGATTTAATGTTTGCATGTTAGTTCAGTTATCCATTGATTACGGCTCCTATAATTTGTATGAATGTAGTGGTTTCGTCACGTGCATTAATAATAGCTCAATCTAAATCTTAAGAATAGGTCCAAAATGTGAATTTTTAAATTATTTATTTGTAAAATTGTCAGTATATTCGTTTAGAATATCATAGCTCTTTAAAATTATTACTGATCATTAAAATACATCACCGATCGTTTCGTTAAAAATTTATTAATGAAGCCTCTTAGAGTTTAATAATGAATATCATAAATCTCTCTCTTAGTGCACTGCCTACTGGCAGGTCCATGTATATAGCGCCTCCACTCTTCTCTGTCTTCCGCTTTCCTCTTCATGACCACATATGAGTGGGTCTTTAAATCATCTAACATACCTAATCTCGGCCTGCCTCTGTCTCTTT
Organism: Enchytraeus crypticus; assembly: GCA_905160935.1. Lineage (NCBI taxonomy): Eukaryota > Metazoa > Annelida > Clitellata > Enchytraeida > Enchytraeidae > Enchytraeus > Enchytraeus crypticus. Next base: position 307,593 of record CAJHZI010000436.1, on the reverse strand, counting down.
CCTTCCATTCTACCTTCTATGATCTAATTTATTAGACTTTCCCCACTTGTGTATTATAAATATACTTCATAAATTACTAAAAAGTCTACGTGGCTCTGTCATACCGATTATTCTTAAAATGAGACTTAAAAAATCTTAATGAGCAAATTTCACTCCTTTGAAAATTAAATTATAAATTAAACTTACTGCACACCAATAAAATACGTATTTAGTTTTTTATGTCTCTGTTAGGAATTCTTACTGTTAAAACGCATTGCTTGCCCACTGCTAACTCGTTTTGTCTATGCAATTATTTGACAATAAAATATTTTAACAAAAGTTAGGGTTTGAAAGTTCGAGCACGGATCAGTAGGTGCTGAGTTCAAATCCAGTGCTCTACCTGTCACTGACATGCTATTTAAGCAGAAAACTAACGTAAAACTTAGCTTTTAGATATAATTAGCTTGTTAGTGATCTAAATTTAACTTTTCTCATTCTAATGTAATAAAGTCACAAATATTATCAGATATAATGTTATTTAAAGAATGCAAACTGCACATCAAGAAATATTTTAAATAATACTCAACAGTATCAAGTTTCTACACGCGCCTAAAAGTTTTGCTACTTTCATAATTGAAATAAACATAAGAATATCTTTAAAAATACGATAAATCTGGCTAATAAGAAAATAATACCACCTTTGTTAACACTCCTCGTTAGGATTTCAGCTTGTCATTCAAACGTCAGGAGAAAATGAGCAGCGGTAAAGCGTTAGAATATGAAAGAGCGGCTGAAGAATAAGAAACCTTTCAACCTCAAATAACTCAACAATATACTGACGACAGCATCGTCTGTATTCAATTATAGTGATATGCTTATGAAAATATTTCACTGATTTTCACTATAATAAGATAACAACGAGAGATCTAACCGGTCTTCAACGAGCAACAACAACAAAATCTGATCTACATGTAAAATTAAATGAATAAGTCTGAATAATAAGGCACACTTTTGCAAGGTGTATTGAATCGTAAAATGTTATCTCCCTGACGGGGAAATCGAACACCGGCCACGGTGGTGAGAGCGCCGGATCCTAACCACTAGACTATCAGGGATTCTGAATACAGCGTGATAAATAGATATTTATACGCATAATATTGTGTTAAAGGACAAATACTATCAAAATGTTCTGCCAACCTTACATGGATTCAGCAGTTATAATAATTATTTATTAGATTATATTAGACGCTACTGTTGAGAGTTAAAACATCGAACTCAATATCAAATATAAAAACAAAACAAAAAATTATCATATCCAAATAGAGAGTAGAGTAGGCTGAGTCAGTGGCTTTCTGAGCAAGCTCCTCGACAGCAAATCAGTACATGCAGTGTTCAAATCCACTTCTCTCCCGTCACCGACACTCTATCGAGCAAGATTCTAACGTTAAACTTGACTCTCTAGCTTTTTCCATAAACGATTTCAAGTAAAGGCTTTATTAAAAATTAGTGAAACCAATCCAGGCATGGGCATTGAAAGGAAGGCGGCTTAAACAAAGATCCTAGTTAAAGCATAATTCACAAACGAAATTGAATGTAAAGCTAAAAATAGCTAAGGTTAACGTCAGTTTCCTCACTCGAAAGCGATGTCAGTGACGGGCGAGCCCAGGATTTGAACCATCATCAACTGATCCGCGGACGAGTATCTTACCGACTTCGCCACTGGCTCCAGCCAGAATGTCCCGCAAACTCATAGAATATGAGCGCCACATTTAAAAGTTAAGTTTTGACACTAGTGGCTGCTAGGAGTATTGGATATTGTTGATGGAATCGATTGATCACGGTCACGCTCACTGTGCCCTGATTTAAGCATGTGCGATATAGAAGAAAGTATTGAGGAATGTAGTACCTGGACCCTGGAACTTTTTCCGCAATCGTTATTATATATGCTAGAATCTATAATTTGGAATTATTTTAATTCTCTGGGCTGCTTCACTCTCCGCAATCTAGTGAGCTGTCTCATTCAGCTAAAGTCATTATCGAATGCTAATATACACGGGGTCACTTAAATAAATTAAAGGCTGATTAATTTGAGAGCGGGTCATAGAGGTACGGGTTCTTTGTGAATGATACCTTCACTCCGATTAAACCGATAGTGATGTCTTTCTCCTTCGCTACCTATTTCTTTTTTCTTACTAATTTAGGCTTACTCACTTACTTTATTTATTTATTTATTTATTTATTTATTTCTTCATCTCTCTCTCTCTCTGTCTCATCGCTCTCTCTCATCTTTTTCTCTCGCTCTCTCAATTCCCAAAATTTCATGCTAAATAACAAAAATACCAACAAATATCCTGTACAATGTACACATCCTTTGCGCTCAGCATTTCCCATATACAGCAAATAACTGAAATTTTATTTCTTCTCTGAACGCCAACTTCCGGATTCTAAGCTAAGTAAGGTCTCTATCGCAACTGCGTTATATTTTTGCCAGAAGCCGACTCTGCTCAATATTCGGGGCTATATATCACCACCTTTGAAAACCACTGATATATTAAATCCTTACTGTAGGCTATCATGCGGCTCTAATAGCTTTCGGCTTTTCATTGACGCAGTCTCTTCGTGACATAATAACCGTTGAGTAGTAATTTTTGCTACAAAAGCCATTTATGTTATTTGTGAGTGACATCACCATACTGTTATACATTCTGATTTCAACCCATCAAGACTTTCTTCTTTCATAGCAATTTGTCAAAAATTGAATCAGGCCACCGGTTTCTTGTGATATATTGTTAAGGTTTCTAGTGTTAAGATTGACTTCAAAATCTCCTCTCTCTCATGACCAAAACACAAATCTAATCTAAATTATAAGAAATCTAATGTTAACGTCAGGTTCCTCACTCGAAAGCGATGACTCGAAAGCGATGTCAGTGACGGGAGAGCCCAGGATTTGAACCCCGCACACACTGATCCGCGGTCGAATGTCTTACCTACACCGCTATTAGCTCCAGTCAAAACGTAGTTGTGTTTAAATAGTGATTTAACTAGTTATTGAATGGTTATTACTAGTCATCCAAAGTTACTTTTTACGCCTTCAATGACGGGCATCATTGACGGATTAAAAAGTAGCTTTGGGTAAGTAGTTATCTGAAGTCCATTTAGATAACTATTACAACATAACTATGTGGTCATTATTCCGTGTATTGAAAATATTTAGTGAAGATAAAACCGGTTAGAAGGTCCAATGTAGCCGCTTGTCTGAGACTCATTCAAGCAACAGTTTATATAGCACTGAGATTTGAAGATAATTAATATAAATACATTTATTTGCAATACAGTAACTATTGTGCAGCTTATAAATATTTTTATTTATAGTTTCTTGAAAGTAAGTTATTAATTAAGTTGTGTTGTGTCCGGGTTGCTGAAGAATAAAAAATCATGGACTGCACTTGTCGTAAAAGGTGGCAAAGCTCTAAAATTCAAACCAACGTTGGAAAGGGCATTCGGTTATTGAACGCCTGGGCTCCAGAAATTGCTACACAATTTGCTAAAACTAATGAAAAAGAAAGTATATTCGTATCCCGACCTTTGGTAAACTAGGATACAAGGGAAGAACATAACGATGATGGTGATAGTTACTTGAAAGTCATTTAACCAACGTTTGTTAGCTACTTTAGAATTAAAATATTAACTACTCCCCTACATGCGTCTCTTAAAATTGATTAAAACTTACTGATGAATGCTTGACGCATTATGAAAAAACTTGTACCAAATTCCCAACCACTGTCCAAATCTTTACTAAATCTAGGCTCGAATTATACGTTGAATATTGATAGCTGATGATATCACTTGACCGCACATATCAACTTACACCCAAAGTCTGAAAGTCGACAAACTATCTACGGTTGAAAACACATCTCTTCCCACCATAGATTTTATTTCATCTTGCCTGACTGTCTTTTTGATCACCGGACCGGCACTGTTTAGGATCTTTTATTCCTCTTCAGCACATGTTTTTTCAAATCGTTTGGGGTGAATCGATTTGTAGTGACATGTGATGGGGGAACGTCCCTGACATAATCCTTGTATGAGGAAACGGACGTTAAACCTTTATTATTATTATTATTATTATTATTATTGGTGTAAAGAACCTGGGGTTTGATAAAAACGATTCAAGCAATACGTGCTGAATCGCCGCCCGGCTACTCGAGGTCATCAAACGGCTTAAAAGAATTATTGAAGCAGACTGCATTAAATCTTAGCAAAGTCTTGGAAAGCCTTTGCCAAAGAAAAGAAGTCTCTCGCTTATCGCCGGTTTGCTCTGCAATAAGTCTGCCTATGCCATTATTATTATTATTATTATAGAACTTTGGAGTGATAAAATTTATATATAAATTATATGTCAATTAGGTTTAGCGAATAACTTTGCTCACGGATTATACACGCTCAATTGAATAACGACATGTGCAGTTAATTCTTCGTTCTGCCTCATTTACAATGAAATCAAGGGCGAAATGGTAATAAAAGTTGCCAACGGATTAATGGGTCGGTCAGAAAGCTATTATTCGACTCAACTGGTAAAGTCGTAAAAGCTGAATTTGACCGGAAAACAGGCAACGCGCCGGAAGCAGCCGATAATTTTAACCTGCACCTTAATAGAAAATCAATACACTTGTTGAAGAATGTACTGGACTGTTGTCTCTCTCTCTCTCTCTCTCTCTCTCTCTCTCTCTCTTCAGTGCATTGCCTAGTGGCAGGTTCAAGGTACATATTCATAGTCAAAGTCTGCTTTCTCGCTCCATAAGAGCACACCTTAGATCAACAAGTTAATCCCTTCACAAAGTCTCTGCCTTATCCATACCTTATGGAGCCTATAACTGGACTAAGCAAATACCGAAAAATTGCCATGCCCTATGTCATTAAAGAACTCTCCTAACTTCAGTGTCCTTTAAAAAACTACGTCTAATTTTCCCCTTCAGTCAAAATGTCGACATTTTTGTGCCTAGTTTTCGCCATTTAAGCGATGATGCAGTTTGCGTTGCAAAATTCTCCGGGGGTCCGAAAATCAAACTTAGGGTGGTAAGTTATAGTACGGTACGCCATTAAGTTACGTTTTTGCATAATAAGCCAAAGGGGGGAAGACGTTCCTGCATTCTCCCGTAAACTTTTGTTAAAATAAAATATGATCTATTGTCTATGATAGATTGGCTCAAAATAATAATATAGATAGCAAAACTCAACAATCTTAACACATTTATAGAAACATTTTCTCTGTAAAACTCTTGGGCATATTTGCGGTGAACTATAATTAGAGAACTGTTGAAATCTTTTTGATATAGGACCTAATATCGATGTGAAAAGAATTTTTTCACGACGTGTCAAGCTAATGTTTATTGTGGCTCGGCTGTATTTCATGCAGTAACTAATGAATATATAAATCACATCAATACCATTTGCCGTGACGAAATATCGCACAGAAATCTTTTACAAATACCCAGCTAATGAGCGAATAATTATGATAATATATCAACCCAGTTGTCGAAAATCATGTAAATTGTTGCATTGAGCTATATTTTTATTTTTAATGCTAATTACACTAATACTTTCTTCTGAATTTACTTGGTTTCTGTATCATTAGTAGGACTGTATATACTATACCCGGATTTCGTCTTGCTTTTTACAAGAAAGCACTAACTTTACTGCTAGAAAAAATACAATTCATAATACTATAACTCTCATTATCATAGAATGATTTCGTTGTTCAGATTAAATATTTAAAAATTCAGATTTAAATCTTACCAAATATGCAAAAATTAACAAGTTACGTAAGATCGACCGTCGTATAGCCTCATGACAGATATAGGTGTAGATATTAAAATCGTCATCCGACTCTCGGATGTTCAAATAATTTAACACAAATGCACTGCTACGAGTGCTTTTGTTATACATTAACGTTATAGAGAATATGTTAAATTTCAACAATAATAAGACGAAGTGTAAATTTGATAATATCTAATTTGTAATAGCTAGTAAACGGTCAAAACACAATAAGTTTTTCACATAAAACCTAAACACTAAAACCTAAAACAAATAAGGTAATCCTGTTTAAGGTGATCAAATGTTATCTCAATGGACAAAGACAACCATAACCTTGCGGTGCTGAGAGTGTAGTGTGTCATAATACTTATGAAGTTTTTTTCACACGAATTGCAATGAAAGCCCAGGGGTTCAATAGGTTATAGGCTATTATATTGTTAATGGACCCCACAAGTTAAAGGTTCTCAGTAACTAATGGTTTGCTAAGATATTTTAATAGTAGGTTTAGTATATTGGATGTAGGCCCCTAATATACTGTAGTATAATCTACACTATTTAAATAATAGTATACAATCAATCAGGCTTTTTTGGTTTTGGGTTATTACAGGTAACAGTTCATCATTAGCATGTTCGGTGTTACTGCACATAACTGTTTATTTGTTCTTCATGCACCGTCTCTTAATATTATTTTTATTTTCATTTTACTCATCATCATCATCTTCTTCCCTTGAATCCCAGATTAACTTTATGGTCTGAAAACAAATATATAAATTTCGATTTTTTACTATTATATTTATTTATTACTGTAATATATTAATATTTTTATTTTTATTTTACTATTTCGTAGCTAACGTTATTTGATCTGCAATCAGAGCCAGCAGATTTTACCAAGGTACCGTTTATAACATTTTTTTCAAGGGGTCGTTCGGGACGAAGGACTGCTATGAAGTTTTCGGGGCTTTGTCATAGGAGGGGGAGAATAAACCAAGCAGGGTTATTCAAACTTTAGCAGGGGGTCACACGTCTATCAAGGGGTCGAACACCTCAACCCCCTCCCCACAATCAAATATTACTCTGAATTTTACAAAGCAAAGCATAAACGCCTGGATTGTGAGCGAATAGATCAAAGTACTTAACTCTCAGGTTGTACTAGCAATGTCATGCACGGTGCACCTATTACAGGCGGGGATGTAGCTCAGTGGTAGAGCGTTCGCTTTGCATGCGAAAGGCCCGGGGTTCGAAACCCCGCATCTCCAGGCAAGATTTTGCTATCTCTAAACTGAAACTATTAGTGATAAGAAAAGTGTTTATCTTCGTCTCCCTTCCAAAGTATCTCTCTGTCCAATAAGCAACTTACTAATCATAAAATACATGTCTTTAGAAATCTTGGTATAACTTTTAATTTACAAATACTGTTTATAAATTTATTAAGTCATTTAATAAATTTAAATTAATTTATTAAGTCAATTTATTGAGTCATCGCAATCAGTTTCTATTTCGTGTTGCTGCCAGTAATTCAGCACGCCTCTGCGCTTGATGTATTATGCAACTGTCCGAAAATTTCGACCAGTTCAACACTGCTGATATACAATTCAATATGTTTGCAAGGCTTTTCTTAGGTTTAGAGACTAGTTTTAAGATAAGCTGAAAAAAGCATATGGGGCCCACCTCGTCATAAGCAAAATCTCCCAATAATAATGGCATATCAAAAGGAAAGTTATAGATGATTTAAAGATCCACTTATATGTGGACATGAAGAGGAAAGCGGAAGACAGAGAATAGTGGAGGCTTATATACCATGGACATGCCAGTTGGCAGTGAACTAAGAGAGACAGAGAAATTTTATAACGATTGTCTATAGTTTTTGAATAGTATGATTTCTGAAATGGTTTCTAAGGTTGGATTCAAGCAGTTAAGAGTGAAATTATGTTTGGATAAAATTATGATTTAAAATAATTAAAAATCGAAAATTGACTAAATTTAAATTGTTTAATTTTTAAAATCACAAAAATCTAATTAGCCTACTAAACGTGATTTCAAAGCATAATAAAATGGAACTGAACCTCCGGGAAGCAAATTTTGAAACCCTCACGGATTAGAGTCAATGGTACCAAAACTCAGCCAATAAGGTGTCTTGGGACAGGTTGAACGACCCTGGGGAGCAATTTTACTCCAATTCTCGATAAATAATAATTATAAATAATAATTAAGTCGTTCAAGTAACTTCAGCAGTTTATACATGCTTAACACAGAATAATACTTTAATTAGACTTATCCACAATTGTGCAGATCTATGCTGATGAGTGGCAAAGTAATTCTGCAGACACAATAAGTGCACTTTTGAACTTGACAGATTATTCAAACAGAATAAATAATATAACAAATGCCGAAAATAGGCTCAATGTGGGCGATTGTAAAATATACATGTAAGTTCACTCATTTCTGTATTATTTTAGGATCATTTTACTAAGTATAGGCCTATTTCGTAGTAACGTTTCCTTGATCCAATTTAATTAGTTGCGTATTAACTTTTCCTTGAGATTCAAATTTATTTAATTATATTTTCACTTTTCCCGGACATTTTTTGTAATTTAAAAAAATGGTTAGTTGATTACTTGCTTTTTAGTAAATATACTTGTATAGGCCGAATGCCATTCTTTATCTTACTGGTGTAAGTCTTAGCATTAGGTCTATTTATTTAAGCATTGGTCCTATAACATAGCTAGATGATTTTACGTTGTTTGGATAAGTCTTTTTTCTCTTTTGTTAAGTACTCTATATTCTACTCCATTCTTTGTATTACTTGACTTGATCTATTATTTATATTTGTTTATGGACCATTGGACCTGTCAGAAATAAAACTATTGGATTTAACCAACCTACGAAATTTTCAATTTTACCAACAAGCCACTCCGTGCTATCACCAAAGTCTCATAAGGTATAAGCTACCAATCAAGCGTTCAACCTTATTCTTCTTTATAAAGCCACCTGATTGGCTGTTCTTGGTAACATTGACTCTAGTCGGTTAGGATTTCAAAATTAGCCTCCGGGAAACGCCCAGGCATGGCTACAGTCTAATTCAGTATGGAAACTCCTTCATTTCTACATCCTCATCAAATACTCGAAACAATTGCATGTGTTAAACTAAATAAACATCAGTACAGGATAATAAAAGTTTTACTCGGTGCATTTTGTTACCACACGCGTGGAAATGTCAAAGTGATAATTATAATAATGACCCTGTGCATACAAAGCGTGCCAGGCCATGGATAATTTCTCTAACTCTAAAGTTTTATGGATTTGACCCAACAATGCACTCTATATGTGAGCACTGTGTAAGCTAAACTCTTAAAATACTAGTTACTAAATCAATTCGCACTGCGAGATGCTTGTAAAAATGCTTGCTTAGCAAAAATGACTTCCTTGTTACACATTCCGCATGTGATCTTTTTAAAAAACAAAATGTTTCTTCTTTTACCAAATAGTAATATAGTACATATAGTAGAGCCTAGTGCTAGTACAGCAGTATTATTGAATTATTAGTAGTAAATGGTAATATTGATAATAGTGATGATACTAATTGTAGTAATAGTGTTATTGATATTAATATTTATTAATATAAATGTTAATATTAATATTATTAGTAGTATTGTTAATAATATTGTTGTAAATATTGTTATTATTATTGCTACTAATATTGATATATTAATATGCTGTCCTTCAGGCAAATAGGCTAAGCAGCTTACCTGCAAACAAACCTAGAATGTCAGTTCCTTCTCGAGGGTAGTCCGCGATGTAAACCTCCAAAACCAGAGGCGCAGCTACGCCGTAAATTAAACTACGATTTAGAACTGCAGAATGTCAAATTGTGACTAATTTGTAGTTTACGCTACTGTTTTGGTTTAAACTGCGGATTATCTCGCTAGTGATATATGGGGTAAGAAACTAGAAAGGCCCTATAACTAATGGCAATTCGGTTTTGAGATAGCAAAAGTTTACCTGGAGATGCGGGGTTTCGAACCCCGGGCCTTTCGCATGCAAAGCGAACGCTCTACCACTGAGCTACATCCCCGCCTTTGTAGGTTACATGACATTGCTGGTACAACCTGGTAGACATTGAATACTTCAGATCTTTTCATGCTCGAGCCAGGCGCCTAGGCTGATCGGTATAATTTCTCTCAGCAGATCAATAATGTTAGCTACAAAGTACAGTTATTTTCAATTGTAAACGGGTTAAATCTATCATCTCTCTACTCTCTTGTCTCTTTTAGTGCACTATCCACTGGAAGATCCATGACATATTGCGCCTCCACTGTCTTCCGTATTCTACATACTTTCCACATATGATAAGACATGATTGAATATTTACATCAACCTTAAGTTTATTCTGCCTCTGCTTTTCTTTCCTTTCATTCTACCTTCTATGTCCTCTTTTATTATTTTTGTGATGTACAATATTTCTTGGGAGGTTATGCATTCTTCTGTCAAAGTAGTCCCTCGAGCTATGCTTTTCTCAGCTTGGAGCTTTCGACTTTCGAGTGACATTTACTAGGCAGTTAGTGCTAAATCTATATTAACTAAAATTGTAGATTAGCTTTGTTTAAATGCACCAAACTGCATTCGAACTAATCGTCATTAAACATTCATTACTGTTTCCTTTCAGTCATTAGAGAAAATTGCGTTAGCATATAAATTCAATAACTTATAGACTTTAGCTTATACTGTACATCCAGGGTGTAAACCATGATGAGTTGATTTTATACAGTAATCAAATCTGTTCAATATGTTACGCAGTTTAAGGGTATAAGCCTATTCACAGAATACTTGAGACATTATTTTATACGTTTGCGAATCTATTTCACCCATTCCATTCAACCATAAACGATAGTTTTCCTGTATAATTTTCATGTATCATTACACCGCCGCTAGTCTCACATGTTACTATTATTATTTGCAGTACAAATATAATCGTGGGCAAAGTTACACATCCATTTGCACGTATCATAACGCAGGACAAAGATCTCTTTGATATCATCAAATAGTATCGAAATTTCTCTCTTATAATTTATTTTCTTTACTCTTTGCGACGTGCGAACAAACAGTAGTCTGTTTAAGAAAAAAATTGATCTGCGCCTGAAGCATTCACAGGCAAACAGCACTTTCTTTTAGCTACGCATTGCTAATCATGACATTTCAAAAGAAAGCGTTCTACACGTAGGCTGTATGATTAGCGAGTTTAGAAATAAGTTGTGCTAAAACATGCGTCATTAAAATTGAAATTCATAAGTTATTTGGTCAATTATAATCGTAAAATTTCTACACTATTTTTTTATATAACATAGTTATTATTTATTGTAATTATCTAGTTATCTTACTTGTATGCAGAAATTTTCATCTGCATTATAATTGAACTTTAGTTTAATCGATTAACACCTCGATCGATCTGTTCAGAAAGAAAACCTGTTATGTCATGCAAAAACCGATGAATGGATCTCTCTCTCTCTCTATCTCTCTGTCTCTCTGTCTCTCTGTCTCTCTCTCTCTCTCTGTCTCTCTCTGTCTCTCTCTCTCTTTGTCACACACACACTCTCTCTCCCTCCCTTCCTCTCTCTCTCTTTCTCTCTCTCTCTCTCTCTCTCTGTCTCTCACTGTATCTCTCTCTCACTCATAAATTCTGGCAAATGGCGGATCCATAGTACTCATTCGTGCTCACGGTTTGCCGTCAATCTCCACAAAGAGCACCCCATCTATAAACAAATTAATCCATTCTCAAAAGGCTGTGCATATCAACGCGTTAAAATAGCCTATATAGCTTAAAAATATACGCAATACGTGTGCATAGAATGATAGAAGTATTCAATGATTCATGTTTAAACCGGTGCGCGAATGTCGTATGGAAATGTAATGGATTAGATAAACAATTAGGCCAGAGGAAGTAATTAGCTTAGAGAATGTTGATGCACTAAAGGCGCGCTCATGACGGTTAGCCTAATTCAGTATGCTGCATGTCTAATTATATGATAATTACTTAGAATATATTGCACGAGGCAGCTTAGCAAAATTACTTGTGAAACAAATGAGTGGGACTGAGATAGAGAAATTGAGATAGTGACGTAGCTAGATGCAGAATTGAAAATATCATAGCCTATTTTAGCTTGTTGATTGATGGCAGATCAGCATATCTCCTCTCAGTGCGATGGTTGCCCCCTCCGGTAATATGATTTTTCTTTAAAACTGAAAATAGAATTATAATAAGACATACATATTTGTGACCAATACATAGGACCAATACATAGGGCAAATGCAAAGGACCAATTCATAGGACAAATAGGACAAATACATAGGACCTATATATAGGACAAATACACAGGACATATGTACAGGACAAATACACCGTAGAAATACGTAGGTCGATATAGTAAAAACCGATACATATCGACACAATAAAATATTAATCGGCAAAGAATTTTAATTTTAAGCAAAGAAAGTGCTAGATAATTCTGTGTAACAGTGGAGTACAGCACCGCTTTTTAATAATTTTTAATAAAATAAGTAATACCCTAAAATATCAATGGTAGCCTATTGCACCCGGCGCTATGTAGTCACTAATAAATTATCGAACTTTTGGATAATTATCATAGGAGCTTTATTTTATCACAGTCTGATAACCGCACATATTTCCAATGCAGCAAGAAGTATAACAGTTTACAGCCGTAGCATAACAGATAAAGAAAACGACAGTGGGGGATAATGAGTTAGGTTATACGTGTATTGCCTAGGCCTAATAAAGATTTTGCCATAGATATCCTGCACCCCTTATAGGAAATAATATACATGTAGTTACTCAGGTGTTTTTCTTTGATTTTCTCAGTTATTTGTTAGTTACCTCTTACAATATGCATCTTACGGTTGTTCTAATTTTCAGCTACCGAGACACAATCTGGCTATGGATATAAAGACTACGGAAACAAAATAAAAAAATATTTGTAATTTACATTTTTAGAAAACTATCAAAACGCCTACAAGGATAGTCTTCATGAACGGAGGAAATACACCTCTGTCATTACGTACAAGTTTCATTGAGTAGTTAGCATAGGTTATATTAATCATATTACCCACGCTACATACTCGTTGCTGAAGAATAGACCAACCATTGAGTACACGTGCCGTAAAAGGCGACAAAGTGCTAAGATTTAAATCAACGTCGGAAAGGCATATGGCTGGTGAGCGCCTATACTCTAGAAATGGCAACAAAATTATATACTTTCGATCCTAACTAGAGTGGGATTCAAGGGAAGATGATAGCGGTGACGATGATGACGATGATGACGATGATGACGATGATGACGATGATGACGATGATGACGATGATGACGATGATGACGATGATGACGATGATGACGATGATGACGATGATGACGATGATGACGATGATGACGATGATGACGATGATGACTTCCTCGTCATCATCGTCATCATCGTCATCATCGTCATCATCGTCATCATCGTCATCATCGTCATCATCGTCATCATCGTCATCATCGTCATCATCGTCATCATCGTCATCATCGTCATCATCGTCATCATCGTTTCCCATCATCGTCATCATCGTCATCATCGTCATCGCGTCATCATCGTCATCACGGGTCGTCATCATCGTCATCATCCATCGTCATCGTCATCAGCGTCTCATCGTCATCATCGCATCATCGTCTCATCGTCCCCATCATCGTCATCATCGTCATCATCATCATCATCATCGTCATCATCATCATCGTCATCATCGTCACTCGTCATCATCGTCATATCGTCATCATCGTCATCATCGTTCACTCTCTTCATCATCGTCACGTATCATCGTCATCATCGGTCATCATCGTCTCATCGTCATCATCGTCTCAATCGTCTCATCGTCATCATCGTCATCACGTCATCATCGTCCTCATCGTCATTCTCTCATCGTCATCATCGTCATCATCGTCATCATCGTCATCATCGGCATCATCGCATCATCGTCCCTCATCGTCCATCATCATCATCGTCATCATCGTCTCATCTCATCATCGTCTCATCGTTCATCACAGTCATCATCGTCCATCATCGTCATCATCGTCATCATCGTCATCACGTCTCATCTCCTCATCGTCCTCATCGTCACATCGTCTCATCGTCCTCATCGCCTCATCGTCATCATCGTCATCATCGTCATCATCGTCATCATCATCATCTCCATCATATCTCATCATCGTCATCATCGTCATCATCGTCATCATCGTCATCATCATCATCTCATCATCGCATCATCGTCATCATCGTCATCATCGTCTCATCGTCATCCATCGTCATCATGTCATCATCGGTCATCATCGTCATCATCGTCATCATCGTCATCATCGTCATCATCGTCATCATCGTCATCATCGTCATCATCGTCATCATCGTCATCATCGTCATCATCGTCATCATCGTCCTCATCGTCAGCAGCGTCATCATCGTCATCATCGTCATCATCGTCAAAATCATCGTCATCATCGTCTCACGTCATCTCGTCTCATCGTCATCATCGTCATCATCGTCCTCATCGTCATCATCGTCATCACATCGGCTCATCAGTCGTCATCATCGTCATCATCGTCATCATCGTCATCATCGTCATCATCGTCATCATCGTCATCATCGTCATCATCGTCATCATCGTCATCATCGTCATCATCGTCATCATCGTCATCATCGTCATCATCATCTCTTTCTTGTTCTTGTTCTTCTTGTTCTTGTTTTTTTTCTTCTTGTTTTTGATCTTCTTCATAACACTTAACCAATCAAGCTGACGCAGAATGGGTTCATCTTCAGACAGCGGACCGATATAGGTGTACCGTGTAGGGTTCAAATTCTCTGTTCAACGTCCCTAACATCGTTCAGTTCATGAGAGAGGACAGGCATATAGAACTAAAATTACAGTCGACTTGTACATCTGTAGAAATTCTGCGGCTCAAAAGCAATTTGCAAATTATCTCAAACTAGCAAACATACCAGTGTTTTGACAGGATATAATACCAATGTTCATAAATTATACAACTAAAAATTAATTTCAAAATCCTAAGTTCAGAAGCTATATCTGAATACAAAAGTACAAGAATCTCGGAATTGATAAGGGTCTTAAAGGCTTGATATTTGAAGATGAATTATTGTTTAATTTAAATTAACCATAATTGTATGCATTAGACTAACAGGCTAACGATAGAAATTGAGTGGACTACTGCTCACATTTTGGATTAAATGATTAATTTGTGGGAGGTCTAAGTTCCAGCACTTTGACGTCAACCTATACTATTATGTGATAGATGATTAAACAGATGGCTCAGGCTGAATGCTAATCGAACTAAATTCTGAATTCAATTATAGCCATGCAGCTACTAACGGAGATAAATATCTTTTCACATTTCTCCTGTCATCGCCTATGATAAATGAGTAAAAGAGAAATTCCCAATTGGCTGGAGCCAGTGGTGATGGTCGGTAAGATATTCGACAGCGGATCAGTATGGACGCGGTTCAAATCCTGGGCTCGCCCGTCACTGACATCGTGTTCGAGTCAGTTTTCGCTTTTTTCCATTATGCACCGTATAGCATAATAGCAACAATGGAAAGTCTTTTATGACAAGTTTTCTCGAATAACAACCGGCGATTTCAGTTCGATTGGGTGCCTTGCACTTGATAAAATGGAAACTACCTGACAAATACGCCAGAACATATTAAAATCCCACTTGGCTGGATCCAGTGGCGATGTCGGTAAGATATTCGACAGCGGATCAGTATTATAATAATTTGATGTTTTGAAACGATTATTATAATTCTTGTACTTTGTTCTTAATCTTAATGTGACTCTGTATTTAATTTAACTAGTTAATTAAATACAAACACTAACTTCATTAATTCATATTTCTAATTAATTTAATAATATATATCGAACACAGAAATGACATATACAATAATGCGATAATAGTACAAGGTCCAAAAACAATATTAAGTCGCCCTAGTCTCTATTCAGCCAACCTACCAAGTACTCTACATTTAACAAGCGTAGGCCGCTGAAAACTACATTTAGAGAATAGAGCAAATCAACATTAATTTAAGGATTAAGGAAATAAAAAAGGTAAAGCTTTCAAGTAGACCTTAATAAGGAACTACGCTGTCCTCAACAGCTTATTACTAATTACTATATTATCTGCACTATCACAGAACATCACAGTTCGCAGAAATATTAATATTTCAACATTCAAGCACTCTAAAACCTTTACTAAACCGCTATCAAAAGTGTTCAACTTATCTTTTTGTTCCACATTGGATATCTCAGAGATCACAGGAGGCTCTGACGCTTCATCATCCTCTAGGCGACATATAAAACTATTTATCTCTTAAAAACACGTGCTTCTCCTGCACACAACACGTCACCACGTCATTAACAATAATCTTCTACCGGAAGTGACGTTAACACGTCACTAAAGAAAATGACGTAAACAAGACATTTTGTCAACACCTTAAACATAGAACAACAACAACAACACTAGTATAAATATTGCACCATAACATTACCCCCACGACTTTCATCATATTTAAAGTTACGCTATCAAACTTTAAATACAATACCAACACCATAACAGTATGTGCGGGATTTTAATCCTGGGCTCTCCCGTCACTGACATCGCTTTCGAGTGAGGAAACTGATGTTAACATTAGCGTTATCATTAGATTTAAAATATTTTGAAGTTAATTGATGAAGCATATTAGATTGAGCCCTTACCCCTCTACTATACGGCTTGGCTCATACAGAGGTGGAAATGTACAAGTAATAGTGATAATAATGACAGTAATTACACTGTGTTTTTATAACTGATACCCCAAATTGTTTTAACAATAAAGTCGTAAGAAGCTGACCGATGTTCTTGAAATATACTGCACTTGACCAGCAGCCAATTCTGCAAAACATTGAGAAATTTCGTTTGAATATCTTTAATAGCGTGAAAGTTATAGTTTTGTAAATAGGAGTGGGGTCAGATAAGAAATTTCCAATACAGGATTACGGGCGTGTTACATTTAGCGTAGATTATCTTTATAAAAAATACTAGCTAACACGCAAATTAAAATTTCTGCTAGTGCTATTTCAAAGTGCAATCATTTCTTTTCGAAACGACGTAAATACGTGCTGATATGTTCTTAATTGACAAAGAAATGATTGCTATTCAAAATACCACTAGCAGAAATTTTAATTTGCTTGTTAGCTAGTATTTTTTATAGAGATAATCTACGCCAAATGTAACACGCCCGTAATCCTGTAATGGAAAGTTCTTATTTGACCCCACTCCTATTCGCGAAACTATAACTTTCATGTTATTAAAGATATTCGAACGAAATTTCTTTGTATTTTGTAGAATTGGCTGCTGGTCAAGTGCTGTAAATTTCAAGAACATCGGTCAACTTCTTACGACTTTATTGTTAAAACAATTTGGGGTATCAGTTATAAAAAAACACAGTGTAGAGTGCTACAGTCATCAATAACAACATCGAACACCATTGAGACAAAATCAAGCCGGCGAGAAAAAAGGTCCAAAAACGGTGCAAATTGCAAAATCCAGAAAATTAGTCCAATGATACAAAGGACTAAAAGTACAAGTACAAGTAGAAAACTTCTTGCCGCAGATAGATTGATGTTCACCGTATTTTACTTTGCTGTATGGAATGGAGAAACATCATTTCGTTATAAAAAAAGGAGCAAGATTGCTTGCCGATATATGCATAATTTTGTAATTAATGAGAGAACTGTGTGAATGCAGGCCTATTGCAACTGCATTTAACGACTTGAAGCTGTTATTTGGGCTTATGCTGTAAATAAACAGTTACTTGATGCCCAACTGAAATCCTTTGAGGCATTCAATGAAATATCTTTGAAATTAAATTAAATGTATCTAAGATGAAGTGCACGGTCAAATCGTTTATGGAATTAGTAAAATCACAGTGTAAAATCACAAATATAAAGTTTAAATTGTGCATCGTTGATTTTAATCTAAAGAAAACCAAATTTCTACTACAATGAAGTATGAAAGAAGGCCTTAAATGTAATATTTTCTACATTTAATAATACATACATGTAACATTGGCTTAATTTTGTAAAATGTTTTATTTCAAAATTAGAATATTTTAATCAACTATGTAATTATTATAGTGTCATTTTGTGCACATCGCTGCATTGACAATCTCTTTAAAAAGTAAGCTTATTTTAGAAAAGTATTTTCAAAAGTAATTTTAAATACGGTTTTATTTTTATTTTCAAAAAGCTTTTGAAAAATATATTTCTTATATTATTTTCAAAATACTTGTAAAAAGTATTTTTCCCATCACTGGGCCCAGGCTATCTAATGGAACAAATTTCAATTACTGCAATACTACATATTATTAGATAATTATTTTGCTACTGTTGTTAAACAATTTCAAGTGTAACAAGATGTGGTAACACCGTGATATTGTATTTGATCAAGAACAAAGAACGTGTCGTTTGTAAATAAAAAAATTTAATAAACTATTTTTTTGTTTATTTTAATAAAGTTTATATATTTCCTTGCGTAATTTGTAATTACCTACTAGTTACATATTAATGCAGTCTATATTGCGAATAGTTTAAATTCTTTACCAACACGAAAATGAGAAAAATACACGAAAATTAAGAAAAATGAGAATATTTCGTTGGAGCGATATTACATGAGAATGTGCCGGGCTGAGAATTCTGAATTACTTTGTAATTGAACGCATTCGATACATATAATATAAACATGTATATATATATATAGATATAATATATATATTATTATATATATATATATATATATATATATATATATATATATATATATATATTGTTTTTTTGCTTTACTGGCAGGTACAAGGTACATATTAATACTCAGAGTCTGATCTCACGCTCCATCAAGTGCACCGTAGATCATCAAGTTAATGGGCGACGGTATTTAGCGCACTAGATTTGTTTGCGCGTTAATAATCGAAGATACGTTAAGTTGGCCTTGGTACATGGATGGGTGACCACCATAGAAACCTAAGTGTTGAATCATCTTCGAATGAAAAAGTCCTCAGGACCTTAGTGTGTTGAAAGGCTTATCTTAATCTGCGGCGGCTGTAATATGTGTGCCATAAAAAGCAACGATAACCATGGAGAGTAAGGAGCAAACAGGCCTTGAACAAGCATTGTGCTTCCTGACCCAATGTGCCGTTATGTTATGTTTTAATCACTTTACAAAAGCACTTGCTGCCTAATCCATACCTTGTGTAGAGTATAGTGTGAGAAAATATAGTATAGCTTCTGTGGTGATATCCGGCTTCCTTCTTCAGTTCTTGCTTAATTGCCTCGTACGACACCTGCAGTTAACAGTTGCTTTATTCTTGAGTGTTCTAGACACAACTTGGGAAACATAGTTTAGTATATTTAGTAAGCTAATTAGATTTTCAGATAATTAGATTGTATTATATTACATGTAGGTTGCTTAGGATTGTATTGTATTAGTTTGCTCTGGTAGCACCTGCATCTGAAAAATAAGATACCTCTGATCAAGTTAAGTCGTATCTAAGCAAACTCCTTATTCAGTAACTGGTTGAGCATTGAATTTAGTTATATGGATCTTTACCAATAATATTTGTAATTCTAACACACAAGCACTGGTTATTAGTTTATTTAAGTTGTTGATTGGTTTTTGAAACTTTTAAATGGACCCACGTAAGGAGTAACTAGGGATGCATAGTTATGTATTGAAATGATGAAAGGAATCTTGAAGATAAAGTCAACTTCTTACAATGAACTATCGACCAGAATTTTGCGCAAACCTTCTTTGAAAGTATAAATTATGGTTTGGAAGTAAATGTTAATCTTACCTTTAAAGTATTTTGTAACATAATTGTTATATTTGTTAAAAATCTGAGATTATTAAATATATTTTCGAGCACTAGTAACAAATTTTATAATAATGAACAATTATTTCGAAATCAAATGTCATTTTGTTATTTTAGAACTAAAGTTGCAAATAGGCTAAAAACGCTTGTGTTTTGGGATTTCTGCTGTAACATAGTATGGATGTCAGACCAAACCACACCATCTATATCAACAATCTTAATGAGAAGATTAAAAAGGATGGTAAGAGAATTTATATTTTAAATACTATCCTTTCTAATGGCTAAGGTATTTGTTCATCATCATCATCAACTTCCCTTGAATTGCATTTTAGCTAGGGTTAGGAATCAGGATATATTTGAAGTTATTAGTTTAATGTTTTATTTGACCTTTTAAACTAACCCGGCGATCCTGGTATCGTTCAAGAGTATATATGGAAGAGTGTTAATTAAATTTTGCGTAATTAATATGTACTTCTATATATTTTTTACACATCCCACTCATTATCGCTTCATATATTATGCCAAATATCTCTGGTAAAAGAAGCTGCAGAGTTATATATCTCTCATTACAATTTATAATGTTCTAAAATTAGATACTATTTAACCTGCCCCATTTCTATTCATAAATTTCATGTAGATGTATACAGAATTTAATTGTGAGGTTTCAGTCTGCAGATTTTGTAGTCAGTCAGTTTATATATATAATTTTATAGTCAGTAATAGTATTTTATATAATTTTCTACGCAATACATAATTGATTATATTTAATTGTTGTAGAATTGAAGAAGTCGCTGTATGCGATATTCTCACAGTTTGGACAAATACTGGACATTGTTGCGAGGAAGACGTTGAAGACGCGAGGTCAGGCGTTTGTTATCTTCAAGGACATCAACAGCGCCACGAATGCTCTAAGATCTATGCAGGGCTTTCCTTTCTACGACAAACCTATGGTTTGTTCATTGATATACTAGAACTGCTAGCTATACCAATGTAAAGGTTACTCATTACACAGTTTATTCTATCAAAGGCTTTTAATTCAAATGAATGCATCATTTCCATATTCTAATGCTCACATAACTCGCCTGCTAGTTCTTTAGAACACAACTTCCTTTTCGAAAAACAAGCTGTGAGTCACTCAGTTTTGAATTGCTAATTTATATTGAATTTTATAGAATTTTGAATTTAAAAAATGGACGCTTGGTGTTTTGAATGAGATTTATGTCTTTTATATTTTTATATTTCTAGAGTCTGCAGTAATTGATGATAATAAACGCTGCAGATGCGTTTCACTGCTTATTACAATTTGAAATAGTCTATAGATTCCAAATAATTAAGCGCTCGAGAAGAGTAAATGCTAACCTTGACATCAATAGGTTAGGTCTGAAGCCTGAAGCCAGTTTATGTGATTGAAATATCCTAACTTGATGACATGGTAAATTGTGTTAACAACTCTGAAAATTTGTTTAATAACAAAATAAATACATGTACTATTGAAAAATTAATATTTATCAATGAGTATATCTGGTAGCATGCATGTATGTTATCTGACTGTGAATCTGCAGGCCATAGTGTGCTTCCAAGTGGCAGGTCCAATGTACATATTCATACTTATTGTCTGCTTTCAAGCTTTAAAGAGAGCACTTCATTGATCAGCAAGTTAATCCTGGTTGTAGGTTGTACCGTATCCATACCTTCATAGTTTTGGAAAAGTATGGCTTCTGAGATGATTTTTCATTGTCTTCCTCAGTTCTTCCTCAGTCGTCTCTTACGACCTGTGCAGTTGACTTGGATCTGTAGGTGCAGGATTCAAAACCAGTGTTCCCACGTCACTGGTGTCTTTTTGAGACAGTAAGCTGATGATATTGGTGATAGTTTTAGCCTTTATAGTGTAAAATTGCTGCCTTTATAAAGTGCCGTGCTTAATTATTAGTACGATTTTAATGGCAGAGAATACAGTACTCGAAGAAGGACTCTGACGTGATAGCGAAGATGAAAGGAACTTTTGTGGAGCGACCGAAGAAGCCGAGGCCTGAATCTGAGGACAAGCAGAATGCCAAGCTCAACAACAAGAAGAAGTCCAATCAAAAGCAGCCGGGGTAAGTCTGCGATTATAATTACAGTTAAAGCTGGTAAAAGCTAAGATTAACGTCAGTTTCCTCACTCGAAAGCAATGTCAGTGACGGGCGAAAGTGATGTCAGTTAGCAGTGTGAACTCATCTGGTTGATTTATTTTGTTAAAATTTATTGTTCTCAAAATCTTTGTATATTTAAAATACTATTATATTATTTATATTGTGCAAGCTAATTTCTAGTTAAATTTTAATTTTAAAAATTAAAAGATTAATGATTTTACTTTTTAAAATAGATTTAACCTACAAACAATTTAAATGATCAATTTTATTATAAATATAATTATTATATTAATTATTATATTATAAATATAATTATTATATTAATTATTATATTATAAATATAATTATTATATTGTGTTTAAATTATTATATATATTGTATATTATATATATATATATATTGTGTTTATTATTATAATAATTATTATATTGTGTTTGTATTTATCATTTACTCTCTTGTTATTAATAATAACTTATTGCACCTTTTCATTGACTTCAATATTTATTGAGGTACAATGATTTCCATTTTTTGGTTTATTATTTTACATAAGTAAATGTATAAAACGTTTTTAATTTTTTTAATACACTCATTTGTTTTTTGCACACTAATTTTTTGCACACTATGTTATTATGCACACTATTTTATTATGCACACTATTTTATTATGCACACTATTTTATTATGCACACTATTTTATTATGCACACTATTTTATTATGCACACTATTTTATTATGCACACTATTTTTGCACAATAATTTTATGAAACTTTTATCAGTATTAGAAATTAACTTTTGCCTGTTTCATGAATAAGCATTTGCATTTGAAGAGGAAACTTTGCAGCATTTGTAATGCTCGTTTATAAACTCTCTCATGAAGCCACAGTTACATTTACATTCATTTCTCTGCCAATGTTGCTAATTAATGTTAACATATCAACTGAGCTAAAAGTTGTATGAATCAACCAATGCAGGGTTTGAACTGTGGTTTCTGGTTACATTTGCGAATGAAATTGATTGCAAACTCAATTTTTTATGAATTTAAATTATAATTTATTTGTTATCTGAATTTTCACTCTACTTAAACCAGCATCTATATAAATGGTCTTGAGACATATTTATATTCTACTATAAGCTGTAAATAGTTTTTAATAGCATTGATTAATAATATAATTATCTCAATTCTTTAGTTAACTCTTTAAATTGTGATTTTTGAAGTAATTTTGCCGTTGTTTTGTGCATGTTGTATTTTTCATTTTCATATTGTTTTCTGTATTGTCTGATTTAATTCCAACCTTAGTTAAACTGGTATTCAGACTAAGATGATGATGATAAAGTAAAGCTGGTAAAGCTAATGTTAACGTCAGTTTCCTCACTCGAAAGCAATGTCAGTGATGGGCGAGCCCAGGATTTGAACCCCGCACCATCTGATCCGCTGATGATTGATGATAGTGATGTATTTTCATTGTTTTATTTTGCTGAATTGATGATGATTGTATTTTAATTGTTTTATTTTGCAGAATTGATGATGATGATTGTATTTTAATTGTTCTATTTTGCAGAATTGATGGTGATGATTGTATTTGAATTGTTTTATTTTGCAGACCTGTACAGAACAACAAGCCGGCTCCCGTGCCCGGTCCTCTCGCTCAGCCCATTCAGCCGGCTGCCCCGCTCGCTCCAGCGGCACCGGCCGTCATACCTGAGCAGCCGCCCCACTACATTCTCTTCCTCACGAGTCTCCCCGAGGAGACGAACGAAGCGATGCTGTCGATGCTGTTCAATCAGTTCCCGGGGTTCAAGGAGGTGCGGCTGGTGCCCGGCCGGCACGACATCGCGTTCGTTGAGTTTGAGAACGAGATTCAGTCGTCAGCCGCGCGCGACGCTCTGCAGGGATTTAAGATTACGCCAAACAACTCGATGAAGATATCGTTTGCTAAGAAGTAACTGTAGCTTGATAGGACTGATGTGAAGATGACGGTGATTGGAAATTTGTGGAATACTGGATTTAATGATTGGCCGTAGCTGATGTAGGATGTGGTGATTAAGAATGATATGAAAAATAGGGGTTTGACTGATGATAGTATTGCACAGAGAGGAGTGGAGAAAGTCTTTGTATCCTGACCCTGGCTTAACTGAAATTTAAGTGAAGATGATGATGATGATGACTGGATTCAATTTAATTGAATAACTTGCTTAATTCGGCTGGAGGATGATTGATTGATTGATTGATTGATTGACTGATTGATTGAGAGACTAAAGTGTAGGTTTGTAAATTATTGTCCAGTTAGCAGGTTACAATTTTCTCACATTTAAAACGATATTGCTTTTACGTTTATGACATAAAACTTGTGGCTTGAACATTGTTTTGTGGCTGGAGAGTAAATCATTTATGGCTTAGCATATCGGAGTAATCGGAAGATCTTAAATTTTCTGTTGTAAATTACCAATTAAACTCTTCCAAGAGCCTTTGCCAAGTAGCACTGCAGCTAGAACTGCTTATCCTAAGTTATGTGTGAGCGAATATTTTTGTTTGATTGATACTTCTAGACTGTTGAGCTTAGATCTATCATCAGCTTGTTCAATTTTATTTTAACATACAATAAAGGAATGTCTCAGGAGTTTTCTGTTGTTGGAAGAGTTCTGTATTTTGTGCTTGTATTTAATCGATTTTTCTTATATTTTAGCACATTTAATATATCTAATCAAATGAATGCAGTTACTCACTAGCCTTACTAGTGACTATTGAGATTTGATATATTAAACTATTTCCATGATAGGTTTGACAGTTCTAATAGCGATTCGCTATGGTCTTCCCATGGGCATAATGATGGCTTTAGTAAAATACTATAGAGCGGCTTTAGGATCTTGAATTCAAGATGATATTTTTAATTCTGTGCAAAATTTATAAACCTATTTGGCAAAGCTTGAACCCCTATTAAATGACTGGTCCAAGATACACATTCCTGCTCCAGCCTGCAATCAAACTTACAAACGAGCGCTCCATCGACCAATATACTCATGCTCTTATGCCGAACTTCAGCGTTAACGGCTCTTGGTTACGCTATTTAACAATTAACAATTAAAAGGCAATTTAACTTCCTATTCGTTAGACGTCAATAGCTTCAACCAGGCGCTTCTTAGAGAACGGGCGGGTCGGTTATATTACCTGCAGGAAGAAACGCATTTTGAAAGAGAATATATCATATGGCAGAGCACCATGATTTCATTGAAAATATGCATTTTACAAGTAATACAGAGCGAGAGAAAGGAACAACTAGAGAATGTGTCGTGCGATGTAAGATTTCTCGAAATTGGTGAAAAGTAGAATTGCAGTGAAATTTTGACAGAGTAAAATATATTTTTATTCGCGATGAAGCCTATACAAGTGTTGCAGCTTTCCTATTCTATTTCTACAATTGAAGCACAGAGCGTAAGCCATTTTTAGTTGTTTTCTGGTTCTGTGAAACCGTGCCATTTGTCAGCTTCTTAACCGTTGATTTGGTTATTTTATTTTCAGTTGAGTTTGATTTTATTTCTGTGACATCGGGCAGTAACTTGTCGGTGTGATTTAAAGCTGTAAACTCTGAGATGAGATAGGCATCCAATCTGAAACAACAAGATATGGGCATTGCTGCTTATATTTGTATAATAATAATCATAATAATAAAGGTTCAACGTCCGTTCCTCATCCAAGGATGATGCCAGGGACGTCCCCACAGCACACATCACTACAGATCAATTCACGCAGACCAATATGCAAAGGAAATGCGCTGAGGAGAAGTAAGGTCCTAAACGAAGGCCAGTCCGGTGATCAAAAATGGTCAGGGTAGATTGATTATGTCTACGGTGGGAAAAGGTAAGTCTTAAGCTTGCTAGAGAAAGTTTCAAGATAAAAACAAGAGCGAAGATTAGCAGGTACAGAGTTCCAGATTTTGTAACATGTACAACAATGTTGCAGTGGAGTACAGCATGCTTGGCTCTGCAACATTCAGTGGTTAAGGTGGAGGGAACGCAAGGGAACTCAGTTCCCCCAGCTCAAATTTTTTCTGAGGTTCGTTCACTTACTAGGGGCCCATGTTAGAGGCTAGGAGACCTGTAATTAAATTACAAGGGCCTGAAGAATTCTGCCCGTTCCCCTAGCTCTCAATTCTCACTTT
Source organism: Enchytraeus crypticus (assembly GCA_905160935.1). Classification (NCBI taxonomy): domain Eukaryota; kingdom Metazoa; phylum Annelida; class Clitellata; order Enchytraeida; family Enchytraeidae; genus Enchytraeus; species Enchytraeus crypticus. The sequence continues at coordinate 281,565 of CAJHZI010000436.1, read as the reverse complement.
AACCATTGGAATAATTATAAAATAATAGCCTGTACTACAACTAAAATTCTGCAGATTGTGATAGATATCAATCAGTTGTTAATACATTTATAATATATTTACCACTCAATGTACAATATCACAGTACTACTAAGTAAACGGTGATGTGTCTAGTAGTGACAAAAAGGCCACAATCAGTATAGTAGCTAGACCTCTGAAGGTCTGAAAAACAAGCTACCAATGAGTCAAACGTAAATCAGTACTACATTGGCTACAGATCACATCATTGCATATCTGCGTTAGTCGCCTCTTGTAATTTTATCTTAGTGGTAACTACAACTGTTCCGCTGATTTGAAAGAATAAGCAACTAACTAAGCGAAGTTAATCGAGCAAGGGTAGGTGCAGATATCTTATACGTTTATCAGTAGTATAGATACACTAGACACAAGCTATCAATATATAAGTTACATGTAAGAATTGTTACACTTATACTACAAACAATTTTTCACTTCTATTTCATCACATGTCAGTGAGAGTATGATAGGTTCGTGTAGCAAATATTGACAAGGAGAAACAGGCCAGTTAAGTAAATATCTGAGATCGTCAGTGAGGAAAACAAAAAATAACTTCACTAATGAATTATGTTAATGACTACTTAAATTGTTGATGTCTAATAGAAAAAAAATCAAATTTCAAGAACAAAGAGAAGGTACGAACCCGTGGTTGTCTTCCCTGTTAGTATAAAAATAAAACAACAAAGTAAAGTCAATTATTAATTTTATTGATAAAAGAAATCATCAAAAAAAACCGTCCGTGTTTCCGCTCAAAGTATCCAAACTGCTAAGGAGGGACTCAAGTGGCTGGACATGCTTTCAAGTCGTTTTCACGTAATATCTGATGTGTTAATACAGCTGTTTGGTGGTCAACTAGATACACTAGGTCCTCATTCACTGACTTTAGTATGTATATGTATACTTGATACTCAATTTTTCTTTACATACACATATATATATATATATATATATATATATATATATATATATATATATAGGCCTACATATAGATATACACGTATATATATATACGTGTGTATATATATATATATATATATATATATATATATATATATATATATATATCGCTCTCTCTTTCTCTTTCTCTCAATTAACAATTATGAAAGTTACTTATAAATTAACTAATTAATTATTGATTAATTATCGATTAATTACTAATTTAATTATAAATGACTCACCCTGTCTGGGTTGGTGGCTCAGGGAGAGGTTTCAGGAATCCTGTCTTACCAACCAGCCAGTACGTCTTGTGGATGCCCTTTCCCTTAACAGAGAAAGATGTAACGGTAGTGGAAATTCGAATGTGAGGCCTATATATCTATGATACGTAAACCTAATATAAGTGAAGAACCTGTAGCGAAACTGCTTGCTCGGACTAAGAGGCGACTAACCAGGAACTGAGGAAGAAACTGAAACACTATAAAAACTGCCCATTATACGTGGTTACTCGTATCAGTGTTTGAAGGGTTTGATTGAATGCTTTGAGATGGAGTTCTCTATGTAGGATGATCAAATAATATAAGCATTGATATATAGTTAAGCATAACATTAATACATGCATTGAACCAGCCATTTGAAAGAAGACTAGACATAGTAGACAGCAATAGCCGCAGTATCAGAGAGAGCGAAAGAGAGAGAGAGAGAGAGAGAATTGAAACAGAAAATAGAGAGAGAGAGGAAAAGAGAACGGGAGAGAGAGATACAGAGAGAGAAGAAGAGAGAGAGAGAGAGAGCTAGAGCGAGAGAGAGAGGAAGAGAGAAAGAGAGAGAAAGAGAGAGAGAGAGAGGAAAAGAGAGAGAGAGTTAGAGAAAGAAAGCGAAGGAGACAGAGAGCGAGAGAGAGGCGAGAGAGCTATAGCGAGAGAGAGCGAGAAATATTGAGAGAGCGAAAGAGAAAGAGAAGGAATGACAGCGAGAGAGAGAGAGAGAGAGAGAGAGAGCGAGAGAGAGAGAAAGAGAGAGAGAGATACCTTTAGTTCTACTTCGCCACGAAGCTGTATCTGATATCCGTGGTTCAGATTTAATAGTTCGTCTCTGGTCGTCTGACTGATGTGTATTCTAAATGCTAAATGAAAACAAGAAAATTTTATGATGCAAGGCTTTAAGAGAGATGATTAATTAAGAAATACTGAATGTTAACCTACCCGTAAGTTATTTTCTACCGGTAAAATAACTATACATGTATATGTGTCGGTAAATGAAAATTTATGTAGATATAGCGACAGATAGATTTTTATGACAATAGAACATTGATTTCTATTCTCGAGCAGAACCGTCCGTAGGTAAATTTTCAGGATAAATTTATTTATTGTATAAGAATAGTGATTTACATAAAGGCTTTGATCGTTGTATCGGTGTAACGTAAATCGTTAATTTATAAATGAAATCTATAATTTGTCGAATAACTAATGTAACTGAATGATTTTCTGATTACTTGCTTGATTCGCACATCGGCTAATTATGAATATTTGTACAGACATTTCTACAATGGTTAATTAAACCATGTTGCGTCGGGGTTGCTGAAAGTTATACAAATCGTGGACTGCAAACTGTCACAAAAAGCGACACAGCACTAAGATTCCAACCGACGTCAGAAAGGACATTCGGTTGGCCAGCGCCTACGCTCCAGAAATTGTTAAAAAATTCTAAATCCTGACTCCAGTTAAATTGGGATTAAAGGAAGATGATGATGATTATATAGGTGGTGGCTGGAGCCAGTGGCGATGTCGGTAAGATATTTGACTGCGGATCAGTATGTGCGGGGTTCAAATCCTGGGCTCTCCCGTCTCTGACATCGCTTTCTAGTGGGGAAACTGACGTTAACGTTAGCTTTGCTTTACTTTTGTAATTGATATTTTCGAATGATTGTTTAATACAACCTAAACCGGTTGATTCCATTCTGCTAGCAGTGTTGACGGTGTCACCGAACAAACAGTATCTCGGCATTCTCAGTCCAACCACCCCGGCTACACATGAACCTGAGTGTCAAATATCGAGTGATAACATCGCTCAGGACAACATCGAACAAAGTATGATACCGTTACTTTACCGTTATTTTCCACCATAGACTTTTTCGTCTTGCCTGACTGTTTTTTTGAACACCGGACCGGCACCGATTAGGGTCTTTTTCTTTCTCTTCAGCACATATTTTTTTCAGATCGTTTGGAGTGAATCGATTTGTGGTGACATGTGACGGGGGACGCCCCTGACATCATTCTTGTATGAAGAAACGGACGTTAAACCTTTATTATTAGTATTATTATTATTATTTTTATTACTGATAATCAGATTATTAACACCGTTGTCGTAATATGATGCAAATTTAAACTATAAATGTCATACAAAAAGTATATGCAATTGCAAAAACTCGCCATGTAGCTGCTACTATGGCTCTCTGGTGATCACTACTCACTAGACAGCATCTCTGATTAGTCTGTTCTGGCAGTTGAGTGTACTAAGAGTGGAGTGTGAGTTAAGTAATATTTTATATCTAAAACTTCATATTTCATTATGCTCTAGAATCAATAACGCGTCGTTGACTAATAAGTCAATAATTTCGTTTAAAGGACAATAATGTACACAAGACTAATAATTCAATGCTATTCTATTGATGTAAGATCACTCAATCCGTAATCGTTTTGCTTAGAGTGAGAAAACCAAATGAATTGCACACTCAATCCCGCAATTAAAAGGGGATTTAACGCCCAGGTCCACACTGGTAGGCGGCAATGTCGAGAAGCAAGAAATCAGGATGAGATACCTGAGTGCAGTCCTATTCTAATTCTCAGAGGAAGATTTGGCAGATGCTGAATACGGAACTGTCCGCACTTGCTTAGTATGTCCAAAGCCAATGTTCCAATTTGACCAGCATGATCCTTATTCCTAACGGGCAGTCCACTGCTGACCATGTAGGCGTCGCCTATAGTCTCTACCTGCAAACAAAAGACCTTTGGTTCCTGTTTGTGCAGATTATGCAAGAGACGTCCCTGATATTGCCTTATGACAAGTAACTGGGAGTTAAATACTTATTGATTGATTGATTGACTTAATTTACGTCGCCACGTAGCCGGTAAGATATTCGACCGCGAATCAATATGTGCAGGGTTCAAATCCTGGGCTCTCTTGTCACTGACATCGCTTTCGAGTGAGGAAACTGACGTTAGCATTAGAATTATCAGTTCTTGACTTGATCATGAATTACAGCATGAATAGCATGCACACTAGTGAACGCTAATTCACGCTATACTGAAAGTGATGCTATGCTTTTCAACTTTAACAATAATATTTATAACTGAGGCAATGGACATCAGAGCCAAGTTAGTATGTAAGCCAAAAATCAATCGCTCATGCGCTTCAAGTCCAATAATTAATGCAGATAAAACTGAGGACAAGCATTTAAACAGTTTAGCAATGACGTTGATTTAAAGACTATTATGCGAGACTTTAAATATAAATATTAGGGCCTACTTTGAATTAATTATCAACAGATTAGATAGTTAATTCCATATCAAGATTGTGTGCTTAAAACCCTACCTCTCAATATGCGTATACTGCTCAGCACAAAAATTTGAATAACTAAATACATGTAGAGTAGGGGTAACGTCATGAAGTTTCAAATGACAAATCCTGAGGTGAATTGAACCCCCGTGGGTTCGAATCCCAGCCGCGCCGATCTGAGAGTAAAATTTCGGACATTCACTGGACTGGTTATACGGAAAATGGTCTAAATTGCCTAACGGATTAAACATGTGGTTTTAAAAAGTGATAGATATCAACATAGTTGATTATTCACTATAATGCGTGTTTACCTTTTTTCACAAAATAGGTTTAAGGTAAATATGATTACTTACAGGTTCCTTAGACTTTGTAGGAAAAGTCCTCATCCCATCAACAAATTAATTTATTCGAAGAGACCTTTGCTTGTCACATCTCAATGTACCTATAGATTGATAAAAGGCCTTCTGCTGTGGTTTTTCTTTGCTTCTAACTTCTTAATCGCCTCTTACGACACGTACAGTATACGATTAGTCTAATCTTCAGCGGCCGGACACAATACAAGACGATTAACTATCATTAAATGATTAATTCCCCGCTACTAAAGCACTAAGATCCACACCAACGTCAGAAAGCGCATTCGGTTGGTTAGCGCCTAGGCTCCAAAAATTGCTACCAAAATTTTAACGAATGGAAACGTCTCAAATAGGGGATTGACTGATGATATGATGTAGAACAGAGAGGATTTGAGACAGTCTATTCGTATCCCGACCCTAGATTAACTGGGATTCAAGGGAAGAAGAAGATGATGATGATGAAATGATTATTTAAATGATCATTAGATCAATTTACCTTATATACGTCGTAGTCGTCTATGGAGGCATCGAATGTTGTGTATAGCTCGTTTAGCAGTTGTACGACCTGTAGCGGGGTGCTGATGGCGCTTATAGTCGTGAACCCCACGATGTCACTGAAGTATATCGTGACGTCATCGTACAGCTCAGGGTCAACCGTGCAGCCAGATAGCAAGCTCTGCGCCACCGACCTGTGAGAACAATAGATGAAGGATAGTGACTGCTGGTAAAGCTGGTAAAAATAATGTTAGTGACAGTTTCCTCACTCGAAAGCGATGTCAGTGACCGGCGAGCCCAGGATTTGAACCCCGCAAATACTGATCCGCGGTCGAATATCTTACTATCATCGCCACTGGCTCCAACCAGTGGACTCTGCTAATGACTTCGTTTCAGTAACTAAATATTAACCTTCAGCAACTGCTTCAGTGGCTTCTTAGGATTTTAGTAATAATGAACCGCTTGTAGATGTAGAATGCAGCTTTCAGTGTAATAATTAATATATACTTTAATTAATTAATTAATTAATTAACTAGTAGTAATTAATAATAATAAGTAATAACTATAATAATAGCAGAAGAAACATAATAATTCTCAGCAAAACGTCCGATAACGTAATTCTCTGGAAAAGAATAGGACAGGAGATTTGTCTAGCCTTAGGCCCTATTGCAAAATTACTGGCATTATTTGACTGAAGCTACTGAGATACGCAACAAATACTACAAAATTATAAACTAAGGCGTGTTAACTGCCTGATAATGTAAAAAAATGTGAAAAATTACTTCTTATTGATGTATTTTAATATATTTCTTATAATAATAATTATGATATGAAGTGTCTAAATTATTTGTAAAATATTTTATTATATAACTCTTCGTGTACCTCAGGCACTAAATTTCATAGACTTTAAAATTGAGGAAAAAAGAACTCTGAGGCCTGCAACGTCACAATTTTGTAAACGTTTTCAAAACAATTCCTGTATTTAACGTTCGGACATCATACGACGACGACATCTGGAAAGCAATCGTCAGGGACTTGATCAGCAATAAGCATCTCACTCACGCAGGAAGCATCTGTCCCAGCAGGTTTTCTGTTTTCTTCCTCTCTTCCTCGAGGGCGACAGTCCTTATTCGAACGACCTCCTCCAGGTCCGTAGAATACTTCTCCAGCATCCTAAACATCGTGTCCACTATGTTCACCTTCCTGGACACAAAATATGGTATTCAACTTCCTGGAAGTAATTGAGTGATCATAAGGCTGTATATTTAATTAATTTTTTAAATATATAAATAGCTCCGTGAGTAAGAGTCAGGTGGTATCATATATTTTAAATGGCCGTGATTCCGGTCCAGAATCATTTCCCGGTATCGATAATCAGAAAGTAAAATCTGGTATAGTATTAGGCGATACGTCTTGTCAAAGCATAGCATAGTTTGAGGCCGTACGATTTGTCAAAGCATAGCATAGTATGAGGCGGTACGGTTTTTCATAGCATGGTACAGTATGAAGCGGTACGCTTTGTCATAGCATAGCACATTACGAATCGGTACGGTTTATCATAGCATAGCACTGTTAACATAACGTAACAGTTTCTGAGTCAGAAAGCAAATTATTGCTTGTTTAAGACTATTTAAAACACAATAAAAACTAAAAACTAGACCTACACAATTAACTAACAGAAAGCATAAAGTCCCATGTACTTAACTAACACAATATAACACAATATACATATTTAGGCTAGATATGACATTAAACAGCATTTACAGAAAAGTAAGGTAAACAGCTATAGTTATAGGCAGTAGTGTTTGTCATAGCATACAATAGTATGAGGCGGTACGGTTTGTCATAGCATGGCAGAGTATGAGACGGTAAGTTTTGTCACAGAATAGTATGAGGTGATACGGTTCATAAATGTAACGTTCATAAGATCGGATTCTCGGTCAATTAGCCTAACTATAGACTGCCTACCGGTTTATACATGTGCAATTAATATTGATCTCGAAATATATCATCTTTAATGTTTCTTAGCTATAAGATTTATTCAGCTCGACAAAAGTCTCTCTCTCTCTCTCTCTCTTGCTCTGACGCTAATATTCTACCAAATTAAATGGCAGGTTCGAGGTACAAATTTAAACCCTGTCCGTTATCACTCAAATAAGGAGCACCCAATAGACCATGACCATGATACATTAAAAATGCAATACTCGAATAATTCGCTATTAAAATAGTTTAATTTTAAGTTTGGGTAAAGTTTCAGCTAATTACATTTTAAATGACTCTAGATCTTACTTTCCTTTGTTGAGAGTTTTTAGCTTTGCTCCGACGTCATCAAAGTCAGGTCTCATCTCAGGTTGTTCGCTCCAGCACTGCTTCATGACCTGAATGAACTCAGGGGGGGCCGCCCCAGGTGAAACTGAGGGGCGGCAGAGGGGTGGCGGTTTACGAAGCTTCTGTAGAATTTCTAAAGCCAAACAGATTAGACAAATTTTCAAAAATTCAATAATTTATACCGTAAGTTTACCCATTGCCATTAGATTTACTAAACAGGCTTCAAAACAACAAATATCCAGTCTCCGACGATTAAGAATATTAATCTTTAGTTTAATAATTAATTTATTAAAATAAAGGTTAATGTAGCTTGGTATAGACTACGCTAATACTTGTATATGGATGTGAAACATGGACCTAAAGGAAGGAAGATATTCGATAACAGAAGCTTTGGAAAAGTGGACATGGATAAAAATGGAGGCATTAGCAGGACTCAAAAGGTTACAAATGAAGAAGTTCTGGAGATAGACAGTTGAAACATGTATTAAGAAACTGGAAGTAGAGTTGTACAGGACAAATTATAAGATGGGCTAACTTGCTAAAAGAGAAGAAAATGATGATGATGATAATGATGATGATGCTGATGGTGACGATGATAAAGCTGGTAATGCTAACGTTAATATCAGCTTCCTCAATCTAAAGCGATGGCAGTGACGGGTGAGCCCAGGATTTGAACCCCGCACATACTGATCCGCGGTCAAGTGTCTTACCAACTTGCCACTGGCTCCAGCCAGTGATGATGATGATGATTATGATGATGGTGGTGGTGGTGGTGATGGTGATGATGCTGATGATGATGCTGATTATGAAGATGATGAAGATGATGGTACAATACAGTAATTTATTATTTATTACTGATTTAATAGCACAGTACCCTCTGATGATCTGTTGAGCATGGCGAATGGTGGACCTCTAACGATCAACTCCTGCATGATGATCGAGTAGCTGTACACGTCTCCTTTCTGAGAGCCTCTCAACAGCAGAGCTTCGCTCCTCAGCAGCTCTGGAGCCGTCCACAGCAAGTCTAAACACAATGTGAAATGATTAGCGATGATGATGTATAGAGTACTATGATATATATTATAATCTCACGCTTGACCCGTTAGGCAAGTTTTAATCCATTGTGAGTTATAATCCATTGTGAGTTATAATCCGTTGTGAGTTATAATCCATTGTGAGTTATAATTCTTTGTGAATTATAATCCATTGTGAGTTATAATCCATTGTGAGTTATAATCCATTGTGAGTTATAATCCGTTGTGAGTTATAATCCATTGTGAGTTATAATCCGTTGTGAGTTATAATCCATTGTGAGTTATAATTCTTTGTGAATTATAATCCATTGTGAGTTATAATCAATTGTGAGTTATAATCCATTGTGAGTTATAATCAATTGTGAGTTACAATCAATTGTGAGTTATAATCCACAGCAAATCCGCATTGGTTAAACATTTAAATAAATAATTTTTTACAGATATTTATTATTCAGTTTTACAGAAACAGACTGAATAATAATAAACTAAGTAAAACTAAATTTCACATTTCTTCATTAGTATTATCGACCAGAGTAATAAATGAATTATTCATACCGTCTGATTTAAAAGATCTTCTAGCATGAGATCTTCCATATAGTCCAGTAACACCGAAGTCCGTAATCTTGAGGACCCAACGACTGTCTATTACACAGTTTCGAGATTTGAGCCTTCCATGTTGTCTTACTACACTGCTATGCAGATATCTCATTCCCTGCTCGTTAAAAATAAATCAACTAAAGTATGTTTCAATATCGGTAACAGATAGTATCTAGAAATCAATTAAACATTAATCCACTCAATCTGTCTAACCCCTCAATCTGTCTAACCCCTCAATCTGTCAAACCCCTCAATCTGTCACACAGTAAATGAATTTATGAATACATCTCTTATTATATCAATAAACCAAAAAAACAAGCACCTATTCAATTAATCAGTGAATTTTTATGATTCCTTACTTTTAAAATTATGGTTAAAATTATATAACTTAGATACCACATGTGATATAAGATTTTTGCTTAATTTCTCTTTTTGCTTTTTTCGTTATTTACTCCTTCCTCTCCATGGTTATTAGTAGTTGTTGCCTTTGATAGCGCATCGAATTTAGCTTAATTTAGATTTAAGAATAACCTTCCTGCATCCTGGAGATTTTTTCACTCGAAACTGTCAGCACTCGGTCTTCCAAGGTGGTCCCACATCAACATAAGAACCGATTCCGATGATGCCTAACTTCGCTTATCGAGGGAAAACTAAATCGACTGTGCCAATTCTCGCCCCTCATTAATCATTGGTGCACTAATTCAAAATTAATTTGTTCATTATTTTCTAAATATAGCAATCGTCAATTAACTAAACATAGAAAGAATACGTAAATTAATAAATAAATCGGGCCATCATTCAATAAAGTAAGCAATTCGTCATTCAATCTATCCCAGAAATCAGCAGTCAATCGATGATTACAGTCAAAATCAATCTATCAATCAATGAACCCTGTAATAGTAGAATAAAATTAAAACCATCTGAATCAATTCATAAAGAAAATAGTGTATCGTTAATAATTATAAGTAACAATTACATTACATTGATAACAGAAATTAGATACTACGTAAAGTTTACTGTTCATGAACTCTAATCATGATTTAACTAAACCTAATCAAATATTATTTACTTCTATATGTAGCAAAATTTGTTGAGTCCAAGCAATATCTGCAGAAAAGCAGCACACATTTATACTCAATATTATAAATGGAAAGATATTCTCGCCGATAGCAATCTCTACCATTTGACTTTATCCGCGAGATAACTACCACTCTGATTTTTGCATACTATGAAACTTCTCTATTCTCACCTTTTTCTTGAGTCTGTAACGTCACATTTCCAAGAATTCTTACCATTTAAGCGGATTTCGCGCTCTCCTATTGGCTGGAGCCACCTGCGACGGTTGAGTATCAGCCCTTGGCGACGACTTTTGTTTTAATCTACCGATGAGAATAACCGCCCGATCTCGAAACAATAACTATCCCGTCACATGTAGCTGAAATCAGCTCAAATACCGACCGACATCTCGTTCATAAGATGCAAAGGCGACTTACGGCGACGATATCGTTCTGATCTTCGTTTTATAAGATCGGCGGTTAGTATATAACAACATATCCTGCAAATAAAATCTTCAGCAATGATACCTTTTAGCTGCTAAAATGTATGAGCTCCCAAGTAAATATCATCTATTTGCATTTTAAAGTGATGCTATTTTGAGATAGTTATGCAGATAAAATCATAATGTTTAATATTGCAAAAGATCTGAGCGAATATATTTTAACTTACGGCTACTAGATCTGTAAGAAGAGATAATTTAAATTCCCAATCAAGTTTTAGATCTTCATTCTGTATCACATCCTGCTCATACAATAATACAAAAAGGGAAATATAATAGATTACGCTGATAAATTCCTTGTAAATTGAAAACTTGAAAATGTAATAATGACATATTATTTGGCTAAACGACTGACACGTCTTATGGAGAATGATGATGGATTTGCGAGAAGTTTAGCTTAATTTTATTGATATACATGTATTTCCTTCTGTATAATCGCTGTAGCCAATAAAGTAGTGCCACAAAGTCAATGTATCGAAATCTAATACAGTATACATGTATACTTAAATTTAAGACGTTAAATAGAGCTTTAAAGCGAACTCAGTGCACTACCAAATGGCAGGTCCAAGATATATATTTTTTCTCGAGTCTGTTTTCACGCTCCATATAGAGCACTCAATAAATCAACAAGTTGATTACTTCACAAAAGGCTATACTTTACCCGTTCCCTATGTAACCTTTATAACTAGGGCAAAAATATGGTTTTGGGGGTGGTTTTCCATTACCTTCCTCAGTATTTGCTTTTTGCTTTGTCGCCTCCTAAACCGCGTGCAGATTGCCGATTGGTCTACTGTTCAGTCTCCCGGACACACCACGGGGAAAAGTCAAACTGTTTGAAGTGAAAAAGAAACATCACTGAACTAGATTTGAAATTAAAATGAAGTCATTATGCACATAAAACTAAAACAATGGTGACATACAGTTTAATGATATCATGAATAGCTAGTGAGAAAACTGATCTAACGGAATTAACTAAAATAAGAAATTAAACACAAACTAATTAAACAACAAAATGAAAGTAACCTTTACCAGACGTTTTACTATCAAAGGATCAGAGAATATGTACTGACTGAATGATTATTAATGATTAAAAGCCCAAAACAATGAACATTTTTCTATTCTTGATTATCCATTCAATGGATCAATGCATCTTATATTTTCGCATTTTTAACAATAGGATTATGCTTGGCTGTAGTTTATGGAAGGGCATTGTACGGATATAACATTTACGTAGTAATCTCATTGTTTGCAGCATCGACACTGAAAGCCGCTTTTATTGGGAATGTCAGAGTAATAGTCTACATGAAGATTAATTTATTGCATACAGGTAAAATATTTGAGGAAGATAAAGCTAGCGCTTGAAATAAGACACCCTTATTGCATTGTTTGAAATAAGACACTCGTATTGCTTGAATCTTTGCATTTGTATATACGCTACCTGTGAATTCTCCGAAACCTCTATCTAGCGCCTACATACACATAGTTATAGATTACGCAATAGTAATAGATTATTTGTAATGGATTAGTATAAGAATAATAGATTATAGTAATAGATTGTGCTTTTCATTAGTGCTCTGCAATACCGGTACAAGATTATTCCAACACCTATTCAGCATTCTCTCTCTTTAAAGGGCACTACATCGATCTCTAACGCGGATCCCATCTAAACAATGCTCTAAACAAAGAATAAAAGAAAACAATCCATCTAAACAAAGCTATGATCAATTATTGTTATTTACGCTATTTAGAATGTCTAAATAGCGTAGGGGTAACGTCATGAAGTTTTAAATGACAAATCCTAAGGTGATTTGAATCCTCGTGGGTTCGAATCCCGGTCGCGCTGCTTTGAGAGTAAAATCTCGGGCATTCACTGGACTGATAATACGGAAAATGGTCTAAATTGCCTAACGGATTAAACATGTGGTTTTAAAAGTGATAGATATCAAGATAGTTGATCATTCACTATAATGCGTGGTTACTTTACTTTTACTTTATTCGGTGTCACATGAAATGTGTGAGTTTTGTGATAGCATGTGCTCATTTCAAAATTAAATATATACCTCGAGACTTTGTCGCATACAGTATTCGAAAATTAAGGCTGGATTGGCAGGATCAATTAAACATCCGATAAAAGGATTTATATTCTCATGCCTCAAATCCCGTAGCTGTATTCAATCAATCAATCCATAAATCGATGTTCTAATATGTAGTCGATTAATCAAACTATAAATCGATAAATTGATTAATCGATCGATCGATAAATTTTTTGAGTCCCTATAAGTGCCATTGCCCTAGGTTTACATTGATTCTGCACTGTAGATTGTATTTTCTATGCTGATGCTTCATATAATAATATTGTTTTGTTCAAATCGAGCAATCTAAATAAACAAATAAATAATTATTTTCATCCTTCATCTAACACATCATGCAGTAATACATTAATTCAGTCATTAGGTCAGTTGTATTCCTTTTTATTTAATAATCTATTAACTTAATATCAGTACGTGCCGGGTTCAAATCCTGGGCTCGCCCGTCACTGCATGACATCGCTTTCGAGAAAGGATACTGACGTTAACATTAGCTTTACCAGATTTATTAACTAAAATTAAACTTTGTAATGAATAGTAATCTGCAATACTATTTTCACTTAATTGACACTTCTTTTAGCTTGTCATTGCTTACTTCTCATTAGACACTCTAATTTCCTGCAAAACCTTGAGCTAATAAAACATCTTACGCTACAGAATTTATAATTACACCAATCAGAATCCCAGTTGGACAGCTAAAACCGTGTAATTACACTGACATAGCGTTTCCAAGAAAACTTTGTTTTTACAATATTAATTACTTGTTGAATACTTTCTTTTGTAGCAGTCACGCACTGAGCTAAATGCTTCTGAGTTAATATTAGAAATGAGATTAGAACCAGCAAATAACTGTACATATCGTGAGAGCAGAGTAACTCAAATACTGTAGATTATATAACTGTAGCTTACTGGCAATGGTTGCTGTGTTTTAAATTTCTTGGTTTTTAAATTGTCACAAATAGACTGCTAAACGATTTATGGACTGATAGACGATTGACAGACTAATAGATGATTGACAGACTTATAGACGATTGACAGACTGATAGATGATTGACAGACTGATAGATGATTGACAGACTGATAGATGATTCACAGACTGATAGATGATTCACAGACTGATAGATGATTCACAGACTGATAGATGATTCACAGACTGATAGATGATTCACAGACTGATAGATGATTCACAGACTGATAGATGATTCACAGATATTGATCTGATTGATGATATTCACTACTAAGCTATTGAACTCTTCAGGATATGTACAGCGTTTTGTGTGCATTTTCAGACATTGGTTATGTACGAATACGTACTTGTTATAACCACACAAAAATTAATACTTAATATTAATAAATAAAATATTAATATATTTTTAAAACTAAAGCCAAGTTTAACCTCTGGTTTAGGGGTAAAATAAATTTTATACGACAAGATAATTTTAAATAAAAGTAAAGAGAAAGTCAAGTTTAACGTAAATTCCTGCTCGGTAGCATATCCGTGGCGTAGAGAGCACCGGATTTGAATTCTGCATCCACTGATCAGCTGTCCAACAACATGCCAACATGCCACCGGCTCAGCCCAATAATATAAAAGCTAAGGCTAACGTCAGTTTCTTCACTCGAAAGCGATGTCAGTGACGGGCGAGCCCAGGATTAGAACCCGCACCTACTGATCCGCGATTGAGTACCTTACCGACTTCGCTATTGGCTCCAGCCAGTGGCGAAGTCGGTATAATACTAGTTATTTTCGCACTTGTTCTGATACTCATTTGTATTTATATAATTACACACTTTTACTGTAGCGTACATTAAAGTATTTGGCATTTCTTTTGTCAAGCAATCTGTATTAATGCTTTCAGAGAAGTCGCCTTCAGATGTAATGAATACAAACCGACTTCAGGTAGCCTCGAACATTTCCGTGTATGGAGAAATTCTTTAGAAATAATTCTTTCATAAACACTAAATCACCCTGCAGCAAAATAAATGACACCATTTATATGATCCAAACTCTTATACAGTGTAAAATTAGCTCTTGTATAGGAGTTCGTGTTTTGAAATTAATTAATATCAAAATCCTTCTAAGCGAAATGGAATCACGTTTGATTTTAATTGTTCTAATAATTCTAAAGTTTCAGTGGATGCAGAGAAAGTTTACAATTATTATTTAAAAATATTATAGCAGTTCTCGAGTTGAGTCAAGGACACTGGAGAATAGATTGACCGATTGATTTTACGATACGTGTCGTAATAATAACAATAATAATAATAAAGGTTTTACGTCGGTTTCCTCATCCAAGGATGATGTCAGGAACGTCCCCACAGCACACATCGCTACATATCAATTTACCCAGACCAATCTGAAAAAGAAATGTGCTGAGGAAAAGTAAGGTCCTAAAATGAAAGCCGGTCCTGTGATCAAAAGAAGGCCAGAATAGATGTAGGTATAAAATTATTTTGATACAGAGGTACAAAATACAAATAAACGGTTATCAGTATGGGCGAATACAATCTATCTAGCTGATTACCTGTAATATAACAGCAATGTGCATCTAAAAATGTGACTAAAACAAACGTGAACATTTAAGAGAAGAGAAATAAAGATATTATCATCACTTAAAATGCAAGACAACAAATTGAGATGTAAAAGAGTTAAATCTTTGCAATCGATGTCAGGGGCCGTAGTTCTTCCAATTTGTAATCAGATATTTCTTATATTATTTAATAAATTCTGCTTCAAAGAGCAGCTTCCGATATCACTTGGAATGTCAATCCAGACGGTGCAACAATAATTAACAAATGAATTTAGGAAAGCGTGATTAGATTTTTTCTAAAAGTAATTAGTGGAGCTAATACGCATAGAGTAGTCATGGCAAGCATGTTTTAAATATAATAGATTAACGATTGAGGAATCCACCTCGGTTGCCATATCTTTTTCCCAAACTATAGGCTACATAACGTATGGATAAGGCATAGCCTAACAGCGGCACAAATTTAAAAGCGATTTCAGTGTTGAAACATGAATTTCATCCGCTTAATTGATTGAAATTTAATTCAATTACGAAGATTAATAAAACTGATTTAAAACTCATTGAATATCGTTTAGAGCAATAGAAAATGGAGTATTGCGTGATTATTTTCTTAGTTTTAAATTATTATTCGTTTTACAAATTATCATTAATAGATTAATTGATTCAATGTCTTTAATTAAGTCTAACGATATTACAAATCTTAACTTACATCATACATTGTGGTCTCTTAGATGATTTTTTATTAATGTATTTAGAATTTATTTACTTACATTATATCTTGCAATGTTGCTACGCCTATCTCCAATCAGCGTCTGTAAGCTCGTGAAGGATCGAATATCTGACACAGTCCTCGATGTTGTCGAGGGTCTGTCTATGTTAGATCTAGACGATAGAGACTAAATCAATAATCAATCAATCATTGGCTTAATCAGCCCGTCTCTGATTGATCTAGATGATGGAGACTAGCTGAATCAATAATCAATCAATCATTAACTTAATCAACCTGTCCCTGATTGATTCAGACGATAGAGACTGAATCAATAACCAATCATTAACTTAATGAGTCTGTCCCTGATTGATCTAGACGATAGAGACTGAATCAATTATCAATCCTTACTTAATCAATCTGTCTATGATAGATCTAAACGATAGATTCTGAATCAACAATCAATCATTAGCTTAATCAGCCTGTCTATGATAGATCTAGACGATAGAGACTGAATCAATCAATCATTAGCTTAATCAGCCTGTCTCTGATTGATCTAGACCATAGACACTGAATCAATAATCAATCAATTATTAACTTAATCAGCATGTCCCTGATTGATCTAGATGATAGATTCTTAACCAACAATCAATAAATCATTAGCTTAACCAGTCCATAACAGGTTCTATTTTCAGGTTTATGCTCTCGACTTAAATTAAGCTGTTAATTTTAAAATATTCTAAGCTCTCTATTCCGAGGCATACGTCAAATTTGATAATGAAAAATTTCAAATCTCAAATTTACTTGAAGCCAAGCTATAATAGAAATACTGATAATCTCGACTTACTAAAGATATATTCATGACCGCATTCGATAAATGAAGCCTAAACAATTAGTGTCTTGAATTCAAATACAAAGAATGTTTTAATTTGAAACGCTGATAAGGCGACTTGTACAATATAAATTATATATGCACATCAAAAGTTATGCAAAAACAAGAAGAATAGAAAGTAATTGAAAATCTACAATACTGAAACTTTAATCGAGATCTTATACAACTAGACCTGAGCTTTTGCTCTTAGATCAAATTTGTTTTGTCTAAATAAAAAATGTTATAATATGATAATATGGAATATGATAAAAATAAAGGAAATGGGATACACTTTCTGATAATGCTTTACTTAACATTTACATGCTAGATAATGTTCATTTAGTCTGCATAAGACTCTTTAAGCGTCATTTTATGTAGCAACAACCAACGCTACTGTTACCTTTAGAGAAGATGAAAAATGACACCAGAACTTTTAAAATCAGATGCTTTTTAAATTCTTGAATTTGATTCCGTATTCAGACCTGTATTGTTAAGTACAAAAAAGAGCACTCAACAGCGGCTAATGAAGTCGAACACTAGCAGAAATATTGATATTCATGGAGATTTACTTTACTTTAATGGTTCTTGAAGTGGATATTTCGCTATTACTAGATCACAACCAGTTTTGAAGAGTATGCTATAATATCCCGGTGCAGTTGACTTTTTATCTGTCTCCGATGGAAAAAATATGTATATTTTCATAAAAATAATGTGGAAAGAATCCTTTTACAAGACACTCCAAGCTTTCGCCGTTACCCATTTTCAGCTAAATTAAATGCTTTTCTCAGTATTAAATCGCACCTTTTGGTACCTGACTTACCTCTTTGCTGACATTCGTGGGCCTCCGGGCTACAAACACGATCTCCTCTGAGGCGATGATGATCTTGTTGGGACCCTGAGTGAAGGATTTGTAGACCACCCTTCTCCTGTGATGTGAAAAATTAATAATAACAACAATTAGAGTGCTGCGATCATCAATCACAACATCGAGCATTACTGAGTCAAAATCAAGCTGGCGAGCAAAATGAAAGGTACATAAACGGTGCACATTGCAAAATACAGAAAAGCAGTCCAAAGAAAAGGGAATTAAAGATAAGGAGGTTTAGGCGCTGGTCGAAAAATTGTAAACATCATGCACATTATAGGGCTACTTTATTTCCTATCCTGTTTTAGACGATATTAAGTTAATTATTTGAATCTAGTGGTGACTTAAACAATAAACATGGTAACTGAAGTTGTAAATTAACAGTTTGAAGTTTCAAGCCAGAATGCCGTTACAAACTTCAATAAATTCACTTGGACTCACTGCCGAGTTGCGACATTTGTTTTGCGAGATCTATGTTCTAACATTTTAATTACTATTACTATATATTTCACAGTCCAACTGAATTTTTAAATTTTTCTGATCGCCTGTAGATGTTTAATACTTCTTGGTCTAATTCTGGGATGTGCTTAAATTTATTAAAAACACAATTATCAAACTGCGAAGACATTTTATACCTACAGGAATTCTTATTTCTTTAAATTTTCACATACATGTAGTAATAAATACAGCCATTTAATTGGCGAATCATAAGATATTCTATGTAAAAAGAGTAGCAAAAATAGCGCTAGCAACAAAACGTAATCGTGAAATGAACTTAAATTCGTAACTTACAAAAGCAGTCCTGTCTGCTTACCTAATGATAACGTATAGGACTGCAGCGATCAGACTAAGAATTCCAACAATGCTGGCGGTGAGAATAAGTCCATTGAGTAACCCTGGAATAAATCGAAAAATCATTAAATTACTCGATCATACTTTTCTGATATGTATTTGAAAAAAATTGAATGATCAAAATTTATTTACTATGGCAAAACTCCAATTAGTTAATCAAGTTTATTTCAATTCAACAGCGTTACGATACACATATTGATCAATTAGTTGCATATTCTGGAAGAGCAACATGTTAGACATGCAGCTTGATCTACCATGACTAGCAGATGACGTGTGCCTTGCATCATCGTCATCATCTACCCTAGAATCCTAGTTTAATTAGGTTCGGGATACAAATAGACCTTCTCCAATACTCTCTGTCCCTCACCGCATCCCACGTCAATTGTGGTCCATTATATATATATATATATATATATATATATATATATATATATATATATATATATATATATATATATATATATATGCCTCTCCATATATATACACTATAATATATATACATTTACATATATACAGTATATATATATATATATATATATATATATATATGCGTGTGTGTGTGCGTGTGTGTGTGTGTGCGTATTGTTCTTTAAGTGCTGTTTTCAAGCAAGTCAGAAAGTCATAATTACAGCTTCTGCAAATGATGAAGTTGCAGGTATCTGGTTCCGGTCTCCTTCCGTTTGGCCACGAAATGGGATGTGTCGAGCTTTCAACGATTTTGTCTGAGCCGGGTTTCAACTCCAGGGAGGAATAATACGCCCCATCCCTAGGGTCGAAACTCCACAGGCTGAAGTAGAAAGGAAGATGGCCAGATGCGTTGAGGTTGGAAAGACCATGTAGTGCAGGAAAGGAAAGATTTCGAGAATTTCGGAGGAGGCTGTAACCATCAGTGAGATCTATACTACGCTGGAATGCAGAGAGCAGCAATGTGTAGGCGAGGATTAGGGCGTTGTAGACATATTCGTGATAGAGGCTTAGAGAGGGCTGCAAAGATAACGAAACCTCAACTAAAATAAAGAGTAATTAGACAAAACTAATAGGAAATCTATTGTGACTGTTTTCCGTGTTGAAAACTCTCCTTGTAATAGTATTCTCTTAGAAATAGCAGTTGCAAAGGAATGAAATTTAGTCATAGCAAAATATCATAGAAAGAAAGTCATAGAAATCTCTTTATTTAGTCATAGAAATCTCTTTGTTTAGTCATAGAAATCTCTTTATTTAGTCATAGAAATCTCTTTTGCTTTGTGTAGGAATGTAAAGCATAAATCTTTATTTATTTAGTACATTTATCACATCCTATAGATTTAAATACGACCAGACATTATATAGGGAAAAGAAAACATTACATTCTGCAAGTATTAGTGAAACGGTTAGTGAAGGATATATATTGATAGCACTTCCATATTACGCCATTGCAGTTTACAGTAGTCAAAGTTGCGTGGAAAACCAATTATGTGCTTAATATAACGTCAGAAGTACTACATAATTTGATAGTTTTAAATAAAAAGAAAATACAATAAAAATGCCCATTGCATAGTACAAATATGTGTAAAAGTACAAGAAAAAAGCTAAACATAATCGTTAAATATTACATACTTTATAGGTTGCAATTAAAAGTTACTCAATTTTGTATTTAAGCATTTATTGTAGGCCTTTGTAAAATGTTATCTGTAATTTATATATGCTGCTTTTTACATCTATTAGATTCATGTGGTGAAATAATACATACTTCTTCTTAAGTGCACTGCCAAGTGGCAGGTTCAAGGTACATATTCATACTCAAAGTCTGTTTTCTCGCTCCATAAGAGTACTCCTTAGATCAAAAAGTTAATCCCTTCACAAAGTCTATGCATTTTCCATACCTCATGTAGCCTATAGCTTTGGAAAATTATGGCTTCTGAGGTGGTTTCCCGTTGCCTTCCTCAGTTAGATGGATTAATTACCAATTAATCCTGGGGGAAAATATTTCATGGTGAGGTGGGTCCCCTCTTGCCATCCTCAGGTTCTACCTTTAGTCGCCTCTTACGTACACGCGGCAGATTGTTTGCGGTTGCCATATTCTGCAGTGGTCCAACCACACCCGAGCACAACACGGGGAATACATACTATTATTAAAATATGTAGAAATCTTGGCAAATGGCTGACGTTTAATTTACACTCATGCAGTAGAGCAAGTTTCCATAATGATTACTAAAAAACGAACTCGCTACGAAGCTACGAATCAAATAGTTAATTACCTGATATTTGAATTCTCCCCGATCCATCGCAATAGAGTAAGAATGGGCTTTTAATATCTTAACAGCTTCGAATTCAATCTGACTTCTCAGACTGCTGGAATTGTTAATATAGTCAGAATTTTCTGTAGTATTATCATCACTGAAAGCGAGCAGATTGGCTAAGCTCATGTTTTCTGATATCCTCAGTGGGTTGAAGGTATCGATGAGGAAGAAGCAGAACTGTCCTGAAGTTAAACCTAACGTTTGTGCTGACGAGAGAATGATGGCTGCTAGGTCCATGGGCAGCAGCAGAATAACCGCTGAAAACAATAATATTGATTAGTCAATTACACTGATCAATCAATAATATTGATCAATCAATAACATTGATCAATCAATAACATTGATCAATCAATAACCTTTGTCAATCAATAACATTTGTCAATTTATAACATTGATAAATCAATAATATTGATCAGATGGCATACAATTTTTAAAAGCTCCTGTAGAAGCCTTAATAACATATTTTAAGCCTACCAGTGCTAGCCCTCGTTATATCATGCTTGGATCATGTTGTTGTTAATAGAACTTATTCTTGGCCTCAGTCTCAAAGGTATGATTCTGGTTTTGGTCTTAGTCGAGGGGTCTGGTCTTGGTCTCGAGGGTCTGGTCTTGGTCTCGAAGGGTCTGGTCTTGATCTCGAGGGTCTGGTCTTGGTCTCGAGGGGCTGGTCTTGATCTCAGAGATTTGGTGTCGACTACAATTCAGGAAATGATCACAGCAACAGTTACAAGTGGAGGAACATGACCATGAAGCCTAGGCTTAGAACAGGCTCGACACTTTAACAAATAAAAATAATACTATTAAGAAGAAGAATAATAAAAAGAAGAAGAAAGGCTTAAGTCTTGGTGATGGGATCACTTAATGGTCAAAGTAGTGTTCAGTTGAGAGTGAAAGCGGAATTTAAGTAAGAATTTCGCCTTGTACCTACGACCAAGCAGAATATTAGAGAGGGAGAGAGAGAGAGAGAGAGAGAGGGAGAAAGGGAAAGCGAATGAAAGAAAATGTGTTATTGTGATCGAAGGTATATTGATCTTTCAGTTCCCATTAAAGAGAAAATTTATTTTTAGACTGAACATTATGTAATTAAAAAATTTCAAACCACATTGACGAGAGTTATTTACTGACGAAATTTATTTCTTAGTAAATAGCATCAATGTTTTCGTGACCGATCGATGCGACATACGCCATTGAGATCAGTGGCTCAGGTGTTTTGATTGATTGCAATAATCATTGATTTCCAGAGTCTAGTAAAGCTAATTTTATATCTTTAAAGAATGTCAAGGAAATCCGTTGTTGAATCGACCATCTTCACGTCATCTAGACCAACAATCCAGATGTGTTTAACTTAAAGAGTCGATTATATTATGTTCCCGACATCTCTTGGATGCCTTTGTTTTTGGAACAACAAAATCTTATTATGGTAACAATGAGATTAGGGTAACAATATCTTAAAAGAAGAAACAAAGAATAAAACAAATAGTCCGCAAAACAATATTCCCCTATATCCTCCAATATCTCCAGTATACTCCAATATCTAAGAATATTATAAAATGTTAATAGATCCTCATTTGCAACGGAATATATTACCAACATTCAAAAGATGTTGATTAAATTCTGCTAACTATAGGAACTACACCATTTTAGCACAGTTTATGTGTTCTGCTGTATAGCATTGGTTATACAGATTAACGTCTGAAGTCTGAACCTTAAATAATACTCTCAAGCAATCAATTAATAGAAAGTAGTGTGAATACGTCAAGTGTTTCTTCAGTAGTTGATGAAAAATAAGTTAAAAAGTTTTTAGCCTTTAAATACAGACTACCTATTCTATCCTATTAGGCCAACTTACTAAAGTTATTCAGAAAGGTTTAGAACATCTTCAATTAATTGAAGTGTTGCGAAATATCTGTATCAAAATATCTGTATCAAAATATCTGTATCAAAATATCTGTATCAAAATATCTGTATCAAAATATCTGTATCAAAATATCTGTATCAAAATATCTGTATCAAAATATCTGTATCAAAATATCTGTATCAAAATATCTGTGTCAAAATATCTGTATCAAAATATCTGTATCAAAATATCTGTATCAAAATATCTGTATCAAAATATCTGTATCAAAATATCTGTATCAAAATATCTGTATCAAAATATCTGTATCAAAATATCTGTATCAAAATATCTGTATCAAAATATCTGTATCAAAATATCTGTATCAAAATATCTGTAAAAATATCTGTAATAAAATACCTGCATCGCTCTTTGCCAATATTTATTACACTCTACGTCTATTTATCCCATTCACATTTGCTAACTTTCTTAATTTATATTCTATACTCACCTGATCAAATAATTATGCTGCTCTCATTTGGAATGACGTTTGCTTTCAATTTCTGACATAATATTAATCTTTTTTCTGTACCAGAACAGGCATTTTAATTTACTCAGATGAATCAAATAAATTCCAGGTTAAATCGCACCTAGGCATGAAATGTCTGATCCATCTTTAAGCTAAATAAAAATATAACCGATTCAGGTGTGAAGATAAAACTACTGCAGTTGATTATGCTAGATTGCGGAATTACAGGATGAAATGGCTGTCAATAACACAGGACGAAAGCTTTAACACGCGATATTATCCCCAGTAAGCTTACTGTCGCTGTTTTGATATCCTTGAAGTCCGAAAATTTACTTCTTTGATGCTTTGATTTTATTTTGATGCGAATTTTATTTACGACATGCATGCTCATTTGCAATATACAGTGGTATTGATTTACAGGCGTCTTGATTTTACTATCCTATGTCAGATATTTTATTTTCTCTGTTCACCAATATGTCTTTGTTACTTTAAAATTCTTTTAAGGAAAAATGAAGGCACAAACATGAAAAATACAAACATACCTAGCAAGGAATAATTGGAACAATCAAGGACAAATAAGAATAAATAATTGGAACATTAAGGACAATATTTCCTTGTATTACATTATAGAGTATAGTGAGAACATTGCATTGTTATATTACACTACATTATCTTTAGAACATTACGAAAATTACATTGCAGACGATTTAAATCTTTAACAACATTAAGAACGTTGTATTTTAACCATCTGACATTACTTTGCCGATCATTAAAATCATTTAGAGTATAACATTTTACACGATATTTGCAGACCGCTAACAGAACAAACACATCATTAAAATCCTAAAAGATCTTCACGCACTTATTGCCTCGTATGTTTTCTTATTTCAGGGCTTCAATGCAAATGTGCTGGGAAACCGTACCAACTCTATGTAAAAGCTAAAGCTCGTAAAGCCAATGTTAACGTCAGTTTCCTCACTCGAAAGAGATGTTAGTGACGGGAGAGTCAAAGATTTGAACCCTGTATAAACCCCGTTTGTACAATCGTAGGTTCATTTACGTTCCTGTTATTGAAAGCGAAAGCGGACGTCAAATCTTTTGCTATTCTATTAATATTATTATTCGTTGTCGTGCTTTTAATTTGCTGATAATCAGTCCAACTGAGTCAGTCATTTGCATCTATAAAAAAACCTGTAATGTGTATTGAACAACCCACTCTGTTCAGTATACTATACACTAAGTGAAGAAAGCAAATTATATCTAATCATTTAAAACTATAATAATTAGGCCTATATTAATCTAAGCCTACACGCGTAAAGCGTCAGTTTCCATACTAATATAAGATTTAATACTTATGTTGTCCAATAGACAGTTTTAAGTTCGTAAAATTTTATTTTGAAAACGATTTACGTCGATTATAACACCAGTTTTTGTCTTGAATGACTGTCAGGGACTAGGCTGGTAATAGATTTGAAC
This sequence comes from Enchytraeus crypticus, assembly GCA_905160935.1. Taxonomy (NCBI): domain Eukaryota; kingdom Metazoa; phylum Annelida; class Clitellata; order Enchytraeida; family Enchytraeidae; genus Enchytraeus; species Enchytraeus crypticus. The sequence continues at coordinate 256,628 of CAJHZI010000436.1, read as the reverse complement.
CATACACCTACTGTTTCGCGGTCGGACATCCTACAGATATTCTACTAGCTCCGCACATATGCTACCGGCTCAGATAATTGTACCTCCACAAGTTTATAGCTGCGCGGATACTGTTATTTTCGTAATTCATGAAAATGCATTTTTGCTGCGGTTCTTTTTACCTTTTAGTAATGACCCTTAAAGAATGTGTGCTGATATTATTAGAATTGATTTTAATTAAAGGAACTAAGAACATTAATTAAGGATAATAAATACTATAGACTAAATCGTCACTAGTAAAAGCTAAAGTCAAGGTTAACACGTCAGTGTCCTGCTCGATAGCATGTCAGTGTATGAAAGAGAAAGAGCACTGGATTAGAACCCTTCACATGCTGATCAGCTGTCGAATTACCTGCCAACAAGCCTCCGGCTCTGCCTACTATTGTTACAGTGGTGACTACGATTATATACTGCAAGCTCGAGGTATATCTTTAACCTAAAAGTCTGGCTTTCAGGTGAGCAAGGAGGACTTCGTTGATCAACAAAACATCCCATCACAAAGGATATACATTTGCAAAACATTAGATGTAAACTTTAGCGTGCATGAAAATATCTGACTTCTGATACGGCTTCTAAATGTCTTCCTCAGTTTCTGCTTAGTCGCCACTTTAGACACGTGCAGTTGATCTATTCCTCAGTGCCTCTGACTCAACAAATGATATAGGTAGTATTGGTTGAATTAAAGAGAATTAAGTGTAATAACACTTAATTCTCTTAAGTGTAAGGATCTATACCTTTGTTTCATTGATTATACCAAAGCTTTTGACAAAGTTAGACACAGCAAATTGATAGATCTTCTTCATGAATTGGATATAGATGGCAAAGACATAAGAATTGTTAGGAATTTATACTAGAATCAAGAAGCTGCAATGAGATATGAGAACGAGTATAGTAACTTTTGCAAAATTAAGAGAGGAGTAAGGCAAGGCTGTGTAATGTCACCAGATCTTTTTAACTTATATAGTGAAAATGACGAACGACTGTAGTTAAAATAAAATAATTTTAATTTAAACTAAAAACGCGAATTAAATATAGACACATACAATTCAAGATAATAAAGAAATATCCGAATGTTTGATATCAACGAAAATTAATTAAATTTAAATTAACTGTCCTCGCAACATATTCGATCCGAACTTGTAAAACTAAAATGATCACATACTAATCAACCAACGAAATTACAATACGTTGTTCTACTCGATTAATTTATCAAAACACAAATTCCACTATAGGAATATTACTAATTACTTCCTCAATAACTACGTTAGAATAACTTTAATTATACTCTGGAAACTCTGTCCTCTGATCAACTATTGATCAATCTCAAATTTGGATATCAACTAATGATCATCCACCACTGTTTTGTAACAGTCTACACTACTTCTTTCCTTCCTTCTAACCCTTTCAATCCAAAATAATGAGGAATATCAATGAAATAAAAGGATTAGTAATTGGAGGATACAATATTAATAATATACGTTATGCTGATGACATAGTTCTTATTGCCGACTCGCGAGACAAACTTCAAGAAATGTTGGATATTGTAATATATCATAGTGAGGCTAGTGGATTGTCTATAAATATGAAGAAAACAGAATGCATGACAGTTAGCAAACTAAAAATGCCACAGCCATGCTTAATGTAAGAATGATTTAATCAATGTAAGAGGTCAAAATGCCAAACAAGCCGAACCAGTCATATATTTAGGGTCACTTATTCATCAAAATGGGAAATGTGACAAGGAAATAAACAGAAGAATAGCCATGGCTAAGGAGGCATATAACAGAATATCAAAGATTTTTAGAAGCCATAAATTATCAATTGATACCAAAAAAAGACTTCTTCAATGCTATATTCAACCAATATTGCTATATGGAAGTGAAGTTTGGACAATCTCTTCTGTAATGGAATCAAAACTTGAGGCAACAGAGATGTGGATCCATAGAAGAATGCTACGTATATCTTATAAAGACCACGTTTAAAATGAAGATGTTCTACAAAGAATGTCAACTTGTCGTGACCTTTTGAACCGAATACGACGATAACAGATGAAATTTTTCGGACACATTATGCGGAACAAAATAGTTGACAATACTGTAGTGACAGGAATAATAGAAGGAAAAAGATGCAAGGTTCGACAACGAATGACGTTAAAGAGTCTTAGCAAATGGATGCAGTTAACTGAAACAAAGATGATCAGAGCAACAATGAACAGAGACATATGAAGGAATATGACTATGACCGTCCAGGCTTAGAACAGGCACGGCACTTAGAGAAGAAGAGGTGTAATAACAATAATAATTAATTAATTAAAAATTCTACTATGTGCGCTTTAAAACCTGATATCTGTTGCATTGATTAAATAGCCACAATTCTTTTAAATTATTTCACTGATAAGGCTGTAAATGCTAAAAGCTGGTAAAGCTAATGGTAACGTCAGTTTCCTCACTAGAAAGCGAGGCCAGTAATTTTTATAGCCAGTAATTTTTTGTTCATAAGATAACTTAGTCTAATGTACGTTCTGTATCCGGTGTATTATACCTTGTGTTACACACGAGTTAAGTAATTGCAAGAATACGTGTACTGCGAGAATTAAGTAAATTCACAAGAAGCTGATAATAGCAAACTGAAATTCACTGAGCAGACAATCTCTCTCAAGCTAAAATCTACATTAGTACTGTAACGGGTGTGTCTTACCTTAGCAGGTTCATAACACCCAAAAACAGGCGCTAAATCTTTAAATGTACTAATTCAATGGATTTTGCATCTGACTTCGTAATTAACTACACTAATCTAAAGACCCCGACCCTTTTCGAATTTACTAACGAACGACTGTAGTTAAAATAAAATAATTTTAATTTAAACTAAAAACGCGAATTAAATATAGACACATACAATTCAAGATAATAAAGAAATATCCGAATGTTTGATATCAACGAAAATTAATTAAATTTAAATTAACTGTCCTCGCAACATATTCGATCCGAACTTGTAAAACTAAAATGATCACATACTAATCAACCAACGAAATTACAATACGTTGTTCTACTCGATTAATTTATCAAAACACAAATTCCACTATAGGAATATTACTAATTACTTCCTCAATAACTACGTTAGAATAACTTTAATTATACTCTGGAAACTCTGTCCTCTGATCAACTATTGATCAATCTCAAATTTGGATATCAACTAATGATCATCCACCACTGTTTTGTAACAGTCTACACTACTTCTTTCCTTCCTTCTAACCCTTTCAATCCAAAATATCACGTGGAATTTAATCTACTCCTTCCCTCCGTTACCTTCACCTTTCTCTTTTCTAAACAAACTCTCTAGCTCCGCCCACTCTAGTGACGTCAGGCCAAGCATAGGCTTAACTAACCTCTAAACGCCTTTATAATAACAAATAAGTTAAAATAACACTATATAACTTTCAATATACATAAATAATATAATTAACCTTACTATACAAAATATTAGAGCATCATCCCTGACAAGTACATTAGTAGCAATGTCACTGACATAGCTTTCGAGTGAGGAAACTAACGTTAACCTTAGCTTTTACCAGCTTTATTATGTCCGCAATTTTGATTTATCGAATTAGCTTTGATAGTTTCCGGCGTTGTCTTGGTCGATTGTATCAATCATTTCAAGCTAAATGTTAGAGTATGTAGAACATTTTTCCTCAAAGTGTTGACAGCTTGAAAGAAAAAGTCCCAGGGTGATGGAAGGTTATTCTTAAATCTGCGCCGGCTGCAGTTGATGCGCCATCAAAAGGCAAAGATTACTAATAGCCATGGAGAGGAAGGAGGAAATGGGCCTTAAACAAGCATCTGTGCTTTCTGACCCAGTGTGCCGTTATGTCATTTGGAGCTAGCTAGGGCAGGAGTTTGAATATTAGTCAGGCCCCCTCTAAACAACATCATTATACGAAAACACAAGTGAGATTCTATTTAACTTCTTGATCGATTAGTTTTCTGATTCTTTTATCTGGCTCTTTATATAAAACGACTAATATTCTAACATTTTCAACAAATGAAAGTAAGCATAAAAAGGTAAATTTTGGTTACATTTATTTCTGAAACTATTTAAACAGAATTTTACTTTGTATGAACTGAACACAGCTGGGAAACTAGTGTACAGTATTAAATAAACTTTAAGATTTACAGGTAACCACCAACGGATATTATTACCATATGAAATAAAATGAAAGTGCATGAGGTAGATGATAATAAAGATACTAAAGTGGGACCTATTTATTTGGCCCCAAATGTTTATTTGGGGCCAAATGGCATCAAATCGATGTCAATGGCATCAACTGGCGGAAACTCTTGGAGCATATTCAGTACAGTACGTCCACAATTAAATTACTTCAGGTATTGAAAGCTATACAGATACAAAGCTAAGTTTATCGTCCATTTCGCATCATAAGAGATACTTTCAGAAACTTTTAGCTGAGATTCGAACTATTTGCCTCAAGCCTAACAGGCAAACTTTTCTCTAAGCTTATGCTTTAGGCCGTCCAATTGCTCAAATCCTCCCGTATATTGTCAAGAGTCTCAGACAATAAGTGTTCAGCGATTCTGTAGAAGACTTGTCGACATTAAATTTAAATCTCTTTCCCTGAACACATTTGCTGATATTCGGACAGAAGGGTAAGCTAGATCAGAACAATGGCAGCCCATCTAACAATGAAAAGAATCGAGAGGTAACAACATGAAAACGTAGAGGTAACGTCATGAAGTTTTAAATGACAGACCCTGACGTAAATTGAACCCTCGTGAGTTCGAATCCCAGCCGCGCTGAACTGAGAGTAAAATCTCGAACATTCACGGGACTAGTTATACGGAAAATGGTCTAAATTGTCTAACGGTTTAAACATGTGGCATTAAAAGTGATAGATATCAACATATACAGTATATAGTTGATCATTTCACTATAATGCGCAAAAACTTTGAGAGAAGTAGCAAGCACACAGAAAAGATCAAATTAGGTCAGGTGACTTACCTTTAACTCTCGAGTCGATGCTCTTCAACATGACCGAAGCCTTCCGTAAGTTGATATCATTAGACACAATGAAATGACGAAGCACCAAGAACTCAGAATAAGAGCCGAGAACGTAGTTAATCGACTCGTCCATTTGGTAATAAATCTGATCCTCGGAGCCTATGACTACGGAGTATTTCCACTGAAAGTGTTTCAGCATAGTTGCCAAAGCATCGGCTGTAGTCCTATCATCCGGAATCGTGTTTAGGACTGTTCTGAATGATCGCTTGTTCTGATAAATAGACCCAGAGCAGAGAAACGAGATCATCGGTATGTTGTAGATACCGGCCAATTCTCCTAAAACGTCGCAGAGTAAAGCGTTCGATGGACCAACAATCGCATTAATTGACTCCGATACGTTGTGTTGAAAACTGGTAGAAATGTTGGACGGAATATCCCTGTTTGGAATCCCCGCATTTGTTGATCTGTCGCTAGTCGTGTAGCAGCTACAATTAATAGCGGAAATATCGGAAAGAACGGAAGTATTAAAATCACTAAAATATGCGAAATTATTGAAATGCGATGATTTATTTATAAATTTTCTCTTGATACCTGTACCATCCAACACAGCAGACCGCAATAGCATAGAATTATCAGCATTATTTTGAAAGATATTTGAAATTGTGACTAATTCCATAGCCGAGAGTCTTTCTGAATGGTAGACCACTGGAATGATTCTCAATCCCAAATCTCTAGTCAAATTCGTACCGAGCTCTATGGCAGCGTTTACAGTAATATTCATATACTCTTCCTGGTCTGGACTGGAGCTTGACGGAAGAAATATGGCTATGCTCGCACTTCGCGTGAAATTCCTCTCCGTAATTTCGCAGGCACCGTATTCCGCAGTGAATAGGAAGATCAGCAGCAGTTGCGTCATTACTCGACAGAAAATTTCTAAGCATTTATCCAAAATCGACCGAAAGATATATTCAACGGCGCCTTTGTTTCCCTTCAACTGAATATTGGAAATATGCCGTGTTCTAACTTTCATCTCAGAGATGACTATTCCTTTAAGTGTAAAAATTATTCTTATTTCGCAATAGTTTTGCTTAACACCGCTTAATGAAATCAATTGAAATGTGAGCACAAATAGCCATAGTCTAATTCTAGAATACACAAAATAGGCACTATATAAAATAGACCTAACTTTAGTTCTTTGATCGACTCTGGAAGAATCGAGGGTCGTATTTTACTAGTAACTGTGATTTGGCTATGAAAGTAATCAGAGACGTAGGCCTACGTCACTTCTTCATGGACTTAAATTATAACAATTTGCGCAGTTAAATAAATTAAGTTAAACAGAAGATTTAAATCTAATTGGCTACATCGGAAAGTTTATTGTACATATTTACATAAAACTAACACAGTGCTATAGCTGGATACGAAATAGTTAGAAAGGTAGGATTACTTAGGGAAAATGCACACAGCAACAGGAACTCGTAAAGTAGCTTCTAAGCCTGGTTACCGGCTACAACACAATTACAGTAATACTGCCCCAAAATAGTCTCACTGAAATCTAATTCTTTAAACTAGGATTTACTCCTTCTATTTCGTTATATCATTCACTCGTCTAAAATTCCAATCCAAGACCTCTGAATCATCACTCCATTGTGATGCCTATCTGACTTTAAACACTCAGGAAATCCGGGAATTAGTAAATTCATTCACTATTTCCAGTCATTGCTAATCCATTGTCGAACCTGACTCCCTTTATAGATTTTATTCAGACACAGTACAAATTTAGATTTAGTATTTTAGGGTTTTCTCTAAAATGTTACAGAAAAATCCATAGCTAGGCCTAAGTAAATCAAATTGGCAGATGAAAAATTAATCCTATGCAACCTAAAATATGTTTAGACTGTTAGTTAGTAATTAGTTGTGCATGGAATTCGTTGTGTTTCGATATATAACTATACTATAGCGAAACAACTAATTTCAGAATAGGCGTTACAAGATGTATACGTGCCTACATTGTTTGAACTCAACTGGCTGACTGACAGTCGCTTGACTGCAATGAGCCGTTAACTAGCTCTCGTGTTCACATCGCAGAGTTGTTGTATCAGTCGTGTAATAAACTGCGCGTCCTCATTACATCGTTATTTCACAACTTTTAGTCCGCATAAGAGTAGTTTGTCAAGGTAGAATTTAACTCCAAAATTTCTGTGGTGCTCTTGTTCGATTAGAGCTTTCATCAAAAGTAAAAGCCTAGTTTGACGTCAATTTCAAGTTATATAGCATGTCAACCTGTGACGGGATAGCACGGGATTTGAACCTGCACCTACTGTTCCGCTGTCGAACAACATGCCAACAAGCCACAACGGTGCAGCACAAAATTAAACCAATGTGAAAATTAAACCTTTCAGTTTTAGTTAATTTATAGTTACAATTTTCTTTTCTCAACCCAATTACTTTATATTTTGTTCAAAGGATTTCCATGCATATAATTATAGTCGATGCTATTTGATGGAATATTTGTTAAAAATATCTTTCGGCTAATTTATAAGCAGAACATTGAGAGAAGTGTTATGCAGGTGTTGTAATAGATATCTGAGCGAGAGTTAAATCCTGCGTTCATCCGTCACTAATGAGCCTTGTGGTCGAAAACTGACGCTAAACTAGGCTTTAACCTTTTCATATCTTTTACGACAAGAGGTAGGATTACATTGCAAAGCATACATGTAGAAATGTGACTCTAAACTAGCGCTGCCACCAGGGCATAGGCATCACGACTACACGTGTCATACATGTGTCATACTTCAAATGGTACAGTTATGCTACAGTGAATCATTGATGCGCTCCTACATTGTAACATGATACAGTGTAATTACATTCATTGTAAGATGACACATTTTAAAAAGATATTCAATTCTTTTATAGAACGGTAAATCCCTATAGTACCACATTATAATGTGCGCGCTGTGTTCTTGTTTTTTGTTTCTGCACTCATTTCGATTCCCTTATTGAAGAATTAAAAAATACATTTTGAAACCGAATCGAACTGAAACAGAGCATTATATATTCTGATCGGTTTGGGTTAAGGCTCAATTACATTTCAGTTGCGAGCTTGTGTACGTTAAGTATGGCTCAAATTTTATGTCTACAAGTAGAAGTTTAGCTAAAATAAAGTTTGAAGAGTTAAGTTTCATTCGCATTTTCAATTACATTACAAGCACGAATGAAATATAAGAAAAAAGCAACGTGCAATGCAGAAGGCATCATATGATCGCAGAACAAGGGAATTAGTGCCAATGAACAGAGTAAGGTAAATAATGGGCATCTTATCGCCAAGCCTGCCTAAGCAGTTTATGACTTGGCGACCCGAGAAACACATACGAAGTCATGAAGTCCGTGAAATTAGCGTCTTCACTTTCATTAATTATCAGCATTCAGCAGTGAGTAGACATGTCAACAATTAGACACTCTACATAAGAAAATCTTGACCAAAATTATTTTTAAAGACGATAAATTTAGATTTCGAATAAGATAAAACTAACAAAAATGACGGAGCTTTGCAAATAATTCCGTCATATAAAATCTCTAGTTCAGTCTTAAATTAAGTATTTACGATTTCTATTATATAAAAGTTCTAATGACAGTCAATTAAATTAAATTTATAGGCAAGTGACGGATGATATGATATGCGGCAGAGAGAAGTGGAAAAGGTATATTCGTATCTCGACCATAGCCAAACTGTGATTTAAAGGAAGATGATGATGATGACGAAGATTAACAGTCAATTAACTAAGAATCCCATCGCATATAGCTATATTTTTACTATAGAGCCGAGCCAGCCTGATCAGATTGATCAGCTAGCTTCGGTTTACGATATTTGCATTGAATCCAGACACGATACATCTTGATCTGACGACCTCGGTTAACCTGTAGCCTTCTGTCGATGATATTCTGCTCTTCAATCATTCCTTCACTCTTAGCAAACAGATCTCGAAGCTCCTCTATTATAAATAATCAAAAATCTTTATTTACAGAGCTACAATGGGTTAAATAATAAATAAAAACCCTTCTCTAGATAGCGACAGTTTATAGTTAAATATTAAGTTTAAAAAATCGTTGCATATGAATTTATAAGGAAATATGAAATAAAAAATTAAATGAAAGCAAAATATTGACCTAGATAAAAAATAATGCATAAACAAATATAGCAGAAATATCTCTGTAAATAAATCCTACAAATAAGTTTTATTAATGGACAGTAATTCATTTAGAAAATCTACGGATACTACATAATATTTTAAAAATCTACACATTTTATAGTAACATTAATAGATTAGTTTACTTATTTGTTTGATTAGCAGTAACTGATAGCTCAGTAATATCCATTATAATTATTTAATCAATCAAACAAAATCAAACATCTTACATCCATTAATCTATCAATATGATCTAACTCCACTATTCACTAAAATTAATTTTAATTAATCAAGCAAATTAAATTATAAATTTAAGTTTATACATAAATACTCAAGATATCTAACATTTGTGTTGTCTTCAGTACACCAAGACAACTTTCTAAAAACCAAATCAATAAAGAATCATTAGAGAAAGAAGTAATTATGTTGCTAAAATAAGACATTTTTAAAATTCATTGTAAACGTTCAAACGTTTCAATAATTATTGTAAATTCTTTATAAATTTCCAATACAAAATTAAATATTAAATTATTTATAATTAACGTTTTTTTCTTCAAACTCTAGCCGTTAAAATAAATTCCAAAATCTATTTATATATACCTTGAGTAAAAAAGTAGACTTTAGTACCATCACCTCTTACATAGAAATTGTCTCCAAGACATCTGCCTAAAAATGTCAAACATGAGCAATGAACTTAGTCTAGGCTTGCTACCCAACAGCCTGAGAGTGGGCCACCTACCATAAAGAAGGTGGGTCACCCACCACACAGAAAATCCACCCACAAGGGGTCCTGAGAGATTCCCAATTACCCCGGTGGACCCCATAACAAGGGAGACCCAAATACCGGGGAGCCCCATCCAGGAATCACCAACCGACAGAGGACCTTCATAAAAGAGCATCACCATACCTAACTAATTTCTTTAATTAGCGAACTGAAACTCGCTAATTGGATTATGGCGATTCAGCATGTATTGCTTGAATCGTTTTTATCAAACATCGGGTTCTTTACATCCGGGGTACATAAATAATCATAATGATAAACGTGTTATGTCCATTTCTTTAACCAATGATGACGTCAGAGAATCAATTCCTGAATCGTTGATGGGATTCCAGAAAAATTTTGGCAGTATACACGTAACATGTCGAAGTATGGTATTATCCAAGAACTGTGTCTGATATTAAGCCACGATCCTGAGATTATTATTTTATTTTAAATATTTCAAGCTATATAGCGTGGTATGACCTTCTGGTTTTGCAGTTGCTCTGCATTCTAAAAGTACAATTTGAAATTCAGGTGATTCGTGTTAGTTACAAGCCACGATCAAAGTAGCAATCGAGTAGAAATCCTCAAATACTCTATGACAAAGCAAAGTTCAAGATCTTACAAACAAAGAGCTTGAACTGTCATTAATGACATCATTGAGTGTTATTGAATCATACCTAAATCGACAAACAAAAAACAAACAGGTTCAAAAATGATGCAAAAATAACAATCTACATAACCAATGGAATGATAAAGAAAACCAGTCTCATGAGCGATTCAATGAGAAAATGAGTCAAATAGGCAAAACCATGCAGGCAAAATAAACTATTAAGTTAATTAAACGATGCTAATGCAATAGCTGGACATACTTTAAATAAATTAAACATTCATGAAATTTAAGAAATGAAATAAATTACAACATAATATATACAATCATAATCAATTGCTAGTCTTTAAACTCGCTCTATTTAGTATTTTGCCAATTGGCAAGTCCAAGATACATGTTCATACTCTAAGTCTGCTTTCATGATCCATATTGAGTACGCCATAGATCAACAGCTTAATTACTTCACAAAATGCACAAGCCATATTCATAAATTAAGAAGCCTACCACTTGGGAAAAAAGATAATGCTTCTGAGGCTGTTTTCTGTTACCTAAGTCAGGTTTTGTTCTATTGCCTCTTACAACACGTACAGTTGGTTTATTCTTCAGGGTTCCGGACACAACAAGGGCATTATATTATTTAAGGTTGAGATTAAGGATGGGTGAAAGGAAGGTTAATGAATAATATAGTTAATACCCTTCTTAAAGCGCAGCTGAGTGAGATCATATCTGCCGTAGTCTCTGAACAGTATCAGGCCTCCTGGCTTCAACGCTCTTTTCAATCTGCCGATCACCTGAGGAAATCTACAATAAATACCATTTTAACTTTAAAATGTCCGTCTTTCATTGCTACGAAAGTTTCAACACTGTACAAGCACTTGGCTTCGCAATGTAATTATAACCTCTGATCAATTTAGATTTACTAAAGTTTAATATATATAGGTCTTTGTCAGGTTTTCGTCCTAGAACTTTTACTTGATCTTAAATTGAAATTTTATAATTTTTTCAAATCACTCACTCTCAAAAACGCTTATTTAATGGTTAATATCAATCCTACAGAATGTGCATTCAGTAATTATCGCAACAGATAGCATAAGTCATGCTTTATGATACAAATAAGGCATATATATAGTATTCATCACTAAATTAGACAGTCATTCATTCCTTAATCACAAGAATCTCTTAGAGTTCATATCGAAATTCTCGAGTCTCACAGTTTTTAATTACAAAAGGAATATTAGCCATCCAGCATTTCATTACGATCACAGAAGTCTGTACAATTTATATTAAAAATAGGTTCCTTTATTACATTTCCATCTAACGACTGCAGAAAGTTAGAGCAGAGAAACAACATGTTAAATTACAGATATGGCAAAATAGTTACTATATTTATACAGTACTTATATATCGATGGCTTGGAGCACTAAGGTGCCAAGTCACTTTTTGACTTAAAACGACATGCACATTGTAGTATTATTATAATACTTGTATCTTTCAGTGCACAAAGGTACCAAGTGATAGTAGGTATTATAATACTGACTTGAAACCAAAACACAAGAGACCAAGCGTGCCTGAGCAGAATCTTCAGTGCACAAACGTTCTAAATGCACTTACTACCTAACATTTCTAAACTGCGCCTGGCACCATTGTGCTCCAAGCCAACGATATATATGAGGTGAAATGAGATGAACATTTTTAAGTTTCTTTTTCATTTAAATTTAAAAAATATATTTTTACAAATATATGATTCAAATTTTGTGACAAAGTAAATATCAAAATTTGAAGAACTATCTATTTAGATTATAGTGCATTATGATGAAAAAAACAGGGCCAAAATTTATTTTTAAAAATAAGTAAACAACAACAAATTCCAATTATCTTAATTCAGAATCGATAGTAATATACAATTAAAGAATCAATAATATTGATCACCAACAGTTTATATATTTATACAATTTAATAAGAGTTTTTAGAATACCTGAACATCATTTTGATGCTACGATTTGCAATAAAACTTTAAAAAATTTCGATCTCATTCATTTCTCATTTACTCTCATCCCGTCTCTAAATTATCCTTCTCTCTTTTGTCTTGTTCCTCCAATGTTGCTTAAGAAATTAAAAGACGAAAAGCTAATTACTCAAGAATATCATGTAATTCAAATGAATTTTAGACCTAAGCACAAAGACAAATTGATTGCTAAACTTTATCAGCTTCCTAGCTTAGATAATTGAAAATTGTATTCAAATACTGAGCCTTGCTCATAACGATTAATGAATCGCCACAAAATGATTATTACAAGTATATCTCTCGGATCAAGGTGAAAAATTACAATTTACAAAGATATAGTCTACTAAATAAGAAGAACTTGAATGTTAACTCACTTTTCTGGATTGATGGCAGAGAGAACAAATATAAGAACAACGATATCTAGACTCTCGTCAGGAAATGGAAACGAAGCTTCAGCATCGGTGACATCGAAAACAAATGCATGGCAACGTTGTGGATTGTAGTCTTTATTGGTCTATGCACAAAACACAGGCAAATAAATAGTTTAAAAATATAAATCATAAATATCGAATCCAGTGTTGTGTTTTTCCGTGTTGTCTCTGGGTTGTTTGACGAACAGACCACCTGGTGACTGCAAGTGTTGTAGAAGGCGTCTAAAGCACTAAGATCCAAACTAACGTCAGAAAGAGCATTCGGTAGGTGAGCGTTTAGGCTCCAGAAATGGCTCCAAAGTTTTATAAAACGAATGGAAGAGATTATAGAAGATTGATTGATGATATGGTAAGAGACAGAGCGGAGTGGAGAAGGTCTACTCGTATCCTGACCATAGTTAAACAGGTATTAAAGGGATGATGTTGTTTACATCGAATCCAGATATTTCCTTATTTTATTAATTTTAAAAAACTTACAGCAAAATAGTCTTACACATAAAACAACGAAGTTGAAATAACCATAATTATCTATTATATACAAATCATACACATAATTATACAGTAATAAATTATAGATGCAAAAAAAACTACAACAATATATTATATGATGTCCCTGACATCATCCCTGTATGAGGAAATGGACGTTAAACCATTATTATTATTATTATTACTATATTTAAGACGTTACCAACCTTTACAAGATGGATGGCATTATCAGATAAGTCACAGCAATACATGAACAGCTCCGGGTCACTAAAATTCATTTAAGCAAATTAGATTTAGAAACAAAATTTCCCCGGGTAGTGTCTGGGTTGTTTGAAGAATTGACCAACCGGTGACTGCACGCATTGTAGAAGGCGACTAAAGCACTAAGATCCATACCAATGTCAGAAAGAGAATTCGGTTGGTGAGCGCCAAGGCTCCAGAAGTTGCTAAAAAATGTCAGTGAATGGAAGTCTTCAAATGGGGGATTGGCTGGTGGTGTGGATGTCTCAAATCCTCTCTGTCCTACGACAGAGGGGATTTGAGACATCCTATTTGTATCCCGACCCTGGTTAAACTGGGATTCAAGGGAGGATGATGAGTTTTAGGAACAAAATTACCAAGATACAAATTGTTAATTATAGTAGTGTCAAACATTGTGAGACATGTGACCACTAGAATGTAATGCCTTTATTTCAATCCCTATTCAGAATTCAACAAAATGGCATCAATTGTTAGAGTAGCATCAGGCTGCAAAATTAATCTGAGCTACAAAAAAAATTAATTGAAGAATAAAGTACTAGAAATTAGTTTAAGATTACTTTATAAACCAATTAGTAGGTTAATAATTGCTTTTTATGTGACTTCTTAGTTAACTTTAATCAATAAGAATTTAACGTCCGGTTCCTCGCCATAAGGCAATGTCAGGGACGTCACACAAATTATACAAATTGTCTTTACACAAATTCTAAACTACAGAAGGATATTATTCATTGGAATCAATCCATCTACCATCACTTTCTTTCTCATAGTGCTGCTTTGGGACTGCAAAGCACATAAACCTTTTCAATAAGGCAATATAACAAGGCAACAGATCTTAGAATTGTACAACTAAGTACACACACACTTTCAACTAGAAAGTATGATATGTTGCTAGAATTAGCAACATATCAAAGAACGATGTTTATTACTAAAAAATCTCCCCTATTAAAAATTAACATTTAAAACTTTAACACCGTTTAAGGTAATTTTGAAAGCAAAATGTTAAATTAATCAAAATGTATATATCACTATATTTTAAACTTATATACCAATTGTTTGCCACTAAATATATAAAGAAAATACTACTTTCTTACTTGTTTGTCTCCAAAACTGGAAAAACAGTGTTACCAACTCCACAACCAACTTCCAGCATTCGTGTTTTTGCAAATTCACCAGGATATGACTCAGGAACTTTCTGGTCAGTTAAAGATTCATTTGCCTTTGAATTACTAGCATAATTTGGTTCTCCGACCAAATCATCAGACACACTACTTTTGACTCCACTCAATGTTTCCAACTCAGGAAATTCCGTAAAAAGCCAATGGCGATCTTTGAAGAATTTATTCTGGTGCTGACCATAGAAATTGTCCCAGTTTTTGGCGCTATCAATTTCATACGTCACTGAAATAGATGAATAAATAACACTTTCACTAATGATATTACACAAAATTTTATTTGTAAATGTTCTAGCCATCAAGTAGGCGAGGCAGGAGACAGTTTAAATCTCAGGCCACTCAGGCTTGTGCAATCCTACTGCATATTTCAGTCTCATATTTCCCGTCGTCTGTCATAGTATGACCCAAATATTTGAAACTCCTTACCTGTTCCAATCTCGTATCATTTACTATAATATTGACTTCACCTATACTATGGGACACTCTCATCAATTTTGTCTTTTGGAAGTTAAACTTCATTCCATATCTCAATGCCTATCATTCAGGCTATCCATTATCTTCTACAGTACAGTCTCGCTGCCCGCTACCATTCCTTGATCATATGAAAATCGTACATCTTGTAGCAATTTTCCTCCTACTTTTATTCCTTCTTTCATGTCTTTCTCCATCATTGCCTCAGCATAAATGTTAAAAAGCAGCGGCAAAATGCTAGTCTTACTGCACTTCCTATTTCACCTTCTTGTGATTATTCTTGTTGGATTTTGACTACTCCCCTTTGAAATCAACTATATAAAGTTTAAACGAAAACTATTATATAGAATAACAAGTAAATAAGAACATATTTAAATGAGGAATAAGCAATTATTACTGCCTTAGTACTCAACAAAAAATCAATACTAAAATTTTAACATTAAATAGCAAGCAATAATATTTTGAGCACTTCAGTGGTCAAAACTAAACTACAATATTACATAGTATCTACAATAATGTCAACTAGGACCAACATAGAAGATTTAATCCACAAGAACCACAAGAAACTTTAATAAGAAGTAATACATATCAATGATAAATGACAAATACAATTAAACTACTGAATGTAAATCAAGAAACTGATACTCACGCAGCTTCTCGGGATCCAGTTTTAGGTTACTGTTCTCCTCAACAGTTCTTCTTGCTTCCAGTTCTTGTTCTTCATCCCATTCCACATTATCCCTAAATCATAACAAAACAATGTAACAAGTGTATTGGCTCTTAAACTATATCAAAACAACAAAATTTAATATTTATTATTATTATTATTATTATTATTCATCATCATCATCACCTTCATCTTCCCTTTAATCCCAGTTTAACTAGAGATTATTATTATTATTATTTACATGTATAGATGAACTTTAACATAGAACAGTAGATCATAGAACAATAATCTCAATAATAAGCAACCTTTCTTTCATGACATACCAGATGGTAGGTCTGAGGCATATAATGCCACTCAGTTAATCTTCACGCTCACCTAGCTCATATGATCAATATTTTTCTTTAATCTAATCGTCAAGGCAAGAGTTTTAGGTAACTTTAATTTAGCCAATAGTATCTTAATAAAGATTGAGGTTGTTTTCCATAGCTTTACCAGCTCAGGACTGTGAAGGCTCCCAAAAAGGAGTAGTAAATGATTGGTACAATGACAAGCAATTTAGAAAAATTCACTCAACCATATTTAGACTGTTATTAACTCAGTAACACTATCGTTTAACTTTCTGCATGCATGATGTTAACTCTTCTACAACTACTATAGTACCTACTACAGTCTATTACTACACTATCAAGCTAAAGAGTGATGACAGAGCCTATAAAATAGTGTACAAGTAATTTCTCATTCTCACTTTAACACTGTGAAAACTGGTCTATGTATATATGATATGTTATGATTGTAGCACCATATATGTTATGATAACGTATCATATGTTATCACCACCACCACAAATAAGAGATACAGGGTTAGTCATTATTGATCAAAACTTTGTATCAATTTATTTAAATAGCATTCAATAGGACAAGAGTAAGAGTGCCAGTGGCATTGATACTAATCAGCGATCAAGCTAAACATGTAAACAATGGTAGCAAAGCGGCTTTGCTCACCAGTTATTGTAATCATAAACTTGGGCAGGATTTTTTAAAAATCTTCCTCCGCCTGGTGGTCTGCTTTTCTTCTTCAATTCTCTATGGCTCATTGGTGTCGAGTCACTTATATATTTTCTAGTAGGAGAATTGAAGTATATATTAACATAGCCGCGCAGCCAGTACTGCTTAAATCGCTGAGAGAGGAAGTTACCGCCAAATTTTAGTCCAGTACAGTATATTAATTTTATCCCCATATCTATCTAGTATATCTATCACAAATAAAAATATATAATTTCATATATCAGTCAATTTTTTACTTCTAATAAGTCTGTAGGCCTATAAAGAAAATAAGACAACCATACGTGAGACAATATGTTCTTTACATTTTAATTATTAATATTATTGTAGCTTTGTCAAACATGAATTTCACGGGACTAACTAGTCCAATAGATATAGTTATTAATATAATTAGTGAAAATATTACTACCAAGCATTATGGGCAAAAACATTAGTCGGATCCGTTAGAAAGCGATTGCCGAATTGGCAACGTTTCTCGTCCTCCAAAGATTTATCCATTATTGGCAGATTTATCTATATAACGTATATTGCCTAAAAATGCTCATATAACGTATATTGCCTAAAAATGCTTTAATAATGTTAAGTCTTTTATAAAACCATGCCTTGTTGTGAACATATGTAAACAAATAATGGCAGTCAACCTATTGCTGCATTTCCCATATCGATTTGTATTCGAACTAAGCTTAATTTAATATTCGAGCTTATTTGTAAAAGCGCATATTTACTTATTTGCCATGTATTACTCCATGTATTATTTATAAACCTTGGCTTCAAACAGATTAGGTGCTCCTATCAACGTCAAGGTCAGAAGCACAAAGGGTTTTTCTTCAAGGCGAGGAAACTCGAGGATTGCCTGGTTGAGCATAATGATCGACCAACAAAAGATTATCCACTTATGCCAGTTCACAAACAGAAATGCATCCCAAACATAGTCGAATGTCCAAAGTGCAGAATACAGTATTGTACTCGCGAATCTCAGAGATTGCGATATAATTAGTTAATAATTCACATACGAATTAAATTACATATCAGCACACTGCTCCTCAGATCTGGAAATCTCTTCCTTCCACTTTGCGCATCCCCTCATTTTCTCCTGATCATCGCTTCCTTCTGTACGAACAGTTTCATAGACGGTTGAAGGCTTTTCTCGTTGACCTTCTATAATATTATTTTTGTCCTATTCATGAATATTGCACAGAAACTGAGACCAACACGTAAACCTTCATTCTACTAGTACTCACCCTTCCTCGGATTGAATTTCCGGATTTTGGCTTGCACGTTTTTGGATCGCACACTCTGCTCATTGAAACTCATCTGCCAAATAGTTGCCCAATGATGTAAGCTATCTAAATCTCTCTGAAACGATAACATATCGCCTACATGTAACTAATTATTCACATATTTTTACATAATTTACTTAGTGTCGTCTGCAAATTTTCTTTTGGCTCTAACACTGAACCTTTTGGAACCCTTTCTTGTGACATTGAGCCATCCGAGTCATGATTTGAAATACAAACGTTTTGACTCCTATAACCTTGTTGAAGATAGCGAATTTCCTTGTTTTCATCTAATTGTAATTGAGTAGATTCTAGTTATGAACTAGAGTACTTTAGACTATTGTTCAGTTAGCGAGGATGCTGTTCGATGCTGTGCTGGACGTGCTAAGCGTGATATTTTAAATCTAATTATAATATTTCAATGTACCACAGGTTGAGTACTCAGGCGTCGCTACAGAGCGGAAGTGATTTATCGTATTTTTGTTATTAAATGAACTAAATGTAAAAATGGATATTAAAATTGTTTTGTCTAATTAGGCTCTGCCTGATTTCTCGGTTAACCTGATCGTTTAAGATTTATTTAAGCAAAAACGTCTGCAGTTAGGATTTAGCCGCGTAGTCGGCAATACTATAGACTATTTGCACATAGGTAAGCGGCCATTGTGTATATAAATATTCCAAATTCTATATCCTTATTTCAATATATTATAGCTATCTTAATTTACCAGAAGTTACCAGAATCTACCAGAACTTCTACCATCTTTCGTTATTCCAATCCGTCTTCAAACTTAGGTAGCAAGAACAAAGGAAGAAAGTCAAGGGCTTATTTCAATCCCCAATCATACATGATTACAACATCCAGGCTGTTTTAAAACTATTCACCGACACCGCATTCACAATCTCATCACTCAAAGAGTTCCACCAATCAATCACCCTATGAGAAAAAGAAAACTTTCCTAAGTCTGTCCTTACACTAGGCTTAAACTACTTATAGCTATGAAACTGTTAACTTGTGTTATTTTATTAGGCTACTATGGGCTATTGAAGTCTTTAAAAATTTTATTTTTTTTTAAATTGTAAAGCAAGCGCGAAAATCGAAGGCAGTGTCTGTTTAAGTCAGTCATGATTTGTACTTTACTATCATTAAGACTATAATTGCCAATGTATTGTAAAGTGTTGATGGAAATTACTTTTGAGGAATTTGTGTGTATATCATACACCTTCAGAATGTAGAGACTCCCTACATTCTACTGACTTTCCATATATATATATATATATATATATATATATATATATATATATATATATATGTATGTGTGTGTGTGTGTGTGTGTATGTGTGTATACTAAGCATTTAAATTTTGACATATAAATCTTTGGCGTAAGTTAGCATGAAATATAAATAGTAAAGCTAAGTTTAATCTCTGTTTCCTTAGCATAAACATACTTTCATGGACGTTCTATCTGGATTTTGAATAGGTAGCCTATAACTTATAAGTTAGTTCTTGCTGTAAAGCTCTCCTTGATGTGCAATGTTACAGCATCTGCATAGTCTAGAATATTAATTAATTGGCTATTTATAGTTTAGCCAATACCAATATCAGACTTCATAACTGTTAAACATCTCGTTGGTATCTAGAAAACGAATAAAGGCGACAATACACTTCGCTGACACTTGTAGATATGGAATTATTTCTTCTAACAAAATATTGTTGTTTAGAATACCAAATAGCAAAAATGTATACAATTCCAGTAAATATTATCATTCATGGCATTCCAAACAGTTTTAATAATTAAAAATTTATGACTGCAATGATTCATAAAATAGTCAATGGGTAATTCCACGAAAACAGAGCCATCATATGAAATCATAGAAAGCATATTATTATCAATGAAAAATTTTTTTTCTACCTCAAAATTTCATGCAGATTCCAATTATGTAATGTATTGTATTATATGTATAATAAGTAATGTATTTAAGTGGCCAGAGAAAGAAGATGTAGTCTGTTGCCAAGGAGGATATAATTCTACGTTCAACGGAGCCTCAGACAGATCATCGGGGCTGCTGCTATTTTCAGATCACAGTGTTGCAAGATATACCATTAAATAATTAAATCCTCATTAGAAAGGATCTAAGACTGCATATATTGCATTGAACATTAGATTTAGTTTCAAGTTTTGCCTCAGTTAAGTGTTAAACCTTCAGCAGTTCTGAGTTTTCACAGAGTGTAATTCCGTTACTACTTTTGTAAATCCGTTACCAGTCTAAGAATCAATTTTTTAGAAAATTATTTGATGTAATTTAAAAATAAAATGCCTTAAGTGATTAATGATTATAAGCCCTGCAAAATGTATTTAGGACACATTTATGAGCTTTAACAATTCATGGAGTTTGGATAGCGAAAACTGTGATCCTCAACACGAAGGACTTTCTAACGTAATTCCGTTACCACAATGTGGCGCCCCCTAGTGAACACAGTTATTGTAATATTAAAAATTTATATTGGTACAGCATTACGGGACACTTGGATATCCATGAAATATAAATTTTAAACAAATCTTTAAATTTAGTTATTTTATAGTCAGTAGTAATTTTAAAAACTGTAAAAATTATAATTCCATTACCGTGGAATTGCTCAATAGGATGCTTTAGCGCTTGAGTACATATCACACTAGAATGTCAGGACTTAAACCAGACTAACAATTTTCATATTTTTAAATGCTAAAGATGATGGCATTCATTCATATTTATCATTTTATAAATATTTTACTATTTTTTAATAAATGATTTAAATTTGAGTGACTGATTATGAACATGGTAATTAATATAATTTTGCAGCACCATAATTTTGCTTTGACCTAATTTCTTTCTAGTATTGACTTGTATATTGGGGCCAACTTAATGAATATTAGTAACAGTAGCTATTTAAATAATATGTCTAATTAAACTTCATGGAGGCAAATTGAAATATTTACTTAGGTAAGAAGAACATTGTAATAGAATTGAGCATCACCATCATTTTGCACTGACATAATTTCTTTCTAGTATTGGCTTGTATATGGGGCAAATTTAATGAAATTTAGAAATAGTAACTTAACTATTTAAATAATATAGTAACTTAACTATTTAAATAATACGTCTAATTAATTTTAAAAGTCTCTTTTAATATCAGATTCCTGAATTCTGTTTCCTGATTATTTATATCTATTTATAATTATTTTGTGTAGTTACATACATGACATACAGCATGTGCTACATAATTTTCTTTCTTGGTTGCTGTTTTTGTAGTTTTTGTTATTTCATCCTTTTCCTCTCCTTGGTTATTATAAAGGCATGGAATTAAGAATAACATCCAACAACCTGGGGATTATTTACATTCAAAGCTGTCGATGCTTGATCTTTTAAAGTGTTCGCCCCGCAAAGTACTAACCGCACACAACAGTGCTTTATTTCGTGCAATTGATGCCCATGATAACTGAGTGTGCGAAATCCCTTCCCTACCCTAATTAAACAATTTATTTTGCTGTTTCTGCCTTCCTAATTTATAACTTATGAGAAGTGTTCCTCCTGATAATTTTGTGTTGTATAAAAATATTAACTTCATTGATTTATGCCATATAATTTTGTTTTAATTTGTTTTGGAATTGTATTTTAAAAATGTAAATTTTCTGGTTCGTACAGGTACAAATGATGGACACATACTCTAACAGTGGACGCTCGGTTAAGCAGGAGTCTGACCGGGATTCCACTGACAGCCCGGCGTCTGACCGACGAGCAGCTGCGGCTGCTGTCGGTGCCGCAGACGCTGAAAACCTGCTGGAGATGCAGCAGCAGCTGCAGCAACTGCTAGCTGCTGGCTCCACCACATCCAGCAGTGCCGCCCTACTCTCTCCTCTACATTTCCTCCAGGCCTCCGCAGCTACCTCAGGTGCTGGAGGCTCTTCACTGTCCATACCCTGGAACATGATGCCTCAGTACCAGATGATGTTCCTAGCCGGGCAGAATGCGACTGGGGCGGGTGGAGACGATGGGCATGTTTTAGTGATGCCCAGCGGTTCATCCGATAGCAAAGGTATCGGGCGGATATGCAAAATATTTCTTTCTGAACTATTTTTCTATCGTACTGTGGATCGCCCGATAGCAAAGGTATCGGGTGGATATACAACGGATAAATATTTCTTTCTGAACTATTTTTTATCATACCACTCAAGATGTATAACATTATTCTTGGACTGAATTTGACTTCAATCTGTGCAATTACATTTGTTGCTTGAATATATCTTAGCAATGCTAATATTATATCCCACAAATGAATAGTTAGTCATTACATTTTCATTGATTGTTGTTTGATTTACTATATTAAATGATTTTGTGATTCTGAAACTAGTTCAATATAGAAGCGTTCTGTATTCTGTATAATTTTTGTTTATTTATATATTTTTTGTGTATATATTCTGTATTTTATCTTTCATTCTGTATTTCACTCTGTATTTTATCTTTCATTCTGTATTTCACTCTGTATTTTATCTTTCATTCTGTATTTCATTATGTATTTTATCGTTGAAGGTAACGGCAGTGTTAGTGCAGCGCAACAACAAATGCTAGACGCAAGTTTGCAGATGGTTTTGCAGCAGCAGCTCAATGCTGCTGCAGCAGCTGGTGGTGAGCAGGCTTTAGCTGCACAGATGGCAGCAGCTACTTCTGCAGCAGCTGCTGACCAGGCACAGAGAGCTAGGCAAGCAGCGCAGCAGCAGCAGCAGCAGCTACTCCAGCAGCAGGCTGCATTACAACGTCAACAATCACAGCAACAACAACAGCAGCAGCAGCAGCAACAAGATTTGTCTAAACCATCACCTCCACGACCCCCTAAGAAACCTCTCACTCCCTATATGATGTTCAGCAAAGCTGTGAGTGCTGCAACATCGTTAAATTATTTAATAATTATAATTTCATTATAATTAAATATATTTTGTTATTTTTATGCCATATAATTTGTTATTTTTATGTCTTTATTCAATTATTAAAAGAAGCTGCTTGAATATTGTTTTAATTAAGTTACACAGTTGGCTAACTTCTCCTTTTAACAGAAAATGTTTTAAATTTAAAGAGATTCAATTCTGAGAGAATAATTGGGTATGTTTTAAATGGTATGACGTCCCTGACATTATCCTTGAATGAGGAAACGGACGTTACACCTTTATTATTTATTTACTAAACTACCACAAAGTTATGGAGTAATTTCCTCTTATATTTGTAGTTTTTAATGTGTTAAATTTTGTAACTATGTCCAGGAGGAATTTTGATAAAATTTATATAAAATGACAAATAATCTAATGCTCATTGTTCTCATTTGTGTTTTAATTGAAGACCTATCAGGTTTCTCGGGAGTTTGTATGTGGACATTACCAGCCTATTAAACAATATCTAAAATTTGAAGAGCCATTCTAGAATATCAGATACTTCTGGTTGTGCTTATTTAAATTTTAGTCTAGTTTAAATCATGAATATGTGTAGATAACTACAGAGTTCTGACAGGACAGTGTAGCACCGGGGTTGTAATACAATACAATACAATGCAATGAAGATTTTATGTCCAGTTCCTCATCCAAATACAATTTCAGGGACATTTAGTTACTGAACTGGGCCTTGAACCCCAACCACTTGTATTCATTGCAAGCAATCTAACCGTTTCTCTTTATACCCTTCCTATAAATGGGCACTAATTATAAATTTTAATTATTTTCGTACAATAGATATGGCCTCAGGTGAAAGCAGCCAACTCTCACTTATCATCAGTGACAGAGATAGGTGCGATCATAGGAAGTCTGTGGAGAGAGTTGGGTGCTGAGGACAAGCTACAGTACAATGAGCAGTTCACTAAAGACAAGGTCTGTCATAAATCTTTTATCACTTCAAGTTTATGGCGTATTTCACTTCCATGTCATATCGTATAATCATTTCAAGTTTGTTACTGGTATATTTTACTCTCATGTCATATTGTATAATTATTTCCAGGTTCTTGTGTAGTTTACTTTCATGTCGTATTGTATAATTATTATTTCTAGGTTCTTGTGTATTTTACGTTCATGTAGTAATGTGTAATTATTTCTAGGTTCTTGTGTATTTTACTTTCATGTCGTATTGTATAATCATTTCTAGTTTCTTACTAGTGTATTTCACTTCTAATAATTATAATTATTCTAGATGACTTAACATGTAACATATTAACAAATATTCAAGATGTTGATATACCAAATTATTAAAGAAAACTTTATGATTGGAATAGATTAATATGTAACTAAATCTATCCCTAGTGTTTTCTTGAATGAAATTATAAAAGTTTTCTTGAGTAATTATAATTTGACAGCATTAATAATTTAATATCTTGAATGCTTCAGATTTTGTTAGTGTATTTACTTTAGTTCTTGGAGGTGTATTGAATTAATTTCAAATCAACAATTCACTCAAAATCGCAAATGTATCAAAGTGGAGAGCAATGTGTAGTAAGCCTTATTGCTGTCATTAGATCTATTTTATCCTTCTTCTAAAAATATTCATTCATATGAAGTAAAATTTGTCATTACATTTCCTTACCTGAATTGATTGCCTATTGGTACAATTCTTGAATTTGAATAGCTCTTAATATTAAAACTATTTATATGATTGCTATTTTAGTCTTGGATCTAACTTTTACTTGATTTGAGAGTGTTTTTAACATCATAAAATTTAATTTGGATGGTTATATGTGAGATCTAGGTTCCAACTAATCTTAATAAATTGAAGAGGGCTATTATAAATTGATTCAAAAATTTTTAGATTTTTATATGGGCTCTTGGGAAAATTAAGAAACTGACTTTCGAAATGGTGACTAATTTTTGAATAGTTAATGATCAGAGATTTGCTATGAAGTTCTTCAATTTCATCGTACCTTTCCACTCTTGGCTTCTGTTTTTGTAGTTTATTTCATTAATTGTTCATTTAAAAATATTTATTTTTGTCGTTTATTTAATTAATTGTTCATTTAAAAATGTTTATTTTTGTAGTTTATTTCATTAATTGTTCATTTAAAAAAATATATTTTAGCAACGATACGACGAGGAATTGCGCGCCTATCTGAAGACCAACGGTCTCCACCCGTCAGATCTCATCAAAGCTCGCAGCAAGAAGAAAGACATCACTCGTCCAGCCGACAACAGGCACAATTCTAATTTTAGCCCGGCAGCTGCTGGCGGTGCTCACCAGCAGGCAGCAGCGTCTAGAGCAGCTGCTACGTCAGCAGCAGCGGCTGGTCTCAGCCCGGTGGGGCAGCAGCTCGTCAACGCCCTCGTGGGCTACCAATCTGACGGCTCCGCCGGGGGCACCGCGGCCCAGCAGCGGGCAAACACTGAGGCGTCGGCCGCTAATTCTCTACCCAATTTCTCGCAGGCGTGGGCCGGGCAGCCGGTGCAGCAGCTGTTGGCCCAGATGGGGCTTGCCGGGCAAGTATATGCAAACAGTGATGGTACGATCAGTGTAGATAATGCTAATCTGGCGAGTCTGCTGGCCCTGCAGCCTCAGCTACTGCAACAGGCTCAGCTGTACTCGTAAGTAGCGCTCCGTGTGATTTAACTTAGATTGAGGCATGTTATTATGGCTCTAGCCATAATAACGTGCATCAAACACACCTCGTCTTGTTCATTTAAATATATATTTCCGAATTCACCTTGTAAGAGTAGCGGACAGTTAATTTTAATGATTGATTGAACCTGTAACGTTATGAAATGTATACACACTGAAGTAAGATTTGATCTTTCATGATCCAGCCTGGACTCATCTTCAGGGGCTTTATCTTCATTACCTTCTCTTTCATCTCGATTCTTTCATTCAGTTCCTTCTTACATTTTCTAGACAACCAGTTTGCAGTTTTGTCCGTCATGTCACTTACTATTCGCTATAAATTATTATTATTGTATTACTAAACTAAAACTGATTAGCGCATTTGTTTGTTCTTCAGATTTCTCTTTCCTGCTATCTTCAATGTCTTTGTTATTTAAAAAAAGTTAAAGCTAATGTTAATGTCAGTTTCCTCACTCGACAGCGATGTTAGTGACGGGCGATCCCAGGATTTGAACCCAACACATGCTGATCTGCGGTCGAATATCTTACCAACATCGTCACTGGCTCCAGCCTTATTTCCCTATTAATATTGATTCACGATACTGATCCTTGAATCACCTGGAGATGAATCCTGATTGACTGATCGTGTATTGCAGAGAACAAGGTCAGATGAAGTCCCCAGGTAAGGAATCTAGCGCGTGGAACCAGCAGCAGACATCCAGCTCTGGCAGTACCGCCGGCCAATCAAACACACCTCTTCTTGTCCAGCCCAACGGTCTAGCGGCTCCCACCACCAACGGATCCTCCGGCTCTGACGACTCGGCTCAGTACTCTGAATATTTCACCATTAATGCCGAGGGTCAAATCGTAAAACATACCAACCCCATTGGCGCCAACGTAGCCGAGTACGCGCTGAGGATTTCTCAACTCGAGTCGGAGCTGCTTCGTGTGCAGAGTGCCTTTCTGGAGAGGGTTCAGGAGAACGAGCGATTGAAGCAGGAGTTAGGCGAAGCGTTTCGTCTCGTTACAGAGTACAGGCAGCAAGGGGCGGCGGCTGCCGCAGCGATAGCGGAGCGATCTGCGACAAGCTTGGCGACAACATCTGGATAGTTATCATATCATATAACGTTTTAGATAGATTATATTGGTCGGCTACTGTGCGACCTAACTCTCTCAATGTATTCTGTGACCTCATTGACTATATCAATTGCTCTGAACGGTTTTGATGAAGTTATGACTTGGAAATAGTTAGGCTTGTGTTGTGAGCTGGGTTTTTGGTGCAGCAGTTAAAGGTTGGCTTAATAAGCCTGTTAATAGGCAATTGTAAAGGCAGTCACAATGCATCTTTTGGTAATCTACTAAAAGCCTTCGTGGATATTAATTGTAAGTTGGGCATGTAAGACATTGTCTGATAGGTAGGTGTACATGGTTAGCCGAATTGGAACTGAAGCTAGGCTCGTATGAAGGTAATAACAGGTACACTGAAACACAGTCTTGGTGGCTATGCATTGTGGTTGAGAGGTGCTTTTTATTTGTTTGTATGAGGAATTACAATCCAGAATTCGTAACCTATGTAGTTTATATGTGCTAAATTAAAAGATATGTTGACAAAAATAGTGGAACCGTTGCTAAAACAATGGAACCTTTTGATATCTAACGTTTTCTCAGTTGAAGCAGCTGTTGATTAACTTGCACCATAAAAGAAGAATTTAATAAATAACTCTTGGTCAAGCGTCTTTTTAAAGAGTTATGTCTATTAATTGACTGAATCTATTTAATTAAATGTTTGTTCTATTGAATCTTTAAATGATGTGATCATTAAATTGTTCAGTGACATAAATTTGTAGTATTAATTAATTAACTAATTATAGTAATTAGTGTTTATTAGTTGTGACATTAGTGGAAGAACTAAGAGATGAGATTAACGAGAATAGTGTATAAAAGACAAGAAGTGAGAGGTTTCTTATTTTTACAGTTCTCAACATGAAATCCATAGATTTATCCCACTCATAATTTACTCCAGGGCCATTGAGGTGGAGCAGTTAGACAAACAGAGGCCTGAGAGAGGAAAGTATGTCAGAAATTTCTCTGAATGTCTCTGTGTGTGATTCTCCAGTTTTGTCATTGATTATCAATCAGTAAATGCAGCTATAAAACTGCTCTATAGGCTGACTGTTTCAGCAGAACTGAATAGATGCTGAGGAAGAAAACTACCACAGCCGGTGTACTAAGTCTAGACCACTCACTGCTTGTGTAGGATTTAGGCATCCAATTTACTGCCAAGCTAAAAATTTCCTCTCTGTCGGTATTTTTTCAGTAGCCTTTTTGAGAACCCCGCAGTAATCTTAGGTCTCAATTCTGGTTGTTTAAACCCTCTAGCGAAAATTGTAGCTTGACTGTTTTAATAGGGCAGGTTGTGATGTTTATGTTTGGGCATAGGTTGAAGTGATTCAAAACAATTCAAGACTGTAAAGAGATTGAGATCTTGTGAGTGATTTACATGGACTGCCTACTTTATTCCCACAGAGCATGTATATGTATGTAAATATATATTGGTTTATTATACATTTGTAGGTAGTGTTGTTACATAAGCATGGATATTAGAGTTTTTTCCCTTTCTAGGTATAGCCTTACAGATCATGATTTCAAGTTAAGTATCGCGGCGTGTACAGTTGTTTAGTTTATTGACGTGTTTATTGACTGACAATTTTGTCCCATTTGAATGTCTATTATAATAGAGTTAACTGGTTCATATCTGTCAGATTTGTTTTTCTATTATTTTACTATGGCCCCACAGCAACATGCAGGGCTACTTAGAATGCTGTGTGGCAATTGATTCTCTTTATATATTCGTATTTCTGAATAAATGAGCGAATGCTATGAAACATAAATAGAAATGTTTTCAAGTTATTGCTAAACGTAGTAAAATCAGTGATATATAAAATGATGTTTTCTTTGGACTAAATTCTGAGCTTACACAGCTTTTTAATTTGACTGGGATTTGATTATGAGCGGTTCACTGGATTGGTTCAGAGTGTGTTCTGTGTTTGGTTCAGAGTGCAGAGTTTGTATTAGAGTCCTAAGACCTACAATTTTAGGATTTAAATGTTTCTTGATATATATATATATATATATATATATATATATATATATATATATATATATATATATATATATATATATATATAGATAGATAGATAGATAGACTGGTAGGTAGGTAGGTTGCCAGTTATTTAATTTACGCCATCCTAACTCTCGTTTACTTGAATTTAAAGATTTATTATTTTAATGTATTGGCTTGACTATAGAAACTACCAATACCCCTCTCATGACACGAGTTATATATGATTTTACTGTAATCTGTACAAGTGTCAAGTGTGCTGTCACGGATGAATCAATTTCAGAATTAAAGCTCCATGTTTAATGTCTGTTTCTACTGTCACAGGCAGTATAGCCTGGTTTTGAACCTATGATCTCTTGCTTTTCATGCATGCATAGTTAAAGAATGTGAAATTTGATGTCAGACGTTGATCATTTCAGTAGGTGAAGGTAGTGATTCCAAGTCAGGACTCTCAGAATGGTATCGTTATTTAACCACTATGCCATACGCTCATCCAAATATAGTAAGCCAACAAATACTAAGCTGGGCTTCAACTAGAGAGAGAGAGAGAGAGAGAGAGAGAGAGAGAGAGAGAGAGAGAGAGAGAGAGACTCAGTGTTTTAATTCATTGACAATTCAACTAGCAACTAGTGCTTATGTAAATCAATTTTATTATTAAAAATTCGCTTATTGTTTGAGGTTTGTTTGAGTTGTCAGTTAATGTTATATTTAACTTGATTAAATTAAATATTTAATTGATTAATTAAATATGATGATATTATCAGTTTATAACTATACTTATATTATCTAATAAAAGTAATACTAATTTATTAAATACAAAATATTTCTGCAGACCCCTGGCATAATCTTTCTTTCATATTTTGCGTGAAAATCATTTTACAGCGAGTTTTTAAAGGTTAGGCCTTCTTAAATATTTCTAAACAATTCACAACTCTGTTAGGGACTGCAGGCCTTGCAGTGTTTATTTCAGATT
Organism: Enchytraeus crypticus; assembly: GCA_905160935.1. NCBI lineage: Eukaryota > Metazoa > Annelida > Clitellata > Enchytraeida > Enchytraeidae > Enchytraeus > Enchytraeus crypticus. Next base: position 226,501 of record CAJHZI010000436.1, on the reverse strand, counting down.
TAATCTACTGCAAGATGGCATTTTATGTACTTTATTTTTATATAAAAATATCGCTATACGAATATGAAGTTAGACAGTCGTTTTATTATATAATTATTAAAAGCTCTTGGGGGAGGTCTTATAATGTTAAAAACAGTGAATCTGGACTTTTTGTCTGATTACAATAATTTGTGGAGCTCTCAGCGACATTTGTTGTTTACTCTAGCAAGTTCTGACGCCTTTTGTTCTTTTTGTACATGCATTGAGGTGTATAAGTGACGAGGTAATATTGGATGTACTGGTAAAATACTGAAGTATAAAGAGTTTATATGTGTCATTCAGCAGTGGTTTAGATAAGGAATTGTGTTGTCAAGTTTAATATACGTGACCCCTTTATACGTGTTACAGTGAGACCAATACCGTTTACTATTATCACGCTAGTAATGCTTGTTTGAATTTATTACTTACCATTCTTAACCTTATTCTTATTACATATTCTTGTTACTTATTCTTATTACTGTTACTTTTAACGTAAAAGTAGCAGTGACGTTGACGTCAGTTTCATCTCTCTAAAAGATGGTGATGGGTGATCTAGCCCAGGATTTGAACCCTGCACATACTAATCTGCATGTTTAAATCTAACTATTACCAGTTATCATTTTTATTTCTGCTTCTCTTCAATTTCCAGACTTACGTCATAGGTTAACGAGTCAAACTAAGTGCTTATTGTATTACTGTATATTTAAGAGGGATTGAAATTAAAACTCTAAATAGGGGATCATTTACCGATTAAATTCATTGGAAGGCTTTTCTCGTCGAGCTTGATGCTTCCTAAAGTAGCCCACTGATCCTAATATCTTAATGTGAAGACATGTAAAAACAAAATTAGAAATTCTGATAGTGGATACTTGAGCATAATACACTGTGTAACATAATGCGTAGAGTAGTTCAGTTTTCTTGTTTTAAAGCAGAACGATGTATTAAAGGTATTTCAGCTGATGACTTCCTTTGTCAATTGTTTCCTATTTTGGAATTTTCCGTGATTAGATATTCTATCCAGCTGAATATTTTAAAATCTATTAACTAGTTATCAGTCTTTGTATGACTTCATTGCATACTTCGACTTATCAAGAATCTTTGGTAATTTCATTGCTTGGCTCGGTTTAGTGTAACCTGTTTCAACGATTGATTATGGAATTGACTAAGAAACAGACTTTGGTTTGAATTGCTTAGCTAAGTTCTGGTCGATTTGTTCTGTAGACTGTAGAGATAACAACCAGCTGCAGCGCAGTGTCTTACAGACTAGGTAGATTTCATAATGCGTATGAGTCTTCTGATCACTATCATTACTCGGGCTGAGCCGGTGTGGTGTTAGTAAGTAGTCTGACTTCGTTTAGCAGAGGCAGAGATCGCATCTGGTTCAAGCTCCTTCTCTGACTTACTGACACTCTTTCGAGACAGGAAACTGAGGTTGGCCTTTCTCTGATTTACTTATATACTTTCGAGACAGGTAACTGACGTTAAACTTGGCCTTAGCCTTTGAAGTTTTCATTGACAGCGATTCGTGCGGCTCGGCTTGTGGTTTTTAGACTGTGTGTGATAGGGACATGATTAGAATCTTCTTGTTTTCGAGGCTTCATTTATCGTATAGACTACTCACACACGCCCTCTAGGACAGGGCGCGACACTCGTTGTAAACTAACGGACTCCTATTGTGCTAGGCAGGTCGGACTCATCAACTTACAAAAAGAAAAGAATTTTAATTTAGTGGACAATTCGTTTTAGTACAGTGATTGTCAGTGGTATAAAAACAATCAGGAATTCATCTGAGACGCTGTCATTTCCTGCTGCATACTTAAGCTCAATTGAAAAGCCTGCTACAGCCGCTTCTGTCTGTTTTTACTTCTCTCTCTCGTATCTCTCTCTCTTAGTGTACTACCTACTGGCAGGTTCAAGTTATATAACGCCTCCACTCTTTTCTGTCTGTCGCTTTCCTCTTCATTTCCTTCTCTCATTATTATTTATTTACTTCTCTCTATACTGTGGTATTGGTGTATATTCAAAAGTAAAACGTTTCACAGGGTGTCGATGTTATTTTACCTCGTGCCTGTGCGCTTGTTTTGACTGAATGTTTGTGTTCTTGTATATGTCACTGTGTATACTGTAAGTGTAGATGTTATTGTGTTTTGCGTGCTTGTGTCTTGGTAACGGTAGTTGTCTACATTTTGTGACAGGGACTCTATCTGTGCTGGTAAGAAGGATCTCTTAAAATTGAATTTGCCTCTGTATGTTCAATTAAAGACAAATAGAGGAAAAGATGGTTTAATTAATGGTTGTTAGGTGAATTCACTAAGTTTGAAACTGTCAGCGGCTATTGTATAGAGTGACCTGAAAAACATCCTGGATGGGAAGTTTTTAGTAAAAAAAGAAAAAACGCTTTAGGTTGGTCATTTTTAGTTGTTCTGTCGTGAAATAATTTTTATCGACCACAGAGGCGGCAATTAGACGTCGTTCTGTGGAATTATATTAACATTGGCCCTAAATGAAAAACTATTTTAGTTATGGCTCCTTTGCAGAATACTCACTCAATTTCAGAATTAACATTGCGTGGTGTAGGCAATATAAAGGTGACGTCCCACAATTGAGATCACTTATAAACCACGACGTAAAGCTGGTATCAAAATCGTACTTCAGAATATTTGTTTATGATATTCTCCCAGCTTTCAATGTCTGCAGCGGTTGAGCACTGAAGCTGATGAGAGTTGCATTGAACAATTTTGCAAACAACATCATTGCTCTATTTTAATGTCATTAAATAAAACCGTAATTTACAGCACTACACAAACATAAATAATAAAGCAACCCTTATTGTTCAAAGGCTAAAGCTAAGTTTAACGTCAGTTTCCTACTCGAATATAGCATTTTAGCTATGGTTGTTTTGTAGAATTAAATGGAAGACGTACCCAAACAACTGTGGACCTACCTTACTAATATTTTATATTAAAATAATGACCAGTGGTGGATCCAGAATTATCTTAAAGGGGGTCCGAAAATATTTTGGGCAGTGTCCTCATTTTTAGCATGATTGTCGGGAATCGAGACAATCATTTTAAAATTCCATGAAAAATGAAAAGTTTTAGACTACTATTTAGACATTTTCCTGCATGGATTACTTTTTAGTTAATTTGTAGACCAACAACACAAACATTAAAATTCTGAATGTTTATACATATACATATAGGCCCTATATATAAATATGTATATATATAATTATATATATATATACATATATTTATATATAATTATATATATATATATAATTATATATATATATATCATGATATCATGTACAGTATACATATACGTATATATATATATATATATATATATATATATATATATATATATAATTATATATAGATATATATCATGTACAGTATACATATACGTTTATATATATATATATATATATATATAATTATATATATATATATCATGTACATATATATATATATATATATATATATATATATATATATATATATATATATACTGTATATATAGGGCATACATTACATATGCAATTATACATGTGTAATTGATTTCACATCAAATATATACTTATTGAGTGATCTACTGTTTGAAACTACAATTGTATGAGTGCAAGTTGTAAATAGTTGATACGTTTTTATCGGCTACTTTCTGTTTGTTGTATTTCTATCGATATTAAATTAAACGTTATGTTTAACAAGAGACTTTTCTTGTATTTTATTCCTTCTAGTCTATTCTATAGTAATTGTATTTAGTTACAGTATTCGTAGACTTATGCAAAAGAAGGCAACTTAAAATTACTTCAGTGGCCTCTGTTTAAAAGCGCGGGGCTTCCGCTTTGACATTGATGAAAATAATCAGATTTATCCAATTTTTGGTTTTGAATATGTCCCCATTTCGGGAATGAGAGGAAATGGCAGCTAATATGTTAGGGCCTTGGGTATGTCAATCATCAAAGGTTTAATAGGTATATTAACATTTAATTTTCTCTCATTTCTATTTTGAAAAATAATCATACACGGTGTAAGGCGATTTTACATATTACCAATAGATTGAATCGACTTAATGATAACTTAAAAGAAAAGTATAGCAGACTATTTCGTGTTGCCGTAGGAATCTGCGTAGGTTGACTGTATTGTTTAACGAGGAATTTGAAAGAAGACATGTAATAATTCTCTTTTTGAAAATTTGAAATGTTCAGAAATAAAAATTTTCGAGAAAGAGAAAAAAGATTTAGATGTAGATCGATATTGAAGAAGATAATTTGCTCGAGGCGTCTGAGAGTTGAAACGTTTGTTAAATTCAATCTCAACAATTGGATAAAAATTCAACTGATTGAGAGAGATGAAGATAGGGAAGGAAATACTATAGACAACGAGGCAGAGAAGATAGATTACAAGAGATAGCTAGTTGTAGAAATATTAGCGGTTGAAAGGATTGTAGGCCTAATTGCAGATCACACGAATTTCTGTATAATAATAATAAAGGTTTAACTTCCGTTTCCTCATCCAGGGATGATGTCAGGGACGTCACCAACAGCACACGTCACTAGAGTTAATTGTGTTGATGTCACCGCAAGATTGTTTATCTCATTTCTGAGGGTAATAAAACTTAGTTTTTGGGACAAGAAGGTAGGCATACCATTCCTCTCTGAATCTCTCTCTCTCTCTCTCTCTCTCTAATGTTCTGCCGAGTGGCAGGTCCAAGGCTCATAATCATACTCAAAGGCTGCTTTCACTCTCCATAAAGAGCTCTCCATGGATCAACAAGATAATTCGTATATAATTTTTGTTTTATAGACAAGCTTTTATGCCTTATCAGAATGAAAGTTTATATGTAGCTTATAGCTTTGAAAATTGGTTTCTGAAGTGATTTCAAGTTGCCTTCCTCCGTTTTTGCTTAGGCAACAGTAAAAGGTTAACTATATATAAATCCTTATTCGCCACTTGGGCAACTAAAACACACACAGAACAGGAACAAAAAAACGCAAACGCACAACAAACAAAGAAAACTAAACATCAAGAAAAATAACAGACTGCACCTCTAGAAGCATGCAACACCAATATCATCAATATTGAAACCGCATAGGTAACATTTGACAAATTTCCAAATCTATAATTATTGGGATGATATGCCAATTTTTTCTTTCAAAATTGTTGAAAGTTGAAGTTTATGATATCTCTGTAATTATTTTTAAAATGCAGAGCATTGGTATGGTAGTGAGCTGCTAGCTTGTCTAAGTCGCCCATGGACAGTGTTGAACACTGTCCATGGGCGACTTATACTATAATGTGATATAAATGTTAGCTGAGGCAAAAATTCTACTGTATGTGAATTCTACAAAATGATGGTAGATGCACAGTCGGAAAGATTAGCTCTTGAATTGTTAATTAATAATGAATGACTATTACTAAATATTATAATCAATGTAATTGAATGATTAATGATATTAATCATAATTATATAATTATATCTAAAAATTGTAATTAGTAATTATAATTATTTTTAGATATCAGGCTTAATTTGGAATTCTTTTTCTTTTATACAGAACATTTTTTCTACCAGAATACTGTACTTTTTTAACCTGTGTATTGATGAAATATTTAGGCCAATCTATTTTCGGATTGGTTTCATCAATCATTATTACCATAATTTGTTATGTTGTTGCTTAAATAGGCATATTTACTGTTTTATAAATAGGTTTCCGAAATTGGGATGATTGCCGTGGTAATTCAAATTAAGCTCCCGGAGAGAGAGGGGGGGGGGGGAGATAGAGATCGTGAAGAAAAAGAAAAATGATAAGAAGAAAGGGAGAATGAAAGAAAAAAAGAAAAAGAAAAAGTTAGAGAACAACCAGGAAGCGAACTCGTAAGAAATTGAACCACACGATGGAGAGAGAGAGAGAGAGAGAGAGAGAGAGAGAGAGATGGAGAGATATTTTGACAGAAACCGCTCAGTTGTCAAATTCTCCTCCATCTCTACCGATTCGAGAATATTATAAGAAAACGTAGTTAAGAATTTCATAACGACGCGAGACGTGTTGGAATCTGTTGAGACGGCGTTCTGACGACGAGTTAGCTCAGAGACGGCGTGCCAACGACGTGTTAGCTCAGACTATGAGTGGAGAAAACATCTTCACAGCTAATGACCTCTCGTTACCACCGATATGACAGGCATGTCGTTAGAGATATGTAACGAGCTCGCAGCTCCTGTATGCTAATAGCGAAGACATTGCGGTCAGTTATAGACGTTGAAACTTATAATTAATAATCGTTATAGCAATGTAATAATAATATAATAATAGTAATATACTCTAATTACATGTATGTCCTTATGTTCCATTTCGTATGTTTGTATGTTACCTATCTTCGGTTATCAGATTGTTTTAAAATAGCGAAGATATGAATAATATTAAGACTTGTCAAAAAAGAGTTATTATTTAAACAGAAATTCTAGGCCCACTAATTTTCTTGTATTCTCAACTACAGCATTAACATTTGTGACTTCTTGCGAACACTTGCGATTTTTCGATAATCTTTTTAATTGAATAATTTAAAGTTACTTCTGAATCAAAGCGAGATATATTTTATCTGAATTTAGATACGAAATACATGTATATGGCTTCGACAGAACTATCTTTAATCCGAGGTAAAATATTTAACATTTCTGGAGTGAAAGTTAGCGCACTTGGTTAAGCTGTGTGTCCATGAACGAAGTTACGCTACGTTGGGCCAGGCTATTACAAGGACGGGTGACCACCTCGGAAGACTTAATGGTTACTGCGTTGAATGAAAATATTCCGACTGTGTTGAAGGTTATTCATAAGTTTGCACAGGCAGCTGTCAGTGCGTTATGCACGGTTACGATTACTCATAACAATGGAGAAGAGAAATTGTCGAAAACAACATAAACAGTAACTAAGAAAATAAACTTTGTTAACACATATGGTTGTCATGTGTGTAACCATACGACCAAAAGCAATTAACTCCAGTCTCAATAGTCCCTCATCTGCTTAAAATTACACTTCATTCTCTCTCTCTCTCTCTCTCTTTAAAATTACACGAAAAATTAAAAAAATATGAAAAAAATACGATTTAATAGAAACTCTTGGGACATTGCAACAATAAACTACTCATCCTTTGTCCTGCTACACAGCCTTAATCCTACGACAATTTATCCTATTATTTAAAAGTAAAGTACGTTATTTTCGTAAACTTGTCATATTTAGAGTTCTATGCTTTTCTGTGTGTTTTTGTTCGCCGCTTTGACGCGTCAGACTACCGTGAGAACCCCCGTTTGTTGGGTTCAGGCCTGCGGTGCCATGGGTCACACCTGGGGTGCTATGACCACCCCCACCCGTGGGGCTCTGGACTGGGGAATTAGGCAGTAGAATATTACACCCTTCCTTGGGATCGAATCGAGATATATGAGTGAAGCAGCAAGGGTGCGATATCGCTGCTTTGGTTAACCCTTTAGACTTTTTCGATCGACTACTTTTCTTTAATTTCCTCCCCTCTCCTTGCGATGACTTTTCGCAATCCGCCGATAACTTGGAAATGTTCTTCAGGAAATCTTTGGCGTCTCTAGCCGAGTCGAAGAGGAAACCGGCGATTCGATTTCTATCCGCTGAGATGAACATCGTATGAAACACATCAGAACGCGGTAGGTAGTCGCTCTGAGAGTCTATCGTGTCTCTCCACAGGGTAAATCCAGTTCCCTTCTCCGCCAGCAGGACATGCAGACGTCTTCGTCGCCTGCCCTCGCCCGAGTCCAGCACCAGCAGGGGTATGCCGCTCTTGAAGAGCGTCCAGTCGGCCCTGCTGGAAGAACGGTGACCCCCAGAAGAGCAGGGCCGGTCGTGGCTCTGGCCTGATGGGAGCAAGGGAGAAGGGTGAGAGCGGAGTGATTTGACGGTGCCAACGAACATCGAGGCTAGGCATGGACAGACGCTGATGGTGGTTTTGTGCGAGCTGTAAAACATCTCCACCTGGATCAGCTCTTGTGGTGATACCAGGTTGATTGGGTTGATGTGAGCGCGTGTTTCCTGATAAGTGATAAATAAAATAAGATCAGGTTATAGAATAAGTTGCGATAAGTGATAAATAAAATAGATTAGGTAGGTATAATTAAAGGCAGATAAATGTTTAATTTATCATTTATAATTAAAGTAAATAATATGCATAGAACAGAACATGCATTTAACACTACTTGTCAGTATGCGATATAAATTCCTCGTCAAGAACCAAACCGCCAGCAATTCTACTTCAATTATCTTCTTACTCTTCGTCATGGTAGCTATTTTCTAATCAAAATGCCGAATTCTATATGAAGAGTTTGGTTTTATGCGTCTCAAAGCGCATATTATAATTATTCTTTCCACAACAACAATATTCATATTGCAACGATTGTGATCAAATGAAAGCTATGACTCAACTCTACACTGCACGTTTAGTTGGATTGTCTAAATACCTCACGTGTAGAGTGTCAGAGACGTCGTTAATTTACATGTAAATTAGGATTTCTTGTGGTCCGGAGATATATACCTGATCAAGCGGATTAGAGAGTAAAATTTCGGACATTCACAGGGTTTGGTTTTGTGGAGAATTAATAACAAAAAAATGGTTTAATAAAAGGTATCTATACTGTTAGGTATCATCATGGATATTCATCCTTCATTGCGCCTGTTTAACCTTTAAACTACTGTGGCTAGCCAAGAGCGAGCTATCAAAAAGATTCCACTTGTGTGGCTTTTGCTACTTTTTCTAGTAGTTATTACAGTTTTTTGTAAGTATTGCAAGCCACGATTGGTATTTTTAAAATTTCTAACCTCCATATTTTACCTGCATCTTAAAATTATTTTTCATAAAGGGAATTTGGCTAAATCGCCTTTTTCTACATTGTGATGTTTTCGATTAATCCTATCGTAACCGAAAGATCAGCATTATATACAAGGTTGAGTAATTGTTGCCAAGCTGCGCATGTCGTTGATTTCACACAAGGCTATTTTTAATTCTATTTAAAAATCAATGGGACATCTCAATCAATTCTGAGTAGCATTTACAAAACAAAAACATCACAGCAGTGTCTATGTCTGTGTCTATGTCTATGTTTATGTCTATGTCTGTGTCTAAGTCTACTTTTATGTCTATGCCTACGTCTATGTTAATGTCTATATGTATGTCTATATCTATGTTTATATGTATGTCTATGTCTATATCTATATCTATATCTATATCTATATCTATATCTATATCTATATCTATATCTATATCTATATCTATATCTATATCTATATCTATATCTATATCTATATCTATATCTATATCTATATCTATATCTATATCTATCTCTATATCTATATCTATATCTATATCTATATCTATATCTATATCTATATCTATATCTATATCTATATCTATATCTATATCTATATCTATATCTATATCTATATCTATATCTATATCTATATCTATATCTATGTCTATGTCTATGTCTATGTCTCTGTCTATGTAAAGTCTTAAAAACATCTCGGCAACGTCTATGCAACTTGATATCGTTGGAGATCTCGTTAATATTTCATGAAATCTGTGGTGTGATGTAATTTTCATGAAAGCGCAACGTTTGATCTTCAACACGACAACTGACAATCAATAATGGATAAACAGAAGTCACAGATAAGAACTCACAGGTCGATGTTAATTATTCAAATGGATTGCTTCGATCATGAACGGGAATGAACGATATTTCTGTTTTGTTTCCATTTTAAAACCGACCAGCCCGTTTGGAACGTTCCAATCGAAGTACAGGCGAACACATACATGTAACTTGATCATTGCAATCTGAATGTATAAAATTAACATTTTACGGTGACGCAGTAACTACGAGTAAGACAGTGGGAAATCATCTCAGCAGTTCAGTTCCCATTCGAAAGGCTACACAAGGGTTTGATTAAGGCATAATGCTATGGTAATCGATGCAGCTTGTGAGCTGACGGGAGTATGAAAACAGATTATGACAAAGAATTTTTACATTGAATCAATCCTTGACTGTGCTTGACAGAAGATAATAGATAGTATTACAGAAATTAAACATTGGTCGTTCAGGTTTCAATCATAAGTCTAGATCGCTCATTTCACCCACCAGAAATCATACCAAGTCAATAAAGAGAACAGGCAGAGATACTTTCTGAATTGTTCTATTTACTTCTGAGGCTCTTTCATAGCTGCATTTTCTCAATCCCTATTTTTTCACATCTTTTACACTTTCTGAAGCTCTTTTAGAGTTCACTCTTCCCTAGGCTCCCATAAAACATTAAGGTGTGTCTTATTTAATAGATTAATTGATAAAAGACATTTATTAAGCATTTATAATTTGCCCACTTAAAAAACTATGCAGTCACACTTAAGGTGAAAATGTCTTTTTGAATGAAATTGTTTAGCACATTTAGCATTCGATCCTGTAACGTAGAGGTTTGTGAACATATAGCGAGACAATCTGGCAAATTTCGACACATTGTGTTCCTTTTTGTTTGTCAAACAAGTGGGTCATGAACTTTATCATCTATCCAGTGCAAATACTCAAAGCATTCTATGTTGAAGAAAGACGTGAATGCTTTATTGAAGCACTTATTTCGTTCTGAAATTCTTTCGTCACTCTAAACGTATAAATTTTTAAAGAGCTGCAAATTGTCGTGTAAATTACTTCGAGCATTTCCTCAGACGTTCTGAAGAGGAGAAAGAAGAAGAGACGAAGTGTGTCGACTGCAGAATCATTTCACGTTATTTGATATAATCCAATTTTCTCTCTGACTTGGCGTAATTGCTTGTACCAGGCTGCTCAAGCAGTTATGGTCTATATGATTATCCACACGCGACAATGTAAAGAATTGAAGCCATCATGAATATTGAGTCTGAGATTGTGGGTAAGCAAATAAGACTAGAATTATGTGTACGTTTCTCCGCCTCAGGCAATGTTAGTAACAATCAAAGCTTACTACAGCATGCATATAACCGCATTTTTGTTAATGAAGCACTGTACGAAAAAATGCCTATAGTTTTATATACTCCTACTTTTCTCTCTAGCTCTGATGAATTTGAGTGTAGGTGCGCTTAAGTCAAATAGTGCGTATCAGTGCGGTTGAATGTGTCAATGTTTTGTTTATTAAGTACTTGGTATGTGCTATTATTATGTGTATTAGTTCTTGCTATGTGTAAGTCTGCTTACTTGTGTGCACTCATTTGCAGTTAAGTACGAGTAGTTACGTTTTGGTTGCATGCAGCTTATTCTATTTTATATGAATGTGCTAAGACGAATGATAAAGCCAACATGTCAGTGACCTGGAAAGCACTGAAATTTTAATCCTAAACCTACTAATCCACTAACGAACAACTTTGCAAACAAGCCACCTGCTCAGCTCATGTTGGCATGCATAGATGTTGCAATAACGTGTACTTAAGTAGGCCTAAATGTGAGTCTGCTTGCTTGCTGTTTAATATAATGCATGTTGTATTTTTTATGAGTGCATAATTATTTGCATGTTGTTGTGATATAATATTTTAGATGCTTATAATACTTTTATCGACAAGCGTAATATTGATAACATTCTGCATTTACGCGAATGCGCTTAATGAGTACTTGGATATTCATCTTTTGTATAATTTTAGTTTTATTTTACAATTGTGCAATACGGAGCAACTTCATAGTGTTGCATAAATGTGATTACATTTTAAAATATTCCTTTACCTGTGCTTGTATAGCAAACTGACCTTTGACCTCTGACAGAGTTGAACTCCGAGATTTCAAGAGTTGGCTCTTTGATCAATTTCCGTCCATCACTTAGTAAGTTCGCTTGTACGAAATTTCTTCTAGATCAAATCGACTTGCTAATATGAACATGAATTCATATAAACATCTTGAACGCTTTTGTTATCACAACTGGAAATCAAATGGCTGTTTACATCGACAGATCTATTGCTCTTCTGCACTTCTTAATTTTTCTTATTAAGCTCGAGAAAGAATTAATAATTGAATCTCAATATCTTCATCGATAAAATGTCAGGTATTCTAAAAGTATTTTATGAGTTTTCTAAGTAATAAAGAACGCAATTCTAATTTTGCAAATTCTAACAAATTCTGCAAAGTTGAAGGAAAAGTATATGTAATTTTAAGTAAAATAATTTTTATTGATCCATGGGAAAGCTTGGATATTTTGAACAGGTTGACCATCTAGTATTCAAGTCAAACAGAACCTATATTCCGTGTGTCGTAAAAATCTTATAATAATGTGAGGCTAAAGAAGACAATGAAGCACCTACAAAGCATAGGTATCTAATCTAAACTAATAGGTACTGTAGTGCATAGAGGATAAAAAAGTTGTCGAAAGAAATAATAATAGAAGTAATTATATGACTTATTAGAAGAACGTTTTCGCAGATCTTAGAGATCAGAATAAAACAATAGAAGAATAGCTAAAAATTAATATAAGATAATAATAATAAATAATAAAAAATAAAAAATAAGAAATAATAAAAGTATAGAAAAATAACTCCTTACGCCAGATATTGGGCAGTCCAACATAGAGAGCGAGCGAGAGAGAGAGAGAGAGAGAGAGAGAAAGAGAGACAGACGGACAGACAGAGACATAGACAGAGACAGAGAGGCAGAGATCGAGATAAAATGTAAAATTAATTATTAAATTGAACTTGGCATTGGTGCAGTGGCATGACCGAGATTAGGTTATCACCAAGCAGTTATGACATTAATATTGTAATAAGGATTATGGAGCATCATATTGCCAAAAAAACTAATCTGCAAGGTATATTTTTTGGTATAGATCGGAATGATTCTTTGAATTTCCGTATCAGCTGTAACCATATGGGTCAATCTATTCTAGGACATAATTAAGTGCAATCTTAAAGATTATATAGCTTTGTGGCTTTGTATGCCTAATTCTATAAGTAATTGTCTTATAGCTCAATTAGTGCACAGCCTATTTGCTTTTCTGGTTTTTGTTGCATTGTTGCATAGCAAGATTCATGTATGGGTTATTAAGCCTGAAATAAAGCAATATATAAATAAAAAATAAATAAAGATTCAACATCCCGATTGATTGATTAGCATATTGACTGATTGATTGATGTTTCAAGGTTTGATCGTTTGTTTGCTTGATTGATTAAATGTTTGTTCGATTGATAGATTGTTTATTTAATTGATTGGTTAAGTGACTAATATATTAGGATTATTAATTGATTGCTTACTGATTTTCTGGTTTCATAAAATCTGAAAAGAACAAAATAGAATCGGCATAAATGCTTACTCGTCCAGACACTGTGTTGTATCTATCTGAACCCACTCCCCTCCGATAGACCAGGGGCCCGGGACTACACGACGAGGTGGGGGAGATGCACAGACCTCTGATACTCGACGAGAACGGCGACGAAGGCACATGGTCGATGAAGGCGCCGGGGGAGCGGCACCCCTGCCTTCGATCCGCCGGGGTGTTCGGCGTCGACCGGGTGATTGATCGATCAGCCGGCCTTTCAGTTGTTAATATAATTGCGCCAAACTGTCGAGCTGCCGAGAGGTTGGGTAGAGGTGGGACTGAACAATTTGTTGATAAACCAAGAGGGGATGGAGGTTTTTGAACCTTGACCTTTCCTAACGAATCGTACTTGGCTTTAATGAATCTAAGAGCATCTTTAGCTTGTAGCTCCTCAACTGAGCGTGAACATGTCAATGGCGATCCGGAGACTATTTCTTTGGGATTGCAGTATCCCGTAGGAGAATTGAAACAAGTATCGATTCTAGATTTATCGTCAGGTGGGATTTCTAATCGATCAGGAGGTCGAATCTCCTTAAATTTGTGCGCACCAGAAATTTCAGTCCGTTCAGGAGCAACATGTTCTTTTGATATATGCTCGCAACATCTCGCCACACTTTCAGATGATTCTGATTTCGTGAAATGTCTTACCCCTGACCTTAAGTCTATTTTATCCGGAGATACAACACGATTAAGTTTTCTTGAGCGGTGTTTGCAGTAGTACTCTTCATGAGGAACAAAATCTTGCAATTCTTTCAGCTCTGGTTTCTTTCTTGTTCCTTCTGTGTTCATGAAATGACGATCGAGAGACATTACGTGCTGAAGTTTATCTATCTTTGGACTGCTTGCCAGATCTTCTAAGAATTGAAGCTCTTTGAGTTGCTTGTCAATGCGATGGAGCGAGCAAAGCCTCCGATCAAGGGTGTGCTCACGAGAGCTGCCCGGTGTGGAGGCGCCGTCATCGTCGGTGGAAGAAAAGCTAAGTGCTTCCACTTCCTCTGCAATACGTGACAGCCTCCACGAGTCGAGTGTGTGTCTGTTAGCAGACATCGCTAGGAGTCACTAGAGGTGTAATCGGCTAAAATTCCTGAATATTAACAGATTGTAATAACTTTATTTTAATTTGTGATATTTTATTTTTATTTTATAATTCAATTCGCTCATGTTCTACTAATTCCACTTTCCGTTGTAGGTTGAAAACACAAATCTTCCTCCCATAAATGTTTTCATCTTGCCTGATTGTTTTTTGATCGCCGGACCGGATCCGTTTAGGATCTTTTTCTTTCTCTTCAGCTCATGTTTTTTCAGAGCGTTTGGGGTGAATCGATGTGTAGTTGCATGTGATAGGGACGTCCCTGACATCATCTTTGTATGAGGAAACGGAATTAAACCTTTATTATTATTATCATTTTAAAATTGCCCTGGGCTGTACAAGGCCCTGGGCTAAAATATAAGATAAAAGAAAGACTTTATTTATTATTATTATTATTATTAATTTAATTATTTGAAATTTAACAGATTTTACCAAATTATATTCTGGATGCATAGCCTGGTAGCCTCAATGTTTATATCTAAATATAATAGCCTTTGTTCATTTTTCATTTGAGAGAATAACAGTAATTACTCTGCTTTTCAAAGTCTCTCTTAGTGCACTACCTACTGGCTGATCCATGGTTTATAACGCATCCATTCTTCTCTGTTTTTCGCTTTTCGTATGTCCACATACGAGTGGATCTTTAAGTCTTCTAATCTACCTAATCTCAGCCTGTCTCTGCCTGTATTTCCTTCCATACTGCCTTATCTCTTTTAGTAGACTTTCCGCTCTAAGAAAATGTCCCATTCAACTCTTCTTCCTATTTTACAATAATGCATTTCTCAACTATCTTTCTATAACATCTGTCTCCAGTACATCCTCATATGTAACTTTATGAGTCTAGCTAATCCTTTCCATTCTTCTCCATATCCACATTTCAAATGCCTCTAGTTTCCTGGTATCTACCTTCCATTAGGTCTACATTTCACATCTATATCATTGTTTTCAAAGTATGGTCAAAAATTAGCCTTTCTAGAGACGGACTAAATACTTACAGAACAGGTATGCATTGATGACAAGCCATTATCCTCGTATGGTTTTTATGGTTTTTCAAATATATGTTTCAGACGAGCAATATAAAAACCATATTAACATTGAATTCGTCATTGAAATGGTACAAATACTGTATCTTTTACTAAAATATGGTATACTATTAAATTATAAATTAATATTCTATTATTAATATCTACTATATTACGTAGTCTCTCATCAATTAACGCTGTATTTGTTATTCTGTATACTATGGAGAATTAATTCAGTTATTTCAGTATAATTATATTCCTGTTACTTATCTTTTCGACGCTGAATATTATTAAGAATATCTTCTCTTAAGTATAAAAATATTTCTTTAAAATGTAAAGTAATTATTATAAATACATTGATAAACCTATATAAGCACATTCCACGGTATATGCAGTTTGCTAAACACTAAACCAGCACGCGTAATACTATCTATATAAGACTTACATAACATTATTTCGACCATCGCGAAAATATCCAATTATTTAATTCCATTTGTCTTTGGACTGGTTTTCTGAATTTTGAATATGCATCGTTGTGGACCTTCTTTTTGTTCACTGGTTTGTATTTGTCCCAATAGTGCTCAATGTTGTCGTGGACGACAGTAGCACTCTGATTTTGTTATTATAATTAATATTAGGGCTTAAGCACACTATATTTTTGCAGCAGAAGGCTGCCGTGTGGTTTGAAAAAGACGTTATCTTGATAGGATGAACTTGTTGCTCTATGGAGTGCTCATTAGAGTGTTCGAAATAGTTTAGAACTAGGTTCCTCGAACCTGCCAAACAAATGTCTGAACGCTAGATTTATACGGGTGTCGTAACTCCATATCAGCGGGTCTACATATTACATCAATACTGAGCGGTTTTTGACTATTGCTATCGTTAATTTTGTTAAAATTGGAAGAAAACTCGCTTTCATATAGAGTAACTGCTACATAACTATTATTTTAATCCACACCATAATTTATTTTGTGAAGTATATTTATTAAGGAAACACATCAGTGCAAATTAGCTATTGTATATCATGACAATTTTTGACTTTTTATACTCGGAACTACGGCTGAAATTATCAACAAACTTGCACGGTTGCTCGAAAGTGTTGAGTGGTTCTATAAAAAAGTCTTTTATTTCTAACCTTGAAGTTAAACCACTCTATCCTAAACAAGGATATCTACAAGTATAATTTATCATCTTAAAAATATTAATTTGGTTAAGAATATTTTTCACCTGGTGTTAATAGTAGCATGTCAAGTGCTTTGCGTGACGAAAGCTATAAACTTTTACTCACCATGCAATATAGATCTATTATAGAATAGTCTATCCAATATATTAGTGGACTATTCAGAAGCGCGATAGATTTGGTGCCATTTGGTTTAGTGGGTGCAGTGTTCAAAGTTCAGTACGCGCCCGGTCGCTAACATGATTTCAACATGTAAAACATTAAACTGACATCAAACAAACCTCTAGCATTTACTAGTGAAAAGTTAATACTCTAACAAATATGAATCCTACCACGTTACAGACAGCGCACAGCTAGTCCTAACAATGACTCTGACACTAATCCTCCGCTCATGACAAGCGGCTCACGAGTGAATCCAATCCGGGGATAATTCGTCCCTATTACTAAACGTTTTACGAGCCTCAGCTTATGCGATAACCTCGCATAACGACCATCGCAAAAGCACTATCAGCGCCATAGAGAGCTGAAGTGTGCGCACACACGCTCTTAGCGGAGTGCGGCGAGTGCGGGCGGAAGAGCCGACAGTATCCGGTCGGTTTGATGTACTCCATGAACGGCTATGGAGCAAGATGGATGGATGAAATGAAATCTTAGCTACGCAGCTATCCTGCATGCGTAATCTGCCGGTGGCTGGTCGAACCCCGAGTCCGGATTTTGTACGTGATCTTGCTAAAAATGTGTGATTTTATAGTGCAATATAGAATACGATGACCAAACTATTTAATTGAATAAGATGGCTCATTCGTATCTCTTATTCTTCTTCATTTATTCTTTTTTCAGTTTTTTTCGTATTTTTCATGGGGAAATCGGATGGCAAAGAAAATTGGAGGCACTATATACCATGGACCTGCCAGTAGGCAGTGCACTAAGAAAGAGAGAAGATGGCTCAATAACTAAGCTGACGATGGTATTTATTTGAGAAAGCCTTTGTCAAACTCAACATTATGGTGCTTTAGACATCGACGCTGATCTACTCTTTGAAATGCAGAAGTACAGGAGATATGTCAAAGTCTATTGATTTTCAATCATTTAACTAATTCTTTAAAATTATTCAACACTATTTAATTAATCTAAAATCATCATACATATTTTGCATCAGAGAAAAGAGTTTCTACCATCAGTACAAAACAGCCACTAGGTACTTTACAGTCACTGAAGGGTTCAGATGTGAGAGATTAAAATTTCCCATTCAACTTGCGACACTTTACTCTCCCAAAGATTGGAACCTTAGATATAATCCTGGTGTAACAATTAAAAATAAAACGCAATAACTTCAAGGCTAAAAGGCTAAAGCCTCGTTTAACGTCAGTTTCATTTTTCGAAATGATATCAGTGACGGATGAGCTCAAAATGTGAACCCTAAACCTACTAATCCGAAGTCTGAAAACTAACCGATGATAATGCCAAATCGTCTATGGCTATGAGCCTAGTAGCGAAGAGAAAATCGTAGCTATCGCTACAGATTGGAGAGCCTGGGCTCTTGTGAACACAGTGTTTGTCTAGGATACACAGGCAACCCTTGTGTCCCTGGGCACTTCAATTCTTTGAGAACACTGTAAAGATATAATAATAGTGCCAGCATGAGCCTAAAATAAATCTCTCGCCTACTTCCTGGCACTGAAGGCTGTACTGAGCTACGCGTTGGCTGGAGGATATCGGACTGGGCTAACGGATGAACGGAAGAACATATGAACGGATGATCGTATCTATGAGACTAGCATGAAGCTGATGACGACTTTGAAATGTGAAATTAACACTAAAATTTGAAATTGAAATTTGTCCACGTAAATAGTAAATCTAATTTGATAAAAACTAAGCATTTTCATCGTTCGGAAAATTCCATCGGATAAATTAAAATACAAAAGTTTATTATTAAATTTTAAATTCAGAAAATGATTCCATTATTTCGAAAAAAAACTTAGAAGATATATTTTTCCAGCTTAAGATTACACTGAAATCTAACAAAAGCAGAATTTTTGCTGTATTGGTTATTCCATAGAATGCCTTAAGGGATATTGGAAGAAAGTACCCTGAGGTGCAGGAATACAGCCTACATAGTTACACTTCCAACCTGTCATAGAATTTAAAGTTATAGTCAGCAAAAAATATAGTAGATATAATAAAATATTATATACATGTATACATATATATATATATATATATATATATATATATATATATATATGTATATATATATATATATATATATATATATGCATATATATATATATATATATATATGTATATATATATATATATATATCTATATATATATATATATATATAGAGAGAGAGAGAGAGAGAGGGAGAGCCTACTTTAGCCCCACAATTGCTTCACAATATTCTGTAATTTGGTCTTCGTTTCAACGACTCTAATAAAATTGGCTGTAGAAAAGTTTAACTGACCATATGACCTGCCTCAGAATTATTTCATATTGCTCTACCTTTAACTTCAAGTTAGATGATCACACATTAAGTTTTAGCATTACGCCAAGCTTCAAGAATTAATCAATTACTTTCCTTGTTCATGTGTAAATAAGTAATTACGATCTAAACTGTCTTCTATTTTCAGTTTATTGCTATTAATAAAGAATTTCCCTTATCAGCTCAAATTGCACAAACCATATATTTTGCTCCCGATAACCTTTCGCTAATCTGATTCCAAATATTTCCACAAAGCATAGATGTCAGGCTGCCATATTGATCAAGGATATTATACGGACAAGATGAAATAGTATCTCAAAGGAGACGAATATGGCTTAACTATTAGTTGGTTATCTCGGAAGCATGTGGCCAGGGTTTAAAGCCCAGGTCAGTCAACAACTAAAGGATATCTTCTAGAGTCACAGGAAGGTTAATCGTGTATCTGAGATTGCTACCAATTGGCGGTCTACACAACAAAGATACATTTAATTATGAAATGGATGAAAGCAAGCTATGAACACGTAAAGCTGTCTCGAAGAACAGTCATTTATGTCACTGTTATAGATGTGGTCGAGTCAAAAAATAGAATGCAAACTATATTAGATGTTTCTCATCTCAAATTATTAAACTAAAACAAAACTCTTTCGGTTTGTAATTATACATTAAGAAGAGCATGAAAGACAAAGAAAGAAGAAAAGAAATAAGGACAGAAAGATACAAAAAAGCAAATATCAAATATTGACAATTGAATCGCTAATCTGGTGTCTATTTGAATTTGGCGACCTTTCCCTCAGAGTTGTTAAATATTCTTATGTTTGTTATAAATCTATCAGCTATCTAACTAAGCTTCTGTATAAGTAGCGAATATGGCGCCTCAGTATCATCATTCCAGTCTATTGCAAATCCTAGGTAAGGATTCTATGACTTCCGGTCTGCCCCCGCAGTCTTACTCCACATAAACACAGGACATTCCAGACCTGCTTTGTGATTCTAACATGAAACTACCTCTTAAAAGAATTCAATACATACAAGAAGTGATGTGATTAACCTCAGAGCACAGTAATATTTAGTTTGTTTTAGAGTCTATATGCATTTGCATGCATAATGATTCTTTAATAGCTTATGTAAAAATACGAATATAGGTTTATCCTCCTCCTGCGTCAACTTGTTTTGTTATGATCTGTTGATACACAATATTTAATTTCTTTCTTTGATTTCTACATATGAAGCTGCAGTTTTGACGAAGAGAGAGAGAGAGAGAGAGAGAGAGAGAAAGAGAGAGAGAGAAGGAGGGAGGGAGAGAGAGAGGGGGGAGAGAGAAGGAAAGAGCGTCAGTGATTTGTATTACATACCCTAAATATTAAACGCATTCACTACTAGTGGCGATCTGATAATATAATTAACGAGATTTTCTATAGTTGTCAGAGGCGACTAAGCAAGAAGTGATGAAGACAAAGGGGAATCTTATCAGAAGCCGAATATTTCCTTGGTTATAGGCTATAATATTGCGTCGAAAAAGCAGTGCTTTTTAAGATTGACTTGTACATCGATTGAGTACTCTTCATGAAGAATGACTACGTACTTGGTATGAATGTATACTTTGGACCTGACACCTAGCAGAACACTAGATAGAGAAAGATAACGTCTGCCTCAATTGAAAAATATGTTCCGTCTTCTAAAGTCTGTGATTGATCTAAGTACGGCAAAACTGCTTTAACTTTATAGCTGTTCTCATGAACAATAATCATCATATGCATAATGTTAAAACTATAAAGTAAAATTACAAATAGCAACTTATTTGCTAACGCGACCTCTCGATATCGTCATATGGAATAGTGGCCTTCACCGTGCAGTGTGATATATGATCAGAATCACTATAGTCATGCGATTTTAATAAACACGTAGTACGTGTATCACGATGTACGATCATAACCGGATCGTGTACTAATACGATTCCATTACACCATTATATTCTACGATAATTTTATGTGTGATTATAATACGATATTATATATTATCATGATATGAAATTATCACGATATGATATGATTATTACCATAATGTCATATGATCATGATTTTGATATGATTATGCTTTGATATGACTGTGATATTATATAAGCATGATGCAAAATAAGAATGACTTAATAAGATCATAATGTTATATGACTAAGATAGGGTATGATCATGATTTGACGTGATCATTGCGAAGATTCGTATGATGCTTTTAGAACTGCAGTTGTCTTCAATGATTTTAAAATTCGTCTCTTTGCCGATCCTGTTTTGTTTTGTTTTTGAATATTTTGGAAACAGAAAACATTGGATCAATTCATCACCGGCTCTTTATTTTTAACTCCTCTGCCATCGATCACCGTAATTCGATTTCTTTGACTGTCACAACTCAAGGCTTCCTTTCATCTTAGTTGCAATACACTTACTGGCAGATTCGAATATTTGCTTTAAGGACTGAGTATCACAATATATGTTATCAAAATGACATTGTGATTTGAGCATTCCCTTTAAGCATACAGTTATATTATAAATCGATCTTCAGTGGAATGTAAATTAATACCAATTTTCATCTCAATTATATAGCTGATGTTGATGACAAAATGTTCAACTAACGGAAATAATATTTGGTGGTGTCATTCAGAATTTAACGAAGATTCAGCCATCAATAGCTCGATTGATGGCTTTGAACTGTAAGCAGAGAATCGCAATTCTTTCAACTCTTTTTGTTGCTTAGAACTGTTTCGACTCGTAATTCATTTTAATACATTAGATTTTATGCACTCAGTAAATTAGAAAATAAAAAGAATTTTCAGAGCTATGGTTTATGTTAACAGTGACCCTCTTGAATATGATACTGCCTTAATTTTGCATTACTTTCCTGTGTTCAATTGGTAATATCTATAAATATTACCCTCTATGTGGAAGGAATCTATGTGAAAGTGAAGTCACATGTAAAATTAAATTACCAATCTTTAATCAAAATATCGATACGCAATATGAAACTAAATGTCTATAATACATTTTGTGGTGCTCTCTAGTGTAATATTGTTTAGTTATCGCACTTGTGTTTTGTTGTCTGCACTGCTTCGTTCGTTGTAAGACACTTGTTAAATTTGTTTAGATGTCTAATTGCCGAATAAATAATCCGGTTTAAATAATTTTCTATTAAGTAAGAATTTTAGTTCTATTAAGTTTTAATTTTTGATGACAAGGAATATCTTTACGTTGTATCTGTAGGTGATACTTGTTTGTTGTTTGTTTTCGTTTTTGTTTACTGCCATGACTTTGGTGCTTTGGTGAAATAAAGAGCATATACATGTATATATAAAGATCTTCTTAAAGCTTTAGAGCTCATTCCGTATCAAAAGAAACTGTCGGTGAAGGTTCGGCTGAGATTCGAACTGATGGCCTACTGTTTTTTAGGCAAGCGTGCTGCCCATTATGCCATCTAGCCTATCTAGTGACACTGACAGTAACACAAAATTGTGAGTAAAACTAGGCCTGAATAAACAGAATGCATTGTTACAATTCAAGTACGTTTAATAGTAATTCTAATTATGCGCCGGGGCAATTCTTGTCAAGTGGTCATAGGTTGAAGCTGGGCTCCAGCTGAAGAAGAGTCCGGGGTTCAAACCTTTTCGAGCAAATGAATGACAAAATAAACAGACCCGACACACGTAGACAATGAATGTGCTGACTAGATGACCGAATAAACAACCTACCTGATAAACAGGCGGTAGCGATATAAATATATATATATATATATATACACACACACATGTATTTATATATACATTATTATATACATGTGTATACATACATATATGTTGGGGACGTCCTTGACATCATCCCTGGATGAAGAAACGGACGTTAAACCTTTATTTTTATTTTTATTTTTAATTAATTGCCCTGGGCTGTATAAGGCCCTGGGCTAAAATATAAGATAAAAAAGACTTTATTTAATAAAATGAAAGATTAAAAAATATTTGAAATAGTTTCTCTACGCTCTAATATAATTTTTATTATATGTATATATAAATAATATATATATATATAAATATATATATATATATACATATTATTTATATATACATATATATATATAAATATAAATATAAATATATATATATATCTTAGGATACTGCCTAACGGCAAGTCCACAGCTTATGACTACTCCAACCAACTCCATCCTCGGCTTTTCTCTTCATAACTTTAAATGAATCTGTTGTTAAATCATCTAGAATCCTAGTCTCCATTTGTCTCTACACCTTTATTCCTTTACGACATGTCCTACCCAGGTTCTCATTTTATTTCGTAAAACATTTCTTACCTGTTCATCTGTACCAACTCTTTCAAGACCTTTAGCATATGCAATCGTTATTTTCACTATATTTCTGATGGAGTCCTATTCTTACTAATTCTTTGGATAATAAGATTGCGTCATTGTTCATTTTATAATTTTGAAATGATATTCATATTTTCACTAGAGTTCTATAGTGTATCAATTCCTAGATTCTGATAGATATATCTTAATATTATTTAGTCCTGCTGGAATTCTTGCTTCTATTGTTAATGCAATGATTCATAAAAATTCATTAAGGAATAAAATGTTTCTCCAGCAGTAGCTACGTTACCTCGATGTTATTGCAGATCTGCTCACGGTGCGCCGCTATTTCTACGTCCCTGATATCATCCCTGGATGAGGAAACGGACGTAGAAATAGCGTAAAAACCTTTAATATTATTATTAATATTTCAGCTGTTGTACGTAATTTACTCTGATATTCGTACGTCTTACACATGTTACGTTTATGATACTTTGGTATTCATGGTAATGCGATGATCATCTGTGTACTTTGAGTACTAATTGAATACTTATTGGTATTCTTACTGGTTTACTAATGCTGCAAGCTGTTTCTACCGGTGTACTCATATTACCCTATGTTTGTACCGGTGTACTTATGTTACCCTATGTTTGTACCAGTGCACTCATGGTACCCCATTTTTGTACCGTTGCACTCATGGTACTATATGTTTGTACCGGTGTACTCATGTTACCCCATTTCTGTACCGGTGTACTCATATTGTCCTATGTCTGTACCGGTGTACTCATGTTACCCGATGTTACGGCGAGTGTTTCAAACTGTCATCCGCTCAATTACTCCAAGCAATCGCTCTGATGTATCGATCCGTCTCTCAGTCCAACATCTCGTCCTACAAACTTCTTCCGTTGAGCTTTTTCCATGTGCATAGAGAATGTAGAACAGATTTGCCATTTGCTTTTATTTCAATTTGAATTCTACTAACGGTTGGAAAACCCCTTTAAACGTCACATACAGACATTAGTTCAATAGGTATAAATATGAATAACAACCCTAGGCTATCGAGTCACTGATATCGCTTTCGAGATGTAACTAACGTTAGCATAGGCTTTACAGATTTCACAATATTAAACCTTACCCTTACCAGCAACGTAAATTTGAGTTTACAAGTTTGCGCTCGATTACTATATTGTATATAGAAAGTGATAACATACTGTAGATAATATTAGTTTACTGTTTAATATTATGCTCAGTAACATCATGGTAATACACACAGGCTTTCAACACTAGTTCATTGTATCTTTACATTTTGACCACGTGTTAGTGCTAAATCAACATTTAATGGTATCGAGAATTAAATTTATTTTATGAGTTTAAATAATATCTTTGTAAAACAGAATTTACTTGTCGTTTACGCACGACTCTAGATTCCAGTTAAGTCTTCACTGAATACATGCATAGCATACAATTCAAAGATATTTCTACAAGAATCTTCTAATTACACGGCAGCATGATAAAGAATATAAATTTTGTAATACATTCTCGGTATACTTGACATGTCTTCTCTCTTTCTCACTTCGCCTAAATCTCCTCTAAATATAGACCAAGTGATGCGAGAGACTTCATCTCATTCCTCCTAAGAGACGGTTTCTACTTCTTCACTCTTTCGTTGATCGCGTCACTTCCTTACCCTACTGCTTATGTGACATCTGCGTACAGTGTTCGTCCATTAACTCTCTCATTTCTCGATTTTTGTATCGCTCGTAATTTTATGAAGCTTTCTCTTTCTTCAGAATTTAGATTTGTCTTTGAGTTGGCGTAGTTTGGCGGTAATATTTACTACTCTTAAGCCCAACGTTCACCTTGACTTTTTACAATAAATGACACTATAAACTTGTTTCAGAGATCAGGCAAGTCCTCATGCTACGTGTTTTAAAATTCCATCATGGAATTTAAGTATTTCTTTTGGTTAGAGAGGGAGGTGGTATTAATTTAAAGCTCAGCTAAATTTAATGTTTACTTCCTGATCGCATTTATAATTTCTTGGACTCTTAAACCTTGGTTCATATTCTTTGGGTTTCTGACTCTCCTGTATGGGGTTTCTCTCTCGTAATAGTGAAAAGTCCATGGGATATAACTCCTCCACTCCTTTCTGACTTCTGTTTTCCTCTAAATGTTCACATATGAGTAGATCTTGAAATCACATAACATCCCTTATCTCGGTCTCCCTCTACTTCTGTTTCATCTCATTCTACCTTATATGACTTCTTTTATTACCCCCCCCCCCTCCCCCTCTTACACTTTGTCCTAACCAGCTCTTCTTCCTATTTCCTATAGCTTTTATAAATTGTCATTCTGTATCAACATTCATCAGAACTTCTTAATTTGTAGCTCTTTGCAATACCGTAGCTTCCAGCATATCAAGCTTGTTTGCTACCAACCAGGCTATTAAATAAGTACATGTAGCATGTCAGGGAAGAATTCAGGCAGAAAGCTATTTTTGGAAATCTCTCATTAATTATATTCATAAACTAATCCATCAATCAATCAATAAATTTCATATATGTATAAGCAAATAACGAAGTTAGAACGACTCAAATCTTCAAAACATGTGCTTAATTAGTTTAGATAAGACTATTAAGCTACTTTAGATCTCATTGATACACAAACGCGTGGAATGGTTGGCGAACAACGTTATAGGCTTTCTATGATATATTATAACTATTATATTATATTATATTATATTATATTATATTATATTATATTATATTATATTATATTATATTATATTATATTATATTATATTATATTATATTATATTATATTATATTATATTATATTATATTATATTATATTATATTATATTATATTAAGTAGTATAACTATTTAAACGATAAATGACCGATTGTTAATTGGCAGAGGGGGTTTCTAATTGTTTCCATCACGATCGTTGCACAGTGCCAGGCGACGGGTTCAACTGCTGAGTCAGTGGCGGGAAGCTCAACCCAAGTCTATGAGGACGCATTAATTACCGGCATAGAATGGTTGGCAATTAATGCATTGAAACGATAGACATGGCTGAGATTTAAAAATTGGTGTTGTGAAGCCATTCCAAGAGACACAGATTCATGTTAAAAATAGCAACAACTTGGAACTTCTCTGTTCATTTTCTCCGAGCCTAATCATTTTCTCCGAGCGTAATCATTTTCTCCTAACCTAATCTAATTTTCTCAGAGCCTATTCACTATTTTATACCTCTTTACTGTTCAATCCTCTTATTCACTTTCCTATCCATCGAACTTTTTATACACATCTATTCATCTTCTTGTCACTTTCTTATCCACCATATGATCTATATCTCCCCTGTATCTACCTCAATATTTTTCTTTCACCTAACCATTCTTCTCTATTTAACCACTTTTCATTCATCCATCCATTCCTTTATCCACTTAGATTATTTGGTTTGTTTAAACTTCTATCGATATAGCCATCTTATTATCAATTTAATTACTCTTCTTTCTTCAAGCAATTTTTTTAGCAATTTTTGATTTACACATATTTCTATCAATCTATCTATCTACTATTACCTAACCCCTTATATTAACTATTTTTATTACCTATTTTAATATTTGTTATTATTATATTACATAGTCTTGTTCCTGAACATACCTTTCTATTTTTTTCTTCTATTTTTATTCTTACTCACCAATATTTTTTGCACATCTTTCTCTGCAGTTAACCACTTTTCAAACGGAAAGATTTCTTTCAATGCACAAAACCACCTTTGATACCTAATTCTTTAGGTTTAGTTATATTGTAGATCAATGTATTATAGATGCGCCTTTAACGTAGGAACGTGAATAGAATTAAAGTAGAAGTGAGGAGTAAATTGAATTTAGTTTCGCAGCTACTCCCAGAGCCCGAACGAAACGAAAGAACGAAGGACAGTGTTGTCGCGAATTGCAGTCTATGTAAGTAGAAAATAATTAATTCTTGCTAAAGAGAAGCTTGACTTTCTGAAAGTCAGACTGGCTGCTCTCTATAAAATATTTCTAAACTGTGTGACGGCTTGTGACAGAGTTCGTAGCAAATTTACCTCTTAATACGGGTTTGAAGCTAGCCCGGAATGTATTTGAAAGGTGCATAGTTTAGATATGAAAAGTAATGCTAAATATAGTTTTAGATAGCTTTCTTTACTTCCCAAAATTTATTAAATATTCGTTCTTCATATAAAGTTATGAATCTGAGTTTTATACCTGCTTCAATACTAAGGGAAAACTGTGAGAATCGGTCCAGCTTGGATTTGAACTGGATGTCTCATACTTATTACCAAGCAAGTTTATCATCAATAGATGGCATACTAATCAATAAATGGTATGCGTTATGAATGGTAAATGAATGGCATACTAAATCAATGCATGGTATGCATTAGCATACCTTTTTTAGAAATGGTATATTCAAACGCATTAGCAGCATTCAGTCTATCTTATACAATCTAAAGTTTTTAAATACGTATGACCTAAGAATTAACTACAGCTGCAAATAGTATTTTGTAATTTAAAATTGTAACTCAAACTATTTTCTAGAGCATTTAAATGCGGCCCTATGATTTTGCAGATTAAAGTTAAATGTAGATTAATTGCTTTTCTCATTTCTTTTTAATCATCTAGTAACTAGTCAACTATATAGAGTATAAACTTTGAGCTAAGAGGCAGTATTCATTTATTGATTGTCAGAGACATTCATTGCATATTTACTCAAATTGCTAAGCTCAACAAAATAATGACAAGAGTAGCAACACAATCGGATTGTTAAAGAAGGTCCTACTCTCTATCTTATATTACATGTGCATGTAGTATAATTGCATAATAACTTTCATGCCCACTTGTCCAGTATATTTCCTATTGTCTGACCCAAACCCACGAATTCACTGTTTAAGTGCTGGATTTGAATCCCACAAGTGAACCTGAAAAATACAGTCTTTGCAGAACTACATACAATGAGCATTTCCGATATTTTGTTATCAAGACTTTTTATACAGATAGGATATTGGTTATGCGAGGAGCTTGACAACTACGAGCGTTAACTTGAGATTAAATCCACCTGTCGCTCAGATTTCAGTGAAACTCCTGAAAGTATTGTCTGGAGTTAAGTGAAGGAGGTGGGTGAATGGATAGCCGAGTGTTTATTATTCTAGAAAATCTTATAAATTGAAGCTTTTTGAAGAACCTAAACTGTTCAATACATTCTAACAGATATGAGATAATAATCCAGAAACCCAAGCAAGAACAAGGAATGGTAGTATGTCAGAAAGCACGTACATGCTTGTTTAAGTTAAGATATATTTTGCTTGCTTTACTCGTTCTGGAAGGTTATTATCAATACTATCCCTGATTAATCATTTCTTTGCTATTGATAGCGCCAACAAAGCTCCGAAACGTGATCTGGAGCCATTGGGATATCAATCATATTCTGACTGACCTGGGCTTTGGACCCAGTCCACTTTCATCGGAGAAAAGCACTCTAACTATTTTGCCATGTGCACTCCTTAGCAATTTCAGGGACTGCTTAATTTTTCCGATTCTCTTGTCAGTCTTATAAAAATACAGTTACTGAACGTTTTGATTTTGTTGAACAGGCGCTCGGTTCAAAATGTGTATTTCATTCGCCACTAATGCAGCCATCGAGATACGAAATTAACTGAAAATTGTAGATTTTTTCTTCACCCTAACTCTTATTTACAGCTGTAGCACATCCTGATTCCTGAGGTACTCGTTTCTCTCTCTGACGCTGAAGTAGATTTTATTTTGCACAATACAATCGTAATTTCACTTCACGCTCACGCGAATATTTGATTTGCGTTGGCACTTGAACTAAGAACGCAGTGATGTTGTGATGAGAACTCTTCGATATTTACCACGTCGAAGTTCAACGTCACTAGTATTGCATTTTATCTAAGATATAAAAGCTGGTAAAGCTAATGCTAATGGCAGTTTCCTAAATAAATGCATGTTATGTGATTTTTTAAGTTCTTGAAAAAGCTGGTAAAGCTAAGGTTAACGTCAGTTTCCTCACTCGAAAGCAATGTCAGAACCGTTTTTATTTCAAACGCTTCAGAAAAGCGTATTCAGAACGTTTTAAATTCAAACACCAATTGAATTTAAAATTCTATAAATTGGTGCATTGGCGATGAGTATATTTACTGATAAGTGATACATAACTAATGAAAAGCTAGCAAATGTAAATCAATAAAGAGAAAGCAAGCTCGAGTTATTGCCATTTAAGAATCAAGCAAAGTTAAGTTCATAAAATTTAGAGTCCAGCAATTGCACAAATTGTAGCCTATATAGATGCAGGCATGAACAAAGTTAATGGCAGAACATATTTTGATTTCTAACGTCTAAAAGTCTGAAACATATTTACTTTAAATACTGGTTAAACAAAATTTCCCCTTGAGAAAATGGGACCCAATATAACTGAGACTATTTTAATTTTATACCTTTGAAACGGCTGAATAATTGAGTTTGAATTGCATGCTTGAACAATCCGTTTTAGAGTACAGATGGAAAATCCGAAAAGATATTTGTCAGTGCCAATATGCCTTATAGTCAGTAGATTCATGTAACACCCTTGGCACTCAATATATCTCGAAAGCCTACTTTAATGCTTTTCGAAAGGTTTTATTTCAGCTACTACAAAGAATTTGTGCCTAAGGTGAACTAAGAAATATAAAAACAAATCTACTTGTATAGGTATTTCTTATAGTAAAAATATGAAATCCTCTTTGTATTTAAGTTTAGTACTTAATCACTACATAGAATGATTATCTAGGCCTATTAGATGATGAGAGTTAAATATAAAATAACCCAGACTAAGGTTGTGGATTATTTAATGGATTTTTCAGTTCCATGGTTCTCATACCTGCAATATGCATTAAATAAATTTTGTTATATTTAAATTGTAAAATTCTTAACTTCACAATGTGTAAATGTTGAATTTTGCAATGTCTTAATGTGAAATCACTACCAAATCTAATAGTTACAGTAGACTACTGGCCAAATGAACATCATTGACTTTACTTGAATACTATATAACTGTCGGCATATTGCTACTGTAATGCGAAACAACTTCTTTGGCATAATAAGCCATCATCATCATCTTCCTTTTGAAACCCTGTTCAACTAGGGTCGGGGTGCAAATAGAACTCCAATCCTCTCTGTCCCACACCATATCATCAGGCAATCCCCTATAATTCCATCCGTTTAAATTTGTGTTTAACTTTTGGTGCCTAGGCGCTCACCAACCGAATGCCCTTTCTGACATTGGTTTAGATCTTATTGCTTTAGTCGCTTTCTACGACACGTGCAATTACCGGTTGGTCAATTCTTCAATCAGTCCGGGCACAATACGTGAAGTCATCTTTTGCATAATAAGTAATTGAATTTATTTCATATTAAAACAGCATCAATATGTTTTACTACATCTAAAACATCTGTTGCCTATCTGGTTCCGTCTGGACTCTAAGTTTTCTTTTTTTTACTTTGTATAGTTACCCGTTTGGCACTTCGTCGTATGTAGGAATAAACCTGGTAGGCCTAAACCTACTTTTGGCGGCGTTGTTTGGTCGCGTTTTATTTATCAGTTGCATGATGGAATTTTCCCGATAAAGAATTACCGTTATCTGGCACGCACCGACTAGAATTAACTCTAAAACTGTGAATTCCCCAGACATTCCATGATATTGTTTCTCCGAGATCATTCACAACACCGCAAAGCTAAATCTGTCATATTCGTAACCATTGCAAACAATCTCAGTTGAAATACAACTGCGATTGTTTGATCATTGATTGTGAAGTAGTAACGTAATATACTCATTTAATTGTTGAAAGGTTATGTAGCGCAGTATTTACATATTAATTCTAAAAATACGCAAGCCTTTAAACTCTAACCGGTTAGTAACTGAAACGTTTTTGAAAACATTGACTGTCTGTTAAATTACAATTTGCCAGAATTGTTTCTCAATAATTGCTGAGTCAATCTGAATACTTTAATTGTCACTTTCGCATATCGTTGTGATATTTTTGCATCTTTCTTTCTTCTCTGATGTTAATGTAGAAATTCTATTCTATTCAGCTTAAACGGCTATTTTCATACGTTTTGATTGAAGCTGCTCAACGAATATCGGATCACGTGGCATCATACTAATTAAGCAATCATAGAACAATGTCGCCAGCAATGAATTGCTTGAGATTTCTGAGAATCTTTCATATCCTGACTGCGCCAGATGACAACTTTTCTGTTTCACATGTGAAGAACGCGCGTGTGTGCGTAGCTTTACTTGCTCGTGTTCTCTACACATTACTTGCTGCATTCGTAGAGTATGCAAACGGGATAGTGTGTACTTATGCTTGTAAAACAATGTGATGTGTCTGGAACACTGTAGAGTAGACCAACAGGAAATTCCACTTGTCGTAATAGACACATTAATACCCGAACACTTGGCTTAATGTATTTAACCAAAAGGGAATTTCCCGTATACATGTATATATTTATTAAACGGCAGCTCTATACTTTCAACTAGAGATGGGAATCGAACCGAACCGAACCCTACAATCTAGAATTTTGACGGAACCGAACCGAACTCGAACCCAGACTCTGACCGAACCCGAACCCAGACTCTGGCCGAACCCGAACCGAACCAAACTCTTAGAGTTCCTCTCTTCTTCACCAGTCTGACATTAACTAAAGATAGTAGGAACAATACAAATATATATTAGTTTTTGCATTTACATGTCTTACAGTATCTAACAATATATATTCAGGTAAGGCTGGTTCCGACACAAATTTTAAAATGGTAGCGGTACAAAGGAATGGTAGCGTGAAGCGAGACGGGCCTACAGAAGATAATGGATAGTCTGAATGATACGGCATTGAAATATGGAATGAAGATTAGCATCAAAGATACAAACGTGATGAGAGTATCCCATAAAAATCTGAAAATGCTTGACTCAAGCTAGGTGGACTTGTTCTTGTTAAATTCAAATTATGAATTTTTTCCTAATTTTAGTGTGCTACCTTAATATTTTTGCAGCCAGATTTACGAATAATTATATATGACATTCTATATCAAGGCTATCTGGAGTAAATAATTTTGCACTATAGCAATACAATAATTTCATAACTATTTTCGTAACTTCATAATTGATCTGAGAGTTTAAAATTTGAAACCCTAAGGTAAATTATGAAGCTTATTACTGGTCAGTTGATAGCAAACGGTGTATATATATTATGATCATTTTCTATGGAAGTACACGTGTTTACTAAATCATCTTTATTTGACGTTTTTCTGTTACAAAATTTCACTTTGTCTATGAAATATTGGATCAAATTTTAGCCAAGACATTTCCACTTAATTATAAACGTATCTAATATATAGGCCTATAGTGACAATAAAAATTTAAAAATTGATGAAGCATTCTATTTGCTCGTTATAATCAAGGAGAATATTTCAGATACAATTATAAAGCTAATTATATTATGAACATTTGTTGGTCAACTAACAATAAATGAAATAAGAAATGGACAGGAATAAATACCACTTCTCTCCTTTTTTCATTGTCATATTTTTACCCAGGTGAAAAAATGTGGCAGCTATTATGACTGAATTAATTTTTAAGCATATTTACCATAAACCATTTTAAACATGTTTGTCATAACCATGACTATTATAAGTAAGGTTAAACAATTGCAACATTATCCAAACCAAACCATTTCGAACTCGAATCAAACTCTTGCGAGTTGGAAAGCAAGCCGAACCCGAACCGAACCCTTGTTAGAACCGAACCCGAACTCTGGAAATTCATAAAATTCCCATCTCTACTTTCAACTTTTAGCATCGTTGGGCTGACAGATTATTTCTCATATTTATGTCGTTGTCGGCAACTGATGATAAATTGTCGTCCAGTTAATAGAAGGAATGCATCAAGTCTGCATCCTGCGCTGCTAGTGCGTAACAAAACTTCTCAACTGATGTACAGCAAGGGAGGGAAAAAGTTCCTTAAAATGCTCATATAACACGAAATTTCGTGAAATTCGATGAGTTCTACTGATGTGAAATCATGAACATCATCATCATCATCATCATCATCATCATAATCATCATCATCATAAACTCGTAAATTGCTCAGTTTGTAAACTTACGAAAATATTATGGCAGAAATTACATTTTTTTCACTGAATTTTCTCGTCACTTGTTGTTGAAACCGCCAGTTACTTCTTAACAGTGAGATGTTATAAAGATTAATACTAAATATGATGCATTAAAGTAGAAGAATGTGCAGTTAAACGCTAAGTACCTTCTTATAAGCCAATATTATATTTTATTCATAAACTTTTAGTAATCATCTGCAATTCTTTGATGAAGACATTCATTTTTATAATATTAATTAAAAATCATTTTATCAACATTACAAAACAAATCAAATGCATTTAATCACTCACGCTAAGCTCTTTACTTGAATGCAGTTTTAATGGATAGAATTTACGCTATGAAACTGCAAATAATCGATAATCTTGAGATGTTGAATCAATGAAGACGGATTCAAATTTGAGAAAAATGTATGCAGAAGAGCATACATTATATAGCATTAGAGCTATGCTTGAGAGCTATTCCTAGTTAAATGCACTTGGTAGCAATCCTCCAATCGTCGCAACTCATTTCCAATATTTCCGTTTCGTTTCGAGACTCCAGGTTCATTTGCATATGATCCGATAGCACGGGGTCAGGAGTGCTTTGGTGCCAAATGAACCGCGGGTCTCATTTGAATGTTATTATTAAATACTAAAACTCTATTCCATAAGTTTCTAACTCTCTCCTATGCCTAGTCCTATCTCAATCCTTTTCTGAAACTATATTAAATGTTTACAAATACAAGAAAAACTTAACAATTTATTCGTTTGTTTTCTTGTAAGTTATCTTAAACATTAACTTGTTTTAATTGAGTGTATTGTCAAATACTTGAGTAAACACGCACATTTCTAAGAGTGCTGGTAGCCACATATGAGCACTTTGTCGATTAAGATGGTGATGCCACCATCAACCAATGAATGTTCCTTCTACCACATCTAAATTTAATATTGCCCTTGGAATACCTTTGCCCCCCAACTCAATATCTAATTTACGTTACATTATACAGCTGATGTGGCTTTTAGTTTTCAATTTATAAATAGTTTATAAATTATAAATATTTATATTATAGTGTAACATCTTAATTGGGGTTGAGGTATCGGTATGAATGTGCTAGAAGGTGCCGAGGAGAAGTTTGGGGGGACGCTAGAGAGAAAATGTTGCTGGGCGATTGTCAATAATAGTAAATCATGTAATTTATAGTAAGTCGCTATATCTTATCATTATTTATTATTATTTTTTTTAATTTTAGTTTTTCTATCCCGGTGTAAATAACCTGGGGTTTGATAAAAACGATTCAAGCAATACGTGCTGAATCGCCGCCCGGCTACTCGAGGTCATCAATCGGCTTAAAAGAATTGTTGAAGCAGACTGCATTAAATCTTTGCAAAGTCATGGAAAGCCTTTGCCTTATTACTATTATTTATTGTTATTATTATTTATTATATCATGAACTACTACGTGATTTACTAGGATTTACTATGATTTACTTCGATTTACTATGATTTACTATGATTTACTATGCTTTACAACGACTTTATATAAATTACATGATTTACTATTATTTACTACTATAAACATGATTAACAATGATTTACTATGATTTTCCACGACTTACTATGTATTACATGATTTATAATTAGTGACAATTATTTACATGATACACTACGATTTACATCATTTACGCTGATCTTAGTCAGAATTCTCGATTTCAAGTAGAATTACTTCTATTTAAACATTCTTCTAAATCCTGCTAAAATAAATCCTGCAAACGTCGGCTTATCACAGGATCGCTCCGGTAGATGATGACTCCAAGCTGGAATGCGCATTATAATAAGCAATCGGTCAGTGCAGGATTGAACTGTGAGTCCCGGGTGACACTCGACGGATTAGCCTACCCTAAGCTCTCTCCATCAAGTGCCCGTATCAAGGTACAGAAAACTGAATCAGTTACCCCGCAGAAAATTAAATCAACCTGCGTAAAATGAAATTCAGAAAACCGACCATCAATGCAGAATTTCTTCAGAGACTTTTTGATATTTTTGATCAGCAGTGAAATGCATTACACTACGATATTATATTACTAGAAGCATATATAGGTCTATATATATACATGTATATATATATATATATATATATATATATATATATATATATATATAATATCGATTTTATATGTTAATCTTTGCATTTATATAAATTTTACTTGTTAACATAGACATTTTATTTATTTTTATGCTAATATAAACATTTTAGATATTTTATATATTAATATATACATACTTGTATTACAAAAAGAAGTCTTGATACACAATTTATCTTCAAATAGGAATTGTTGTGGATTAAGATTTATGTTCGAAATAGGATTAGCAACTTTGTGTTGTATTCTTTTGCTTATATGTGTAACCAAAAATACGTCGCTGTTGGTACGATAAAAGAAATGTATTTATAAATAAGCAACTGCTTCGCGACTTAGAATACTAACACTACCACTTTTCTACACTTTTCTTTAGAATTAAATATATCACCATAGAAAAATCTCACATCTGATATCAACGTGTTAAACACTGATTTCTTATTGACTAATTATAATATTTATTTTTATTTTCAAGAGATACGCATATCAATTCGGTGGGTCTCAATTCAGTTGACTAGTAAATATTACATCACTAAAAAGGGGATTTAGGGCACTCGGTTGAGCTGCGCGTCGATTGAACGAAGTAAAGCAACTTTGCGCGCGGTTAGTACTTTGTGGGCGATCACCATTGTACAAAATAAATCACAATAATTCTTCTCGATAGGCGATAGAATAATTCCATGGGGTGGGTTTAACGCACGTAATATGGCATTAGTTTTATAAAAAGAAGCAATGTCGGGCTGAGTTAGAACAAGGATGGGCGCCCACTTTGGAAGACAAGAATGAACAGAAAACACGAAGTTGCTGAAGGATTACTCCTAAATCCTACAATCGATGCACTCTGAAGTTACTAATAACCGTGAAGAGAAGGAGAAATAACGAAAATGACAAAGAACGGAAAATATGCGCGGTATACCATATATGTAACTATACAAGCAAACAAATCCTATTAAATCTTAAACGTATAAAAACTTAAAGTGTGCAGAATACTCAAACAATGGCGGGTTGTTCACCAAAGTCGTATTTCATCTCGGAAACCTAAAGCATCTCATCTGCTGTATAAGTCATGTTAACGACGCTCATATATCTCAGGAACGTCGCATAAATCCTGTATGAATGTGGAAGAAATTTCTGAGCGGAATTTCCGGGTATGAAGTAAGAAATCGGTTTTTCCGCATGCTCCATATTTAGGGGCCGAGTGGATGTAGTTCTGGTCACTAATTGTTTTGAAAATTTGTAAATCTGATATAGAAGTTGTAGCAAATTGTTCGAGCAATAAACGGACATAGACAATAAAATTAATACAATAAGAAGACAGGACCATCTGCAGCGAAAATAAACAAAACTTTTAGAAACTAGAGTGACATACTTTTACAAACAGACTTTAGTATACATTTTGCAAAATAGCATATACAATTCATAATACTGATCGATCAAACAATGGAGCTCAATATAATTAGACTCTCGTAATAAATTTCAGTAAACAAGTATAAACTTGGTTCATATAATTCTGCACAATTCTACATAGGCTACACATTTATGAATTAATAAAAAAGACCAGGTAGTCTTCTCTCACCCTCCCTCCCTCTCGCATTAGACCGGAGGCGGGACCTGGCAGAGATGGGATGTTGGGAGAAGGATTTGTCTGTCAGCAGAACTTAACTTGAAATCCTCTCATGCTTGTCTACTGATAAATTCTCATCTGTCTGTTATACAGCTTCCTTTCAACTAGTTTTCACTTACAAATAATTAATGCCATTAGTTCAGCTAGTGATCTTTTTCAACTCAATAAGTTGTGATTATCATTATTAACAATCATACATTGCTAGTAGTCTAGCCTGCCGTAAACAGGAACCGATGCCGTAGGAATTCAGAAAGGATGAAGTGGTTTGTAAATATTTGACCCAACGCGGATGTTGATTTTAGACTGAAAGAGAATTATTAACTTTAATTAATTCCTTCCAAATTCGACTACTATCTGTCTCTATACTGGTACATAGTTAACTTTATGTATCGTGAGAGACAACAAAACAAAAATTGAAGAAGGAAACTGGAAACCACGTCAGAAACCTTTCCTAAGCTGTAGACATCATACGCTAGGGGTAAGGCATAAAATTGTGCTAAGGGATTAACTTGTTGATCTATGGAGTGCTCAATGCAGAGCAGAGCGTGAAAGCCGACTCTGAGTATGAATAAAATATGTACCTTGGACCTGCCACTTGAGCTTAACATTAGAGAGAGGGAGAATCTGTACACATATGTCTAGACTCTGTCTCAATGACGCTATTCAGAAGTTCTTTATTCTTGAAAATTATTCCAGAAAAATAATTTATGTGGCGTAATTTTTACTGTTAGTTTGAAGTTCATTGCTTTATAAAATACGACCTAGACGCATACGTCCATGAATAATTGTATAGCATACCAAACTATGAAAGAGTCTCTAAAACTAAGTGAAAGAAAAGATCGAAAGAATTCCAATCTGGATCCAAGCTGATAAAATTCCTCTTTGCACTCATATCAAGCGTGTTAAAAATAAGACTTCAATGTTCCACGAAAATTTCAACCGCAGGTAAATGGAAACTCGCGTTAGTGTGAGATATATTTAAAAGCCAAACAAAGAGAAGCTTGTTTAATTTCCATCAATCAATTGCTTGAGTGAATGTGTATAAGTTGCAGAAAGAGTTTGAGAAGCTGGTTGAACTCTTAGATATAAATTTTATACCGAGCGTAATATTTGTCCAGTGCAGAGTTGACTTAGAAAACTAGAAGCTTGAGATTAAATATCCTACGGAGTCTTTTAAATAGTCTCCTGTTTCAACGTTAAATTTCAGATAGACGATTACTGTTTTGGGTTAGGCTTAATTAGCTAATTAGCTTATAATTTCTAAATAAAACAGTTGAAGTCTAAAAAGGAAGGAATAGTTTTAGATGATGTTTATTTTATTTGAAAGTTTCTCTTGTACTTATGAGATGGCCGATTGACAATAATAAAAGTTTAACGTCCGTTTCCTCATGCAAGGATGATGTCAGAGACATGAAAAATAATAATGATAGGACATGAATAAGAATGGAAAGGATTAGCTGGACTCAAACGGTTATAAATGAGAAAGCTCTGAAGAGAGTTGGTACAGATAGACAGCTGATAAATGTATTAAGAAATAAGAAGAAGAGCTGGATAGGACATATTCGAAGGGGGAAAGTCTAGTAAAATGGTCATAGAAGGCAGAATGGAAGGAAATACAGACACAGACAGAGGTAAGCCGAGATTAGAAATATTAGTTGTGTTAAAGCTCCACTCATATGTGGGCATGAAGAGGAAAGCGAAAAACAGAGAAGAGTGAAGGCATTATATACAATGGACCTGCCAGTATACAGTACATTAAGAGAGAGAGAGAGAGAGAGACTACATTAAGGTATAAAACAGACATAGCCTTTTTGTGTAGGGACTAACTCGTTCTTTGATGAAATGCTCTGTATGGAGCGTGAAAGGCACCATGTGAGTAGGAATATGTACCTTGGACAAGCCACTTGGTAACACAATAGTTAAATATTTAAATGGCTAGAACTGAGCTGAGTGACTATTACTAACTGAGATGCTAGTAGATGACTATATTGCATGTACTGTAAAGAGATTCAATTGTTGATTCACATATAAAAGAAGAGTGGACACTTTCAAACTACTAAGCTGCTAATGAATGGCGATATTGCATGTAATAGAACGGGATTGCTATCATTGGATTACTGATGGAAGCTAACAGGAGACAGGGAAATATGTTTCGTTGACAGAGAAAGAAAAGGAATAAAAGCAACAGTCCATTTGAGCTAAATTTCACTATACAATAAATGTTTACCTTGATTTGAAGACAATTATAAATTATAAATTACTACTGGTTAATTTAGTAATTTCTAAGCGTATAATTTATTTTACCATGTTTATTTTATTTAGTATAATGCGAGAATTTACCTTTTAAATAATTATCTAAAACTCTCTTGTATTTTGCAAGTGACAGGTCCAATGCACACATACCTACTCACAATCTTCCTTTCCGCTCACTAAGAACATTCCATTTACCGTCAAGTTCATTAAATCAATATATAAAATTAATATATTAATATAGCTAATAATAGTTAATATAGTTAATAGTATATACATATATTTGTTAATATATATTAGTTAATAGTATATATATAGTTAATATAGTTAATAATAAAATTAATAGTTAATATATTATTAATAATTAATATAGCGTTGTATCTTAATAATTAATTAACACAGCCATAATAATTAATATAGCATTCATATGGCCTTGTATCTTGATTAATATAGCCCTAATTAATACTTAATATCACCTTGTATCTTAATAAGCATTGAGGTGGTTTCCCGTTCCAGTCTTAGCTTTCTGATTAGGCGTTATGGTGGGTATGATTCCTCGTTTCTTTAGCTCAGGATTCATTGCGTATAATACATTACAAAAAGATTGAAGACTTATAAAATATACACACTTTTATCGGAGATTTCTCACAGGATAGCTGCAGCAATGCCCTGATACAATGTCAATCTTTACCTCTGAGAATTTCTAGAAATCTTTTTCTATACAGTCTCGCGCAATGTCCCTTCTTTAACTCTGCCTATACTCTCTTCCGTCCGTCCCAAGGGCAACACTGAAATATTTCGTGAATTTATAGCACCTTGTTTATCACTGATTTTTTTGCCTAAAGCTAAATGAATCTCAGCATACTTTACAGCTTTCACTACTAGTGACTGACGCAACACTAGATCCATTGGGACAGAAAATTAAATATTAAAAAGTAGGCCTAATTATTTATAGTTAATATTATTGTATGGTTATTATTGTTATTGGTTGTTATTTTCTCACTCCTCTCTCTCTCTCTCTTTCTCTCTCGCTCTTAGTACACTGTCTATAGTGTCAGGTCCATGGCGTATAACTCCTCCACATATATTTCTGTGATCTGCCTTTTTCTTCGTATCAATATATGAAGTAGTTATCAAATCATACAACATCCCAAGTCTTGGTCTTCCTCTAGCCTTTTTTCTTGCATTCTTCCCTCAATTACATCTTTCAGCAAACCATTCCATCTCAGTACATGACCCATCTAGTTCTTTTTCTATTCCTTGTGATATACATTATTTGTCTCTCTATACAACCCTATTTAGCAATTACTCGTTCGTAATTTGTTGTCAGTCCATTTGATCTTCTCCATTCTTCTCCATAGCCACGTTTTGAATGCTTCTGGTTGTCTAACATCTTTCTTAACGTCCTAGTTTCACAACCGTATAGTAGCGTACTCCACACTAAAGTCCTAAGAGTCCTTATCTACGCGGCTTTTTTCAAACGTTTTGCTTATAATTCTTTCCTCTTACTGAAGGCCTCTTGTGCTTGATCAATTCTACATGTACATGTACATTTTTATGTTCCACATTTCCCATCTTTTATTAATGTCTGTCCTAAATATTTTAAACTATTCACCTGTTCTAATTTCGTACTGTCTATTCTATATTAATTCTTCCCCCGCCATTTCTAGACGCTCTCTTCACTTTAGTTTTCTTTAAATAAATTTTCATTTTATTCTTTAACGCAATAGACCTATCGTTCACTAATTGCTCAGGTCATCCTCAATATTCTGTAAACTCACTTCATTACTAGCAATCATACCTTGATCGTCAGCAAATCTTGCATCCTTCGCAAGTTTACCTGCAATTTTTATTCCCTCTTCAATATTATTGGGCCATATTATTTATATTCCTTATTCATTGTTATTATATTATTGGGATATTAGTTATTAGATTTGTGAGAATACAACTGATGTACAAAATAATGATTTCATAATTAAATATCTGACTCGTGGTTCCCTAGAATAGTTATATAGCGAAAATAATTATAGAAATTAACAGTAATATATATACTATATACTAAAGCTAAAAAAATCTGGTAAAGCTAAGGTTAACGTCAGTTTCCTCACTCGAAAGCGATTTCAGTGACGGGCTAGCCCAGGATTTGAACCCGCACCTACTGAACCGCGGTCGAATATCTTACCGACTTCGCCACTGGCTCCAGCCAAGAATACTATAAAATATGTATACATGTATATACCATAAATTAACAAATCGATTTGTTTCAATAATTATTGTTGAATACCACTGCAATGACTATTTCTTCAACTCCAATTCGTCAGTATTGCAAATAGATGTATAGTAGACAACTGCTTTATATATATATATATATATATATATATATATATATGTATATATGTATATATATATATGTGTGTGTGTATGCGTGTATATATATATATATATATATATATACTGTATATACATATATATATATATATATATATATACTGTATATACATATATATATATATATATATAATGACACAACAGGTTTCAAAGTTTCTATGGTTGTACATGTACATGTATTTTATATGAGCCTACACATACCCACTGAGATATTCATTCAGTGGATAAGATCACGTTTGGCCGACAGGACATGCACGATATTTAACTTAATACCTTTAAAACGTAGCTTTAAACTCTTGAAAACGAAACTGGACGCAAAGTCACGTATTTTGAAAAGACACATGCTGTCTATTTTGAACTACGTGAAAAATTTTAATCCTTGAGTGGTAATTGAGAGCATATCATCTAGTGATTGCCCGTCATGTTACAAGGTCACTGAGGAATATATCAACGGTTTACTGTGCGTGCAGTAAAAGGCGACCATGCGGATAGTGAAGTTAGGAGACTCCAGATTTTTCAAGACAAAATATACATTCATCATAATCATCATCTTCATTTGAATCCCAGTTTCATTTAGCATAGGTCGGGGTTAGAAAATTGTGTACCACATTCTTGAGCCTAAGAAATCACCAGCGGAATGCCCTTTCTGACGTTGATATCTAAGTCTTAGTGCTTTGTCGCATTTTACGACACGTGCATTCCACGGCTAGTCTATTCTACAGGAACCCGGACAAAACACGGGTAATATAATGTATATATTATTTATAATAAAGATAAAATTTAATGATGGGACTTCTCGGTCGAAAAGGGTTAAAGTAAGCTACGTGAATGAGTAAGAATATAAACTGTTAATCAATCAATCAATAAGAATTTAACGTCTGGTTCCTCGCCATAAGGCAATGTCAGTGACGTCTCTTGCAGACTTTACACAAACAGGCGCCAAAGCACCACACGATGACGACTGAGTATTCAACAGGACTCTTAAAACAGAAACTCCCCAAGTTGACCGAGATTTAATGCTTTCACTTTAGCTTGAAACAAGATTTCAATCAGCATGAAATATCTTACAGTAAGAGATATTCATAAGCTCCATATCGGGATACGGATAGAGAGGTCCTGGAGTCGAGCAGGGATTCAATAAATCAGCGCCGGAGAGTCCAGAGGATGACTGGATGGTCATAAACCCGACAAATTCCCACTGTAACTCATATCTCAACATCTCTAACGAATTGAAGTCAGTCTGATGGCTGCTCGCTTTTCTAGAATACTTATCAAATTTATAAGCCGGGGTTACGCCATAAAAACATCTGAGCTTTTGTGCGTTTATTTGTAAATATTATTTTAGAAATATTCGACTTCCTTTCCTCTCTTTTTCATGTTCTGACAGGTGAAAGATACATAACAAATAGTCAGAGATTTAGTCTATTTTTAAGTTGCCATAACAGCACACAATGGATAAGTAGTTCAATCAGATGATATATTGTACCTTAGCCACTGCTCTGATAAAGTTTGGCTTAGAAAACGAATTATGTGATAGTTTTCCATTGCTTTCCTCAGTTGCGGCTTAGTCGTGCCCTTAAGAAACGCAGAGAACAAATTTGGTCTATTTTCAGGAGTCCAGATCCAGCATTGAAAATTCGAATATAGCAACTCAGAAATGTGAATAAAATAATTTCGCAAGAAAATCTAAAATAAAATAAAATAGTATAAATAGTATAAATGGTAAAATAGTATTTTATTTTATAAAATATAAAAATGAAATACTTTCGTGCAGCAAGATGTAATTAAATTACGTGTTAATTTACATTTTTGAAAGAGAAACAAATCTCTCAAAGAATGCATGATGGATAGCTACTTGAAAATTTTAATATTTGAAGCTGCCAATAAATAATACCTTTATCATAATCAGCATTAAATACGACATTTTATAAGTTGTTTCTTGTGACCTAGAATTAAAGATAATAAAAATGAGATTCAACGAGTGTAATATTTTCTTGTCAGTCAGTGCTGAGGATGCTTAAGAATGACAAGATTATTTTAAA
Source organism: Enchytraeus crypticus (assembly GCA_905160935.1). NCBI lineage: Eukaryota > Metazoa > Annelida > Clitellata > Enchytraeida > Enchytraeidae > Enchytraeus > Enchytraeus crypticus. Next base: position 182,415 of record CAJHZI010000436.1, on the reverse strand, counting down.
GAAAACATCTAGAATTAGGTAAATTTTTAAACATAATTTCCTTTAAAGTTTTATTCGGCGAGGTTCCTTTTGCGAATCTGCAGCGCGTATTGAGCCTGTGGCTAGTGATGATTTAATTCATATTCCAAACTACTTAATTTTAAAATGTGGCTTACGAATTTAGCTAATGCTTCATAATTGCCCAACAGCTGCAGCTGCTTCACGTTAGTCCAGCTGCTGTGTTAGCTACTGCTTGATAGCAGCTGTATTAATTGCAGCTTCATGATAGCCCAGCAGCTATTGGCTGCTGCTCTATGATAGTACAACAGCTGCACTGGCTGCTGCAGACTAGATAAAAAACTGACCGATATTTGATTTAAGTCGACAGTCAAACGCTTCAACGAATAATTTCAGTCATGAGAATTGTATGAGAGCCCAAGCTTGTAGCAAACTGTCACCAATCATATATCAGCTATTGCCTGGATCAGTGTCTGCATCTAAGGATATAGAATTAATCATTTTTATTCAATATTTGAGAGGATGAAGGAATAACTGAATTAATCAATCAGTAGCAGAATAAGCTTATATAAATTTTCAATGAATGCTACAATCATCAGCATCATCTTCCCCGGAATCCCAGTTTAACTAGGTACCGAATTAGACAATATTGTAGCACTTTCTAGAGCCTTGGTGCTCATCAAATCGAATGATTGCATTAGCTCTTGGTGCTTTGTCGCCTTTTGCCACACTTGCAGTCTATGGTAGGTCTACTCTTCCACAACCCGTACACAACACTGGAAAGCGAATACTACAATAGATAAGAATATTTATTTTTCTATAGTGACATAAATATCAATACATGTAGCAATTTATCCACAGCAACAAACTAATACTAATAACAAAACATCTAGATTCAATGCGAAATGCCCAGTAACTTAACAGTAACTATAAGTATTATTGTACGTTTCAACACAATATTTGACATGATATTTAAGCTTCAAATACGTCCAAAATGTAAGTTTCAAGTGAAAATTAGTAGTTCGTTAAAGAAGACCAACTTAGAAACTAAGGTCGCACATAAGATGAGTGAATTTGTGATCTTAACATCATGGTCAGAAGAGCATTGCTTTTCATCAGGACCACTAAACATATTCTAGCTACCGTCAAGTAGAATTCTTCACAGTATCTTGCAGTTCACTCAGTAGAGGGTCCTTTACGCAATCGCTACGCAAATGAATCGAGGCAAGTAAATGTACAAAATACTGTTTACAAGCATATTCTAACATCACATCTACAATTCCTACATCTACGATCTCTTATGAAAAGCTAATGGCAGAGCTGAAGACGATTAGCATATAAGGCACAATCAGTAAAATATTCCAGATTAATAACAAAACATTTAATTAATGAGATTAAATTAATTGATTCCGATTACGACAGAAAACATTGCCGTTTTCAATATCAATACGAGGAATGAATAGACTATTGGTTAGAGACTATGCATTCAGAGCTACAGTCCGCTAAAACCTTGAACCCAAGACTTGGTCTCGACGTTAGCTGCCTGTCTTCAACACATGTTCGGGAAAAACCTGGGTTTGAATCGTGCACATACTGATCCGAAGTTGGACAACTGACTGATAGGATACCAGCTCAGCTTGATAGGTAGTCATATGACATAGTTCAAATTATAGAAATCTGGTAAAAACTAAGGCTAACGTCAGTTTCCTCACTCGAAAGGGATGTGAGTGACGGGCGAGCCCAGGGTCTAAACACGCACATACTGTTCCACAGTCGAATATCTTACCAACAGCCAATAAAAAGCAACTCTCTCTCTCTCTCTTTCTCTCTCTCTTATGTCTATCAATTACATTTAATACGAACCAAATTGTCATAACTTCAACCTATTAATTGAAAGCGATTAATTGGCAAATGGAGTTTATAAGATTCCGGATAAACTCTTTGCACTGCTTCACCTTGCTACAACATAGAAAAATGGAGGAAAGGTAACATTGTTAAGTAATTCTTCAATATTTTGCTAGTATTTAAACAACTGAAATATATGATAACAACTATTCATTTTCCCTGCAGGCTTTATTTTAACTAAAATAAAAATAAATCTAAGAAAAATATTTCCTATATTTAAAAGTTGGTGTCGCTTTTGACACCCGACCAGACCTGTAGGGGTCTTGTCTGTAGCGATTTGTAAAAGCAGGACTCATCGAGGGTTGAACAGGTTGTGGTTGAAGTGGTTGAACAAGTTGTGGTTCAAGTGGATGAACAAGTTGTGATTCAACTGGTAGAATTGGTTGTGGTTGAACTGGTTGAATAGGTTGTGGTTCAAGTAGTTGAAGAGTTTGTGATTCACGAGGTTGGACACTAAGCTCAGTTGGTGATCCAATCTCTGATCTATCCCATTCTTTTTCTTGTTCTCTTTCAGTTCCAGCCATGATACTGATATCCTCCAATCTGTCGTCGGGAAGCGTTCTGTGTCTACCATAGGCTTCAAGAATTTCTGATATCAATCCTTCTTCTAAATCTTCGTCAGGCTTGTAAATAATACCAACGTGCTCTTGTGCGGTAGAATGAAAAGGAGAGACCGATCGCTTTCGTTCAGCGATCTGCCTTTTTAATTTTCGAGATCTCCTGTCGCTGCTGGTGACTTCTAACATCGATGGCGGTGTTATAACTGGCCTGAGCTCTTGACTAGGTATCGAACCGAACTGGTTCTTATCTCGATCTTCAAGCTGCCTGGAAGTAGACAACGGCTTTCTTGGCCGTTCCTTCTGCGTCTCTGGTAAATCTAGCGGAGTTTTAACGTCCGTATCGAATCTTCGCGTATCGACGCTGGGTCGCTGTGACACTAGAGATCTCTGAGAGGTCATCTGGTGGGTCAGAGGGGTGACTGACACTGGCAGCCAGTTGTTGTCATACTCGTCAGACGAGACGGACACCCGATGTGGCTGAATCACTGAATACATTTCACCGCTATCAGACAGTCTAACCCACACTGGACTTCTTTCTCCAATATCTCCACTCAAAATGTCTTCTCGCTTTCTTCCCACCCTCCTGGATCTCCTCTCTGATCTTTTCAGTCCTCTACGTGGTTGCGTGCTCGAATCATGCGACGAGCGAATATCAACAGTTGGACTTATTTCAGACGGAAGTTCCTCTACATCGCCTTCTTCTCTAATTCTGCTCAGAGTTCTTTCCGGTTCCTCGGGTGAATGAACAACTACAGGACTGAATTGAACAGGAAATCGTGTTGGAAGAGTCCTACGGTCTAGCGATCCGTTTGTTCGACTTAGCGTCGGGCTTTCCCGTGGTGAGTCCACGTGAACGAATACTGAATTGTCTCTGGAGGGAAGATGAATCAGTAACGGACTGTCAGGAATCCACGGCGAGGGTCGACTTCGTCTACCGGAACCCCTCGGAAGTTCTGGTAGTCCCTCCGAGGCTAGGGACTCGTCGGTGGGCGAGGGAAGGAATGGGGCCCGTGAGGATGTGACTGAGGCGGGAGAGAGGGGAGCACGGCGAGCTCGACCCCAGTAACGACATAGAACCTGTGAGAGCTTGAATATGATGACCAGCAGAACCAGAATTAAACCCACTTGTACTGAAAGTATGATGTAGAGGACTAGACGCTCCTTGTTGTCTGCGAACAAAAGGGTTGCAACAGAAGTATTGAAGGTGTGTAGCTTACGACGTTTCTAATTCTGGTAATATAAGTTTATGACCAGTAGATAAGAGATAAAGCTGAATTTCTAGTTAAAAACTAGCCTTATTACGAAAAATAACAAAAAGTCAAAGAAGAGTCGAACTTTCACCGTTGCAACTCAATTTATACAAAATAGCGCCACTTTTTTCGGATATTTATTGTTTGGTATAATTAATTTAAGGAAAATTATCGAATATTTAGACTAACTCCCATTCCATAATGAAATCAATAGTTAGCTTTCGTGTTTTGTCATGTTAAAACATAAAAAGCACGAAGAGGTGATCCAAATTGAAAATTGTCCGTAGTATTCCCTTTACTGAGATAAATACGTCATTCCAATAGAAACAAACGGAACAACTTTCCAGCTACTACCTTTAATGAATTTCCACGTGAGAAGACCCGAGTAGAGCAGATTGGCGACGATCTTTCCCAGCAACACATCACTTGTTTCTTCCACCGGTCGTAACCCTGTGGAACAAGAACGTCCGAGATATCATCGAGCTAATGTTAATTAACCAAAATCAATTGACTTGATTATAACAAAACGGCACACTGGGTCAGGAAGCACAGATGCTTGTTTAAGACAGCTAATGTTAACGTTAGTTTCCTCACTCCTAAACAATGTCAGTGACGGGCGAGACCAGGATTTGAACCACACACATACTGATCCGCGGTCAAATATCCTACCGATATCGCCACTGGTTCAGCCATATACCGGTTGGATAGATCCGAGTGGACAACACGATGGACTGAGAAGCAGGAGGCTATTGGTTTGAATCTCTGCAAATCTTTTGTGAGGCTCTCTCTCTTCTCTCTTCAGTGCACTGCCAAGTGGCAGATTCAAGGTACACATTCATACTCAAAGGCTGCTTTCTCGCTCTATAAGAGCACTCTTTAGATCAACCAGTTAATCCCTTCACAAAGGCTATGCCTTATCCATACCTTGTTTAGCCTATAGCTTGGGAAAAGTATGGCTTCGGATGTGGCTTTCCGTTACCTTCCTCAGTTAGATGGATTAATTACCATTTAATCCTGGGGGAAAATATTTCATGGTGAGGTGGGTCCCCTCTTGCCAGCCTCAGCTCCTGACTTTAGTCGCCTCTTACGTACACGAGGCAGATTGTTTGCGGTTGCCCAATTCTGCAATGGTCCATCCACACCCGAGCACAACACGGGGCCTTGTGGTACTAGCCGGACGTAAAACAAATCTTTGTTGGCTTCTTATAATTTAAATAATTATAATCGTCAGGTTATCCTTGCATAAACAGTAATGCTCTAAGCTGCTGTCTCCTCTCTTGATTCAATGGTCAATCATGTTAGCATATTCAATTAGCATTATTATATATTACCATAAATTAGCATTATTGGCAATTAGTATATTTAATTACTAAACATATCAATTAGGAAATTCAATTAGCAAATTCCATTAGCTCTATTATCAATAAGTATATTTAATTCGCATAATTAACAATTAGCATATTAAATTAGCAATATTATTAATTAGCATATCCAATTAGCATTAGTATCAATTAGCATAATCAATTAGTCGTATCACTTTAGTAAATACAAAAACGAACGCTTTTGTCTGTTACTTGAGCGAGCCGGCACATCATCAAATAAATACTAACTAAGAGAGCTATTTGCTCATCAGGCCTTCTTCTTCTTTTATTACTTTTATTATTTTTATTTTTAATCTCAAATAAAAATTATACCCCTACCTATTTTGCCTGCACAAGTTCACCTATTATCATTATTTTTCTTATTTTTCGCTAAGTTCATCATAGATAACATAGTTTTAGTTTGTGTTGTTTCCTGTTGCATTTACTGTACATCATTCGGTTGCGTCACATGTCCCGGAGAAGGCAGGGCGTAAGCAAAAAATGTGTACACTGTCAAAAGAAATTTCGCCCCCACCCTTGAAAAAAAAATTCGTGGATCCGCCACGAATTTTTAGAGATAGAGATTTATACATTTACATGATAGACATGAGGGTACATTTGGAGAGCTTACCAACCCGTGGTTGTTCTAAACCAGAATCTATTAGGATGATAGGTGGTTGCGTTTAGGATATCATCTTCACGGCAGACATTGTCAGGAAACATTTCCACATCCGGCAGGGCTGTTATAGTTCTCTCCTGAGCTGAAATTGCATGTACTTAAAATTTAACTATTTACATTCTTTATTGTTTAATACAATAACATAATTAATAACACTTGTATATAAACACACGCAGCATGAGACGTAATGAAGATGTTACTTTAGCTCCTCCATATGCTACGTGTCCACTAGTGATCTGCAAAAACCTGCAAAGCAAAGTTTAACGTCTGTTTCCGCATCACACAAATACTCGTAGAAATTAACGGGTAAGATTGAGTCTCTAGCTTACAGTTATCAGACACACGTGTTGTCAATATATAATACAAGGTGCTCCAAAAAAAAGAGAAGCAGAAGAAGGCGAAGAAGAAGGCGAAGAAGAAGAAGAAGTAGAAAAATAAGAAAAGAGGAAAAGAAAAAGAAGATATTTATGAACAATTAGTCATGATGATGATGATAATGGTGATGATGAGGATGATGATGATGATGAAGATTATGATGATGATGATGATGATTGTGATAAGGATTTCTAGAAAATGTCTTCTATTGCAACTTGACTCTCTCTCTCTCTCTCTCTGTCCCTCTATGAATTGACCGTTCAATTAAGAGAGTACCTCTGAATTGCTCTCTCTCTCTCTCTCTCTCGCTCGCTCTCTCTTTCTCTTCCTATTAATCGGCCGTTTAATATCGATCTGTCTTGCTTTACATGCCTTGAGTGTACTTGATTCAAAAGTAAATAAATAAACATGGTTCTCTTTCCATTGCCTGCATCACTGACTGAAAAGCCTACTTCTAATGATGCACATACCGCAGGTATAGCTGACCTTAAGGAATTCTGTTGTGCCAGATCTGCAAGGTCTGCCAAAAACTTCTGGAGTGGCTACCACGAGGCATTCTCTTCTCCTGTGACACAACCTGGAGACGATTTGAAAGGAACATTGAGCCTGACAGTCTACAAAATAAAATAACTTTCACTTCAGTAAGTATTCTATGGATAATAAATATGTTTTGCTGCCGAATTAAAATTGAACAGTAACTAAAATTGTTAAATTCTAGCTAGATTTTAACGTTAATTCATGGTTTTGCATTAATCGTCTCTCTGTCAACCCCTCTAAAACCGAATATATTTTAATCGGCACTCCCCAGCAAAGAACCAAAATTGCCAATTCCTCCATCTATTTTCAAAATCTTGTTCTTACTCCTACTCCCAAGGCTAAAAACCTTGGTGTCATATTTGATGAAAATCTTGATTTAAATCTCATATCTCATCTGTCTGTCGTTCATCTTTCTTCCAAATTCGTCAAATCAGACAGATACGGTCACCTCTTGATAAAAATTCATCCATAATTCTTGCTAACTCAATAGTTCATTCTAAACTTGACTACTGCAATTCATTGCTATATGGTTTACCTTCTTCTTCTCTCATGCGCTTGCAACGCGTTCAGAATACTCTAGCACCTGATGTCTGTCGATCCTCGAGGCTTCAGGCCACCTCTAGTTCCTAGCTTAATAACCTTCATTGGCTTCCTGTAGTTCAAAGAATTAAGTATAAAATTGCTCTGTTAACTTTTCAAACACTTCTTTTTGGTAAACCTTCTTACCTTTCTGATCTCCTAATCCAATATCAACCTTTTCGTAAGCTTCGTTCTTCCGATACCAAACTTCTCAAAATTCATAATTTTCTCACTTCGTTAAGTAGACGTTCATTTTCTTTCTCCGCTCCTACTGTTTGGAACTCTCTGCCTCCTGATCTTCGCTCATGTTCTACTACTTCCACTTTTCGTTGTAAATTGAAAACACATCTCTTCCCACTAGAGATTTTATTTCATCTTGCCTGACTGTTCTTTTTTGGATCACCAGACCGGCACTGTTTAGGATCTTTTATTTCTCTTGTTTTTTCAGATCGTTTGGGGTGATCGATTTGTAGTGACATGTGATGGGGGGACGTCCCTGACATCATCTTTGTATGAGGAAACGGACGTTAAACCTTTATTATTATTATTATTATTATTATTATTATTATTATTATTGTTATATAAATTATTAATTTGACCCCATACAGAATTAGGGAACGTCATTTATGATTCGTACTAAAGAATCTCTTACTGACGTCGCCACTGACTCCAGTCAGTGGCGACGTCAGTAAGATATATATACATGTACATGTATATATATATATATATATATATATATATATATACATGTACATGTATATATATATATATATATATATATATACATGTACATGTATAAATAGGTATATATACATATATGTATATATATATGCATACACATATATGCATATATATATATATATGTATATACATATATATATATGTATATATATATATATATATACATATATGCATATGCAGTACATATAAATAAGAATATAATTAGAGATCCTAGCTGTAACCTGTGTTAAATGACTGATTACTGGGGCACTCAGGGTCTCCTGGTTGTTGAAAGCCGTACATTGCTGTGTCTATGACTAAACGTTTTCTCTTAGGACACTTCAGTCTTAGCTCTGATCCCCTACATGTTACTGACTTGTAGAATTTTTCTGCATAATTTAAATATACAATACAAAAGACAATAAATAAAGCAAATGCATATCATTCATATAATTTATGTTTGCAATTATCCAATTAGCAAAATTGAATATAAAAGTCTTATTCATTCATCATCGTCATCTTCAGCATCATATTCCCTTTTATATCAGTTTAACTAGAGTCGGCATTACAAAATTTTGTAGCAATTTTTGTAGCCTAAGTGCTCATTAGCCCGCCTTTTCTGACGTTGGTTTGAATCTTAGTGTTTTACGACACGTAAAGTTCACGTTAGGTCTATTCTTTAGCAACCAGATGACAACACTGATAAAAGAATATTAAATAATTAAATAAAATTAATTAAACGTGTTAACGTTGTCTTATTAGCAGTGGTAGGAGAGTTTTTTTCTTACGAAATCTGAGACAAGACTGCTAAGAGTCTGAAAATGTTTAAGCTCTCAATTGATTATGCATACAAAATGTGAGGTGAACATCACATTCTTTACGTTTAATTTAACAGATAAATCTTCTGATTTAAATATTGGATAAAATTTCTTTTAATTGTAACAGTTTCTTCAAATGCGCTGAATCATTATTACACTGTATATTAACAAATTGTTTTATAGGATATAATCAGAGTTACTATAGTAAAAAGCCCAATCGAATTTTAACGTCAGTTTCCTGTTCGATGGCATGCCAGTGACAAATGATGGAAACAGTCTGTGCAGCATAGTATACGATAAGTAGCAAATTGACTGATTAGCTACTAATAATTAACTACAAGTAAATAAATGCTAATAATTAGCTGCTAATAATTAGCTACTAATATAAAAGCTGAAGTCAGTTTCACATAAACATTAACAAAGTAATGCTTCAACAAACTGACAACATAATTATGTCAACAGAAATTAACAGAATACAACAAGTCAATTCGCAATTTAGTAAACACTTCTGCAATCTTTATTTTAAGTTTACTATAGTAATTAAGATCTTTCTAAAACTTCTCTTCGACTGAATTTGTTATATTTGTAAACAGTGGATGGCGGGTTGTAAGCTACGAATGTATGATATTTTACGGTCTATACAATCGGTTGCTAGGTAAACCTCTCGAATGGAATGCCTGCAGTAATAATGCACAGACAAATACTTTGCTCTCTGTGGTATTAAGAGTTCACCATAGTCTCGATTACCTATCAGCGTATATCTAATTTTCATTCGTGACTTCGAATAAACAAACTTTCACTTAGCACCGCTCTGTGAACAATCATCATATTCACTTTGTACTAACACAAGATGAGTCCTCGAGTAACCACGATACCGTACAATGCTGTTCTGTTATAGAACTTTCTCATTCAATACTCCAGCGGTTTAGAAGCCAAGGTATACAATGTACCGGCTTAATGGCCGATTAGAGAGCACGCTTGACTGGGACGAAGAACGTTATAGATTGGAACACCAAGCCCGACCGCCACTGACAGTACTCCAAGTGATACAGAAGCAGGAGCAAAGTTTAACTGAGCTTTACGGATTTGTTTTAATTGATAATAGTATTAAGCCATCGTATATTTTGTATTGTGTGGTCAGGATTGTTTGAATGGATAGAATGATTGCTTGCTAAGCAGACATCTACGGGTTTGATACCAAATTTGACTTTAACTGCTTATAGAGTACTGAGATAGCGAAGAAAAATCATATTTAATCTGATTCATATGCAATTATATGCTATATGTTTATGTTTGTATATATTTTCGATATACTTACTACTAATAATTAAAAATCATTCATTAAAAAACAATCCCTAGCTAAATTGCGATAGCTTAGTCCATTCCTGACATTTCGCCTTAAAATTCAAATATTCTTTAGACAAGGAATTTTGCCACAAGCTCGCCAAATTTTTCAGAAATATTTTGAACGGGACCAGAGATATCCAAGTTTATTTTTTCAAAGCGCACCCTGTATAAATTGTACGGTGGTTGAAATAACATAAAGCCTACAACTGGAACTAAAGGCAGTGCTGCAGCTTATGCATAAGTAGCTTCTATACTGATTTGAGACATGCGACTAAAAGTGTTTGATTTTCAATGTTCTGATGGACTACATGCCGAACAAGTCATTTTAGATAGGGTAAGAAATTGAAAACTTTAAAATTGTTAAACTTGTTATTATTAAAACTAAGATTGCTAATAGAATGTGAATTTTGTGAAATTTCAAATTAGTTGCTTAATTTAAAACAACTTATAGTTTCAACTTAAGCAACCACAAGTTTTTGCCATATATTTATTATCTATTTTATTACACTTTAGTTCATCTTATTCACTTTCCTTACTTCTATTTTCTTTGTTCCGTTAAACATCTAAATACAATAATTCACGCATAAACTTTTCAATATCATAATAATATGAATATTACATTTCCTAATGAAACCAATACATGTTTGACGCTAATTTCCTGGTCCAATGATAGAGACCGGAACATCATTAAGAATCCTTTAATGTAATATTTACTTTATAAAATATAGCCGCCCCCAGAGTGTAAACCCCAGCTTGAATCTCCGGGCTCAGCCCGTCAGTTAACGGTCTTTACTGTTAGTTAAGAATAATACTTGCGGTTAGATGGTCACTTATTTGGACAGAATTATTTGCATCATCGCGGGCTCTTGTTTACATCATCGCGGGAATTTGTCATTTTAATGTAACTTTTTAAATTATCCCTAACCCTAACCACTACCCTTTGCCCTACCGCTAAACATATTCCTAAGAAACTAATAAAATTTGGTAAACTTCAAATAATAAAAATTGACTCAAGACAAGAGCCCGTGATAATGCAAATAATTGTGTCCAAATAAGTGACCATCTAGCCGCTACTAAGAATAAGTGAATGTAATATACTTGGTTGACACTTGTAGCCCACGATCAGGTATTTGCTGATGTATGGGCAGGGATCTCCGTGGAACGTCTGAGACGTTGATCTAACACTGCACTCTCTCCTTCTCTCACATTTCTCTCTCACAACCTGAGAATAACAAGTGTTTATCCAAGCGCAACAAATAAAATCAGTCCTAATAAAAAAATTATAACATAGCAAAATCACAAAGTAAAATTGAATAGACGAAGAAGTTTTTGTTGAAAACTACCATGAAAAACTAGTACAAATGTATCAAATATTTGACCGTTACTGAGCGACTATTATTACAGTTAAATTATCGTTGAAGAATATATATATAGCACCAGTAAAAACAATCTTAATTTTTCTGTTAGTAAATGTGTTAGCTTATTCCAGGCTACGAAATAGGTGTCTGCGTGTTAATCTGTACTGAATAGTGATACAGCCTATGCAAAGGGGCTTGTGTCTTCAATTTAATAGAATTTTTAGAGAATTCTCAAAGTCTTTTAAATTTTAAATAAACATTAGTCTAGATCAATATTGCATTTTAATAATAATTTCAATAATTTTTGAGAATTGAACTTTGCATCTTACATCAAAATTGCTCTGCATGCTATGGTCCATGCAATCGTAGAGTAGCATATTCATTGGCTCACTGGTGGTGGTGGTGAAAAACTATGGTGGAGTTACTTGGTGGCATTAACTACAGACTTCAACTAATATTCATAATTTATGGCCTGGGCCTCTCTGGTGAATCTCTTGATCAGCTGACGGTATTTGCTGGTATTGTCAGATGGTAGAGTTAGATGATACAAACCAGCTGGTGGTTTATTTAATGGTGTCAGCTGTGATATTATCTGATGATGGTATCCTTTGGTAATACCTGGTGAATGTTATAACTGAAATGTTCAATTTTCGGGTATTTATGAGGTTAAAGAATAAACAGTTTAGCCACAACTGAATTCGCTCCCTCTATGCCTTCATATAATAAAATGTATTATAAGGAGTTGTCCATCAACAAGGTTCTCTTCAATGTCAAGACTCTCAGTAGGTGCAAGGTTCAAATCCAAAGCTCTCTCGCGTCATTGGCATGACATCGAGCATTAAACTGATTTTAAACAAGGCTTTGGCTTTTTGTTTTATGTTATTCCTAATTTTTCGTAACGCTATTATATTTGTATTCCCTTAGGCAACATAAGTGTAAACACCTGCACCATGTAGCGAATACCAGCTAGAACGTATCGGATAGCATAATAATGATACGAAAACGGACGTTAACTTGGCTTATAGCTTTAAACTTGACTTGTTAAATTCCCGTATTCGAGTGCATGCTACGCCCTAGATTCTTACGTTGAAACGAAAGCTGGATTCTACGGTATATTTAATGCTGCAGTGAACTAGGCTTATCTGCCGCAGGAAGTAAACAGTAATCGCATTCCAATCGGTAAATAACTCCAGCAATTATTCGAGTGAGCTCTCTGGTGAAGGTTTGGTCCCTGGTTCAATTTGAGAAGTTCAAAATAATCACTGATCAATCAATAAATCTATCTATGTGTCCCAAAATAGACTTTAAATCAATTTAAAATTGGTTTTAGCCATCATTATTATATAAGTTATTTAAGTATTCTAATACAAATATAAATAATGATTAAATAAATTAGATATTTTGAGGATTAATATTTTGCAGCAATAGAACTATCAAAATGTTTATCAAGTTAATATCCAATTACAATATTTTGGACTATGCAGTGCTAGTGTATGCATGTTTGTCACATATTTCTTCACCTCTAGTGATCTTGGTGCAAGGCAGACCCTTCCAGCTGTAAGGAGAGATTCATTAGCCTCACTTGGCTCTGATCTAAGTCCTGCCTCCCTGCTGTCCAGCCTAGCTTGTCGATAAATGGGCCGCCACGTAACCGGCTGACATAGGTTCAAACCCTCGATAGGCCGCCCGTATTGAGCCCAAGCGATCATAATTCTAGATTCTCGAGGACAACGTAGATAAAGGATGTCGTTCTCACAAGCATAGTCTTCGAACGTGAATAGCGCATTGGATAGAAAACCTGTAAAATACAAGTATCAACAGCGCATACAATCCCATCCATTCATTTCATAAAATTTTGTAGCAATATCGGAAGCCTAGGCGCTCATCTACCGAATGCCCTTTCTTTCGTTGGTTTGGATTTTGACCATGCTTTAGTCACCCTCTACGACAAGTGCAGTCACCGGTTGGTCTATTCTTTAAACAACCCCGACACAACACGGGGAAATTATATACAATCGTATATACTTTTTATTAAACAATGTGCAGTCAAATACCTGAATCAATTTAAGTCTTGAATACTATAGGAAGCTAATTGTAAGCTTTTATCGATGATGTACCTTTGTTAGCATAGCATATTATATTATATACAGTACTAATCTATTTTGCATGTAGGGGGCCTATACTTAGGCCTATTATTTAAAATACTAATAGAAACAGCCGGATGGAGTTCAGATAAAATCCATTGCATTATAAAATGGACTTTCACAAACAGAAATAATTACAGAAAACGTCTTAAATTCTAGTTGAAATAATCTAGAGCACCAGAAGGTTGTAAAGCAGTCTCAATGACCTATTTCATTCATGATACAGCTAGGATGACATTGCAAACCACCAAAGCGTAATAATTTGACAATTGCAATCTTCAGTCAATCGATTAATCTCCTGAAATCATTTGTCGGAAAGTGAAAATTCAATATCTTCTGCCTCGATGTTAACAGGGATGTATTGATCAGCAAAATAAACAGTGAACGGTGGAAAATGAAAGAGTCGTGTGGGAATGTCGAGAGAGAAAAATAGAGAGAAAAACAAAAAAGAGCAGAGAAAGATACCAGCTGCTGGGAAGTCCTTGAGCGATATGATATTTTTGTTGTAAACACAGGAGAAGGTCATATACTATATGAATGCTTCTATATAGTGTGTTCTCTTCAAATAATACAATCTCTGCCAGTTTTCTGAACTACAATTTCAGCAGATCTTGCACACAGTAAAATGCGTGCAAGACGCATACATTGTTGCATACAATCTTCATTTAATAAATAATAATAATAATAATATATTCGTTTATTTTCGTTCAATCTGACAACCGCAGAAAGTTACAGTACAGAAGTTCCAACAGACACAGCATAACAAATTACAGATATAGCATAAACAGTTAATAGGCTAGATATAAGAGAGATAAAACTAAAAATTGTTTTCGATAACATTTGCCACATGAATATTACAATATTACATAAATCAATGGCTTATACTATTCATAATTACCATATAGGGCGAACTGTACTATGAGTAAAGAAGAATCTTTTAGGATTTATTAAATTAACTAGCATCATCTAGAATCATACGGGTAATGAAGTTTTTATCGCTCAGACTGCTTCGTTTTCTGGGAAGGGAAAAGCATCTCTTAGCAATATTTCTTCGGGTTGGGTAATTATGATTGTTTTGTGGAGGTAACAAACGCGCCAGTAAATGTGCAGGGTTGTTACAGATTGCCTTGAAAAGATTATTGACAGCAGAGTTACATAGATCCTCAAAATTTGACTCATTACAGTAGAATCCAGCTCTCCTTGCCTTCTTTAAAAAGGTTTCAAGACAGGTTCTCTCTTCAGCATTTGTAAAGCCCCACCAAAACTGAGAGGCATACAGAAGCTTAGAGAGTGTGGAGGCTTGAAAGACTCTTTGAAGAAGATCATTTGCCAAACCTTTACTACGTAAAGAATAGAGCGCGAAAATGTTGCTCGAACACAAGCTAATGATACTTGTGATGTGACCAGAAAAAGAAAAGTTATCAGATACTATAACACCAAAGCATTTGAGGTTAGAAACCTGCTCAATTCCTTCAAGGTGTGGGGCATCTCTTATCTGCCTTTTTTGCTTGGGTGATTGGAAGAGAAATTCTTTTGTTTTATTTCGATTTAATAGTAGATTGTTAGAGCGGGACCAGTTTTCGACATGGACTAATTCCTCTTTCGTTGAGTGAAGATTAGAGGCAGGCACAATCACGTAGGTGTCATCGGCATATTCGAACAAAGAGTTTGTAGGCTGTAGGGTTTTTAAGTCTGATATAACAATGACAAATCCAGTTGGTCCAAAAGCTGATCCTTGAAAATATGGACTATATAATCGGTTAATTTAGTTAGCTAATCGGCATATCTATAGCATTTATCACAAACAATAGACTCGTCTGTCAAAGAATTTACATTTCTTAGTTTTCCAAATATATTATCAGTATTCTAAAAATTTCTTCAAAAAAAAATCATTTATATCTGTTTCATATGCCTATGTATTTAAAAAATCAGCGTTTCAATGATTTGTTCACACTATTTCGAGAACTATACCGGATTAATTTGTTTTCAATAAAATTTGTTATCAATTAAAAACTGGATCGTAACTACATACTACATAGTTTACATATGAAAATTTAAGAAACGTTTTATATTAATTTAATTTGAAGAGACTCAAACGTTTAACTACAGCTCCATGGATTAATATTTAAGGTTTTAAAATCAAATTATTAATAAATTCATCTTTATCTTAAAAATCTCCGTTGTTGTATTGGAGGCATGTACTAAATACATCACTCACATAGGCCAATCTACACTTTATTTTACTTCCCAACGAAGAAGTTGCCATTGATATTTCAACACTTGCCTTAAGTTCCATCATAATAATGTATCATCTTCCCATTGTTTCTAATCAAGCTTTCACTTGGCTTGATATCATTATATTTTAATCAAAGAAAATATCACCAAAATTTTAAAAGTTGCAGATATTCAAATAAAGAAATTTGTGATACTTTTGACAAGCCTCAACAGTTCTATTTAATAGAAGCTCAATTATCCTTGTAAAACTCTGTACTAATTCATAAACTTTTATTTAATTATACGTGCCGTATAGTAATGTAAAAACACACACATACACACAAATGTGTATATATACATGTATATATATATATATATATATATATATATATATATCGTTTTTCATCTATTAGCTTAATTCAGGCATGACAGTCCATACAGCACACACATCAACAACAAGCAATAGGCAAGCTGAAATATATACTTATATATATATATATACACACATGTATATATATATATATATACAGTATATATATACAGAGTATAAATATTTAAATAAATAAATATATATATATATATTCAGGCTGTATATATACACGTATATATATATATAGCCCCGGGTGCTCGGGTGTGGTTGGACCACTGCACAGAATAGGGCAACCGCAAACAATCTGCCGCGTGTACGTAAGAGGCGATTAAAGGCAAGAGGGGACCCACCTCACCATGAAATATTTTCGCCCAGGATTAAATGGTAATTAATCCACCTAACTGAGGAAGGCAACGGGAAACCACCTCAGAAGCCATATTTTTCCCAAGCTATAGGCTACATAAGGTATGGATAAGGTATAGACTTGTGAAGGGATTAACTGGTTGGTCTAAGGAGTGCTCCTATGGAGCGAGAAAGCAGACTTTGATTATGAATATGTACCTTGAACCTGCCGCTTGGGAGTGCACTGAAGAGAAGATATATATATATATATATATATATATATATATATATATATATATATAATATATATATATATATATATATATATATATATATATTGCAATCCAGATAGCTATACACTTCTAAACAGAACAGGTAGTATAGCATATAGCACATCATGGCCTACTTCTACAACTTAACAGTTTTCTATTTGCTAGCAGAACGTTTTTAAGCTGTTTTCATCTGGTAGTTTTCTCTCAGCGAGATCCGCTAGGTCATGGTCGGCCTAACCCCTGCCATGTTCTGTCGTTCCCACAGCTCCTGGAATAGAACTCTGCAGGATTTATACGATAAGAACTCAGTTCTCATCACCTCTACACTAACGGTTTATGTACGGAGTGCGTAACGAAAAGAATTAAACAAATGCAGAATTGAAATCTCCCTGCGTGAGGCCCAAGTAAATCTTAAGTTTCTTCTCGTTGAGTTATAATATGTTGGGCTTGTAAGCAAAAATAAAAAACAAAAAAGTAAACACGTACTGTAGTGAAATGATCAACTGAGTTGATATATATATATATATATCACTTTTAATACCACATGTTTAAACCGGTAGGCAATTTAGACCATTCTCCGTATAACCAGTCAAATGAATGTCCGAGATTTTACTCTCAGATCAGCGCGGCTGGGATTCGAACCCGCGAGAGTTCAATTCACCTCAGGATCTGTCATTTAAAACTTCATGACATTGCCCCTCGCTATTAAGACATTCTAAGCGACTGTCAATCAGGTAAACCAAATCAAGCAAGCAAGAGATTATATCAACTCGTCGATAAATCAGTTAAGTTAAAGAGATTTGACAATAAATCAATAGGGTAAAATACTGTCAGTGCTACGTCAGACATTAATCAGTCGATTGCATATTGCTTGTTTTACTGTATGATGTGAAGTATAGAGATGCCTTTGCATGATATACTCTATTTAAACATTATACATTATTGTCTGTAATGATATTAGAAATTAAATTATAAACAAATTATTGACACCAAATCAATAATTTATTCATGAATACTATAAACATGTATACTATTAAAAAACTAATTGTAAACTTGTACAGGTGTCAAAGAGCCGTAATCAAAATCAAACAAAAATACTCAGAAAGTAAAATAAGCTGTAGAATAAAACAAGGTTGTACAAAATCGCTGCTGCTGTTTAACATTTATGCTAAGACAATTATGAAGGAAGCCATGGAAGACATGGAAGGAGTAATAAAAGTAAAAGGAAAACTGTTACAATATGTAACATTTGTAGATGGCCAAGGAATGATAACGGGAAGCCAGACTGGACTGCAGAAGATAACGGATAGTCCGAATGATGCGGAATAGAAGTATGGAATGAAGATTACCGCAAAAAAGACAAAAAGTGATGAGAGTGTCCCAGTATAGAAGTAAAGCTAATATTAAAAATGGTACGAAATTGGAACAGGTAGGGAGTTTCAAATATTTAGGTCATATTATAACCGATGATGGGAAATGTGAGACTGAAATATGCAGTAGGATTGCACAATTCAGCGAGGCATTCGGTAATAGGAAAGAACTTTTACTAAAAGGCTAAAAACAGCCACAAAGATAAAGAACACCTTGGTATGGATTAGAAGGAGGCATTAGAAATGTGGAACAGATGGATAGGACACATTCTAAGGATGGAAAGTCTACTAATAGAGGTCATAGAAGGAAGAATGAAATGAATAAGTGGCAGAGGCAGGCCGAGAATAGGAATATTGGATGATGTATAGGTCCACTCAAATGTGGACATGAAGAGTAAAGCGGAAGATAGAGAAGAGTGGGGGCGTTATAAGCCATAGACCTGCCAGTAGGCTGTGCACTAAGAGAGAGAGAGAGAGAGATGGGGAGATCTATATACTGTATTTGTTATGTATACATTATACTTAAATCATATACTATATATACATGTATGTATATATATGCATATACATAATATATAGATATATGTGTGTGTGCGTGTATAGTTTCCTGGAAGTGGCCCGTCCATGGTACATGTTCTTACTCGCATTCTTCTTTCACGTTCTATAAAAGTCACTCCATCTACTGGAAAATTTAAAAAAAAAAAAAAAAACGAAATTTAGACCTTTCACAAAATGCTTTTCTTACTCTTATAGCTCTTAAGTAATTGGGTTTCTGAGATAGTTTACTATTTCCTTCTTCAGTTCTTTCTCAGTCGCATCTTACGATAGAAGCAGTTCACGGTTGGTTTGTTCTTTAATGGCACGAAAAAAACGGGAATATAAATATATACATGTATGCGTTTTATTCATGTTATCTTCATATATATTTATACACAACATACGTCTGTATATGGATACATTAATGTATACACATGTACATGTACATATACATATATGCAAATTAGAAGCCGTATTATTCCCAAGCTATAGCCTACATTAAGGTGTGGATAAGGCATAGCCATTTGTGAAGGGATTAACTCATTAATCAATGGTGTGCCATTATGCGGCGTTAAAAGCAGCATGTGAGTAGGAATATGTACCTTGGACCTGCCGTTTGGCAGAACACTAGAGAGAGAGAGAATATATACGCATATACTGTATATATATACATTATATTATATATATACATATATACATATTCTGTATATCTACATGTACAGTACATTATAGTAATCTGTGCCTATACTCTACGCCTGTAGAAACATTACGATAAACATTAAAGCCTGCAATAACATTACACGCATATATCGCTGAGAACACGACCAAGCTTAGGCTCGGCTGTATTTTTGTTTGAAGGCGACTGATGGAAGGTCGGGATAACATGAAAGAGACGATGATACCTCCAGAGGATTTTGGAAGCGAAGCTCGATCGATGTGCTTTCTAATCGAGAAAATGAGAAGAAAATTGAGCTGTAACTCAGTCCACTAATAGCAGACAAACCAGCACTCTTGCTGCAACGACTACAACGGCCATAAATATGCTCTTGGAATGACCTAGTAGCACGATCGGTTAGATGTTAGACTGCGGATCGGTCAGAGATTAGACTGCGGATCGGTTAGGTATTAGTCTGCGGATCGGTAAATGTTAATGTTATTGATTTTGGAAAAGACTAGTCTTTCGTGTTCGGATCAACCTTTTTGGATAGCAGAGAGCTCTCCCTGTTCATTAAATCTATATTTTAATATAAATATGCGTTTTGGACCTGTTACTTTGTAGTAGTTGCTAGAATAGCCTACTTGACAGAGAATAGCTAATGAAGACATTAAAAATCCTAATTTCAGTCATAATTCCTCTATGCCAGAAGAGAGGCAATATTTACATATATCTCTTTTCTAAGATTAAGTTACAAAACCAGTACAATATATTCTCAAACTATAATTTTACAAGTTATCCGATAAATTTCGAGATTTGAATGCATGATTACGTAAGTAAACTAAATGTATATCGGTCAATTAACGTCAGCATAAATAAATATAAAACTTTCAGTTTAAAATGTGTTACCTATATACATGTATATATACGTATATACATATATATATATATATATATATATATATATATATATATATATATATATATATATACTATATATAATGTATATATATGTGTATATATGTGTATATATATAAGATAAAATATAAGTAACTACCAAGAGTATTTGTTTTCTTTACTCCAGGTTTATTTATTTGCATTTTAGAAGTTCCAAATTCCTAATTTGCACAAAAAAACACATCAGAGTAAATTATCACCGACAGCTAACCTTGATAACAGTGTAACGTAATTTTATTCTACGTATTAATGAACTGGCAATTCGACACTCAACAGTATTGCATTTATTAATGTCTATGCTTCGCTAAGATATAGGCCCTACTGTACCCTAGGAAATAGATTGGCTAGCACGTGTTGATGAAATCAATGGAAAACCGCCATAAAAGCTCCTTGAAGTATTCGTTTTCATTTTAAAATTCTATTTAAAGATTATTTTAAAGAATTTTCATGTGCGACCATCACTTGTATGCTCTGTTCTTTATTATTTGGCTAGAAATCATGTCAGAGATAGGAATATATATATATATATATATATATATATATATATATATATAATATATATATATATATATATATATATATATATATATATATAGGACCGGTCATTTACATGTAAATAAAATAAAAAAACAAATAAATTGTGTGGGATCAAATTTGCATGATCGTTCATATGATTGTTTTTAGAAGCTGTCAAGCCAATGTTAACGTCAGTTTCATAACTCTAAGAGTGATATAAGTGACGGGAGAGCCAAGGATTTAAACCCCGCACACATTGTTCCGCTGTCGGATATCTTACCGACATCTGGTTACCAAACGGTGTCTGATTGTTTGATAATTTCTCTGATTGAATCGAACAGCTTTATAAAATAATAAACAAAAACGATTAATTCATCGAGCAGAAAACTGCGCGAAATCCGTTAAAATTAAGCCAATTATTGACGCTAGCTGCCCGTCAGCTGACTATCTTTTGAGTTAGCATATACAACGCACTCTTCTCACCACAATAGTTACTGAAGTGCCCTAGAGCAGCAGTTGATAATGCTCCTCTACTCCTACTTAATAATAATTATAATTATTGGCTGTACGGTTTTGTACCACTCAAAGATTTCTTCGCTCTGAAGAGCTGACTATAGCTTCAGCTTGTACAAGAGTACAACTCATACACTCACCCATTCACTTATCTCATGCCAAATACTTTATAATCCATGAAATATTTGATCCTCATAAATTTCTACACTCTAGTCTTCTCTGATATAGTTTATAGAAGATTCCAGAATTATCTCAAATTAGCATTTATTTATACGTTTCTTAATTGGCCTACATGTCCCAATATCTCATTTCATAAAATTCCTTTTTCTGTAGCAAGTCACAAAATGTGAAGTGAACTTTAACATGCTCAATTCATTCGTATTCACCAGATAACTTTAAAAAATCTCACAATCCTTCCCGGAGAATTCTGATCCATGATGATATGAAAATTCTGTGCTCTGATCTAGTTCAAATATGTCAGAATTTCTGATAGAAGTCTATTGTTCGGTAATCGACAAATAGCTTAACAAAGTTGTGGTTGTGGTTATGTTGTCCATCTCACAAAAAGAGATTTTAAAAAAGTTAGCGGCCAATTGATCACTAAATTTATGTGATAGACATTGACTCCATAGTTAATATGGTAACATTTTAGCCTCAAAAATGTGTATTCTTGTTGTTTGTGTTGTTGGGCATGTATCCCACTGATCCAAGGCAAAATAAAAAAGGAATGTTAGAAAATGACACATTCATGAACGTAGCGTTCTTTGAGAGAGAGTCGCTAAATGTTCATTTAATTGGAATTGCCGCTGTGTTGATTTCTACGTTCTACTTCACTTTTTTCTACTAGTGACATTGAAGAAAATAATTAGGCTTTCAGCCTTTAGTTAATAATTCACTTTACCGCATCATCTTTCAATTATTCATGCATACAACTACACAGAGTAAACCAGACTTTAGTAGAATAATTATACGCTTTGAAGCATTCAATTAACCCGACAGTGTGATATACGATGGCTTGTAGATATAGAGAGGGCAACGTATCACATCTGCTGCAGTATTGATGTTGCCTACGGTAATTATAAAATCTATTATAAAAGGCAATGAATATTTTACCAATTTCACACTATCATATATTTAAGGCAACAATTACAAGCTGCATAAATAATATAACTTAAATTCTCAGTAAAATAACAACTAATCTATTTAATGCCCTCATTGTATATTTTACTGATAGTTAATTTGCCCCTACTACTATAAATATTAATTTTAATATTAGCATTACTAATACTATTGTATAATCTACATTAATCTATTACTTTGTCATTAAGTTCTTAATTCCTATTCAATCTTTCAGAAGTATTGTTAAAAAAACGATCCATGATGCATATTTCTAGTCAAATTCTGCTATTACTCGCAATTAATAATTTATCGAGCTTCATCAATTAATAAAGAGAACGGTATCATTATAATTATTAGTTATACTCTAAAATTACACAACTTACATGAAAACACTTGCTCTGTGAAATGAAGCTTTCATAAGTAAACGAAAATTCTTCATGACACCCTCACCGTTGGTATCTAAGAAGTAACTTAGTTTGAGACCAGGATTTGAGGCCTCCTTTAGCGGTTTCCGAATCCAACGTAATAAACAGCACTAACGGATCAGTTACATTACATAACAGAATGTCATGTTACAAACCTGACTCCTCGGTCAGCGAATGTGCCTTCGGCAAAGTTGACATTAAACCTCGACGTGAAATTTCATACAAAGGCATACAGTATAGCCTATTGAACCTTGTTTACAAGAAGTTGGCTCCGTTTTTGGACCCATGACGAAGCAGAATAGACAAGCTGTCAGGTGAAGGAGAAAACAAAAACTGCAACTCGGGCCTGCTGCAGCTATCCTTGTCCACATCTGATAACTTCCATCCACGGATCTCTATTAATATCTCTTCTTCCAGTGCTCTTCGTCTTGCGGCTTCGCCTAGGAGGGGTTTCTTCATATCCAGTTAGAAATATTTATCCAGATTTCTTCAGAGGTTCCATAAAACGTTGGGACGCATATTAAAGTCCATCTGCGTGTAATTGTTTATGTCACTATAAATTGATGACATGAATCTATTTATAAATAGTGAAATAGAGATAATATTGATAATTCAAATTTCAAAACTTCATTATTATGGCTAAATGAACGATATTGTCATCATGGGTGTTCGGATCGCACATTTTAATATTTCACTGAAGATTGTACATCCAGAATTGAATTTTTAACTAAAGATATCAATAGACTGGTAAAACACTACCATGTAACAATACCTATGTTATTTTGTAATTAATTACATACATTTTTATTATTAATCACAAAAACTTAGGAATGATAGCCACTGCAAAATTCCTGAAGCGGTGTACATGTGAACCAGTTATAGTCAGTCTCAATACGTCTGATAGATATATATAAATTTGCGATAAGTATATTATCTGACGCAGATTTCTGTTACATTAATTGGAGGTGCTTGGTGTAACCTAAGAGTACTTAAGTTTACTCAAACAGATCGAGTCTGCCACAATGCCGCGAGAGATTTAATAGAACTCCATCCTAAATTTGAACCTCATTAGCTTTTCAGTTCACTTTCCGAAAATGATTAACTGAGAAAGCAGACATAACTCTGCTACATTCCACTGTTATTCTGTATTTACAGTATTGTATATGCATTTTAAAATGAAAAAGACAACTTAATATATTCATATCACACACTAGGATATTTTTCCACGCTGATGATTTATAGTTATATTAGCAATATCAATATATCTATCTGTATATAGCATTAACATTTTCTGATCGCAGAAGTTCTTCACTGCCCTTTTAATAACTTAATTAACATCGATAGATAATGTGCTATTACCTATGCGTAACAATCATACTTCCAATATTCTCTACTTTATCTTATATCTTTCGCATGTTAACGGTCCAAATTAGCGTCCATTTCTTAGTTTTTATAGAAAGCCTAATAGTTAACTTCAAATCACTATTCCAAACATAAGTTCCAATATACAACATTACAATGTGACAACGCGTGCCACAGAGCTATCGTGAGTTACTTGCACTAGATTAAACATGCTCAGGGAAAGCTTTCAGTCGCTGTGGTGTAGGCCAGCACATAGTAAGCTCAGTTGGGTTACTACTAAACGAAAATAGAAAACAACAAGTGCAAATATGTGGGGACTATTAAATTCCAGTGCCTACTATAATATGCAAATGCTTCAATTATATGTAGAGCGTCATCTGCCTTATATTATAAAGCAGCACCAGCTCTAATTTTTTTCAGTACAAGAAATTCAATATTAGAAAAACTGGCGAACACTCATTGGGGTGCAAAGGCCAAAACAATACGCTCCACAGCATTGGCCCTCTGCTACTCTAGCGCTGAGTATGCCTGCGCTGTTTGGGGTCGCTCCACTCATGCCCATAAAATTGACAGTTCTCTTTATACTGCGTGTCGTCATATAACAGGTTGCCTGACACCAACAAGTAAGGACAGTCTGTACTTGCTCTCTGGCATAGCACCACCAGCCATCAGACGTAATGTCGCTAGCCAAGCTGAACGGAGTAGACAGGAACAGGATCAACGACATCCATTACATGGTGAAAATCCTCGGAGATCGCGACTCAAATCAAGGCACAGCTTCTTAAATTCAGTGTCGCCACTAACTCAGTCAGTGGAACAATCTCGTCTCCAGATGTGGAGAAAACATCTCCAATCAGTTTCAGAGGATAAAATATGTGTAGAAGCGTCAGAAAGTCTTCCGTGCGGGTACGATGAGGATCGACGACCCTGGTTATGCTTAAATAGATTTAGGACAGGCGTCGGTCGGACAAAGGCTGCAATGAGCCGATGGGATTACTATAATGGTTCTACAGTATGTGAATGCGGCCTGGAGGAGGAGGACATTGACCATTTGATGAACTGCAACTTGACCGGTGATGGGGTCACGCGTGAGGATCTCAGAGAGTTTAATGATTGGGCGAGAGATTGTGTCAGACGTTGGATTAATGCTGTATAAGGACACGATAAGAAGAAGACCCGCTCTAATAATACTAACTGCAGTGGGAATAATTAGTAATATTTTCTGATTAAGTCATTGTGAAGTATTATATAGGCTGCAATGTGAATAACAGCAAGATCAGAAGGCCACCCTTTTTCAAGAAATGTGATAAATTTTAACCAACTTTAAACGTATTAATTCAATATATATTATTTTACTATTAGTCCACAATTTATTAATTAACTACTGTGTCCATAGTAGAGATTTAGGATTTTCCACGGCACTTTCTAATGTATGCAGAAAATTAAAGTTATAGAGATAGATAAAAAGGTATAAGTGCTTCATGTTTCGGTCTATTGAGCTTTAGGCTCTGGTCAGATCTGTGATCTGTGCTAAAAATCAAATTAAAATTAAAGTTAAAAGAAACTAATTCAACTTTGATAGTAAGCTAATAGCCAATCCTACTGTCGACCACGTTATACGATTCTTCATAATTGTGCTTAGAAATCTTCTGCAGCAGACGCCTACTGGTCGATTACTAAGAATTAAATAGTTTAACAGATAGTCAATCGAAAACGACAGGTAGTTTTGATTTTCATTTTGCAAGTAATATATTTCACAATAGGCCGTATTGGTGACTAGATGAGGTTTTAATTGTGAATTGTTTGAATAGTAAATCTAAGCAAATGAAGCGCTAACCGGTAAGCCCGCGGTATGGGGTTCATAGCCTACAAGCGCCTAACATGAACATTTCTGACATGTCCATTGTCTGAGAAACTGGACGTTAAATTCTAATTGATTATTGCACAAGTTTTAAATAACATTTTAACAAAAAATATGAAACGAAGATTTAAATTCTATTGTTACTTCTGGTCTATTTATGAAGGAGCTTTAAAACTAGTGATAGCATCTAATTAAATTTGATATTTCATCCGAATTTGGTATATCTGGTACCTTTGGTTGCAAATTCATCATTTCTACTATTACGTTCTTTTCATGAATGTATTTGCAGAAAATAATATAACTGTGTTAAACTATTTTAAACTTTTACGCTACAACACTTTATTTACAATTTTGATCTTGATCGTAATTGGCTTCTATTGTCAATTTGTCATCATGCATTAAATCGATTTTAATAGAAATTCTCAAAGCGGTTTGAAGTTAAGTTAGCATCCAAGATGTGTGTCAAACAAAATCTTACAGTAAGAATATCAGTGGTGACGATTCTTCAGTGGTCCGGACCACTGAAGAATCGTCACCACTGATATTCTTACTGTATGAAAGCACGATTTAGCATGCAACTTCATTTCAAAAAGCCTTAAAAGCTTAGAAGCGGTGTTAACGTCAGTCGTATCTATCGAAAGCGATATCAGTGACGAATGAGCCCAGACTTTGAACACACTTATCCGCATTTTACATACCACACAACTAGCTCCAAACAAAAGGATATGTGACTACTTTATATTTCATCGTATAGTTTTTAGAATAAAAATTTTTGCTGTATGTTTAATAAACCGAAAAATTACTTCAAGCAGAGAATACAATTTATATTTGATCCAATTAACCCATAGAAAATGTCAGTCTATAATACCAAGAGGCCTTCTTCGTTATTTATTCACATTAATGTCATAATCGAAGCGTTCAATTATTCGTTTTGTTTTGGTAGATTCAGTGGGGGCATGAAGCCACCTTTCACTGTTTATAGTGGAATCTAGCGTGTGCACGCGACATAACCACAAACAGAACTCGGTCTACTAAAGCTGCACTCACTCATAAACACTCGCGTGCAATCATCTCAGCTTTTTCCGTTGGATTGAATCTGATGGACAGCGGAACTTACTAGGATTACTGAATTCGGTAGATGGGCCCCCTGCAGCATTCTGTGCCCCGTGAATTTGCTTTTCCATAGCTGGGATTAAATGCTCTAACCCAGTGTCTTATCAACAATAGAAAATCTAGTCAGTGATGAGGTAGAAACGGATTGAATGTGAACTCAGCAACATCTAACCGCAGGCTGACATTTAATCAATCATATCATGCTCAGTTACTGACTCGGCTCTAGACAAATACCAATTATAAAGACTATGGGCATAAGATTTATTTATGATAGTCTGCTGTCACCTGATTAAATGCAAGTTGACGTAATGCTTAGTTTAATTAATCCGTGAAAGAAGAATTAGTAGTAGTAATCTCTAGACAAAGGCATCTAATATTTCGTAGATCAAAATTTAATTTATCTAGATTCACGAATGCCGTTAGTTTAAGCGAAGTTGTTTATGCTGATCGGTTGGAATTTGTCACTATCTCGATTTTGATATGTTTTCTGATTCCGATAAATGAATCATGCATCGTTTTATACTTTTTGCATTGTTTTTAGTCGACGAGTTAAATTAATTTTGTCATTCCCACATCTCAGATTCTCCGATATCTTTAAACTTGGCGGAACTCATCCTACGTTCGAATAATTCCACTCCACTCATTTCCAATAGCGCTGCTTCCACTTGGAAGTAGGTCAGTAGAAATAACTCATCTGCAAGTCATCGTGCTGATTGATTGTTAAAAAACTGCCCCTGCAGCAGAGTTATTAGGTTCTCCAGAGATCTGAAATGCAATGCTATCTCCGACATGAACATATTAGTGAGGTACAGAGGAATTCTCTGCAATATTGCATTTTAAAGGCGGATATACATCGGACCATATGCGGAATGTACAGAAATTTACTCTGCGCCCTAAGCAAATGAACTTAGCCGGTGGCTTAATTTTAGTTGTTCAGCAGCGGATCAGTAGGTGCAGGGTTCGAATTCAGTGTCTTCCCAGTCATTGACATGCTATCTTTTAAAAGCCAACTGAAAGATTTTGCTTTTAATAAGTTTTTAATTTTTAAATCCGATACAAAAAGTGATTAAAGTATAAGCCTTTATATATATATATATATATATATATATATATATATATATATATATATATATATATATATTTCTAGATTTCTCGGTATGGATTGTAATGTATGTTCATTTTAGATTGATCACCGATTAGTTATACAATTAAAGCAAACGTACGTAATATTTTAAGATTTTGTATATGCTGGTGTTTTAAATTTTATTCGTAAACAAGTTTTAATGTATTAGATACTTTTTACTGCTAATATGTAGGGGTATTTTGAAGTAATTTTATGCTTAGATTGAATGTCTTGACTGCTGTAAACTTTAACTGCTTGATATGATTTATTTTGCTGTATGTGTTAGGGCACATGCTAGTGCCTTCGTGGCCTTTGTGTCCTTTTTCACTTTATCTCCATGTATTTCTGGTGTACGATTTTACCGAAGTGAAATAAACGTGATTCAATATCAAGCAAGAAATCCGACGAAAAATTTTACTTTGGCCTTGTAAACCGGCACATTGAGTTATATTTTACGAATACGGAAGTTTCAGTCATCGGAATGAGTTTTTTAAAGAAGTTTAAAAATGGATAAATTCAGATCCGTGACTTATCCTTTTAACGGAACTTTTTAGGACTCATTCAAAGAATAATATGCGGCAAAACAGCTCAAACATTGGTGAAATGCTGTTGATAAAGCTTTAAGGCTTTATCAATAAATATAACTTTTTTAAACAATGTTTTTATAATTCAAATAATGGAATATGTAAGTGCTAAGTATGTAGCCAGTAGGTGTCACCTACATATTTGTAGGTGACACCTACTTTGTACTGAATATATACTTTGGACTGAATTTCTGGATTTTGGAATTTGCACCGTTTTTGGACCTTCTTTTTTTTGCTCGCCAGCTTGATTTTGTCTCAATAGTGCTCGATGTTGTCATTGATGACTGTAGCACTCTAATTGTTATTATTATTATTATTATTGTGAATACTTTCTATGCATTCTTTATGTCTAAAGTGCTTATGTGATCTTGTATGTGGTGTAAAATGTAGATAAATAAATAAGAAGCAGACCGTACTGAGAGAGAGGGAGAGAGAACTATTTTTGTTTTCGAAACAATCAACACATCAATACAGAGAAGATCGTCAAAAAGGCTACAAGTAACCTATAGATATAGCCAATCACCAACAGACAAACAAGCAAATAAAAAATAAGCGAACAGGAAAAGAATGGAAATAATATGGGCCTACGCTGGAAGGAATGCTAGAAAAAGTAGAAATTGAAATCCAATAGTAAATAGTAAGTGGAGGTAAAGTTCGGTTTTTGTACAAGTAGGCGATCCTACTGACATCTGTGGAACGATTTGCAAATAACTTGAAGTGTGGAATGAACTTCCAAAACAAACTAATTCCATCGTATTATTTATACATTAGAAATAAAAAGTCCTAAAATTTTGTAGTTTGTCTATAACTTGTCTATAGCCTGTTATATTGTTATATTGCAGGCCTACATGTACATGTATATATTGGAAATCTACATCTGTCATAAATGAATGCATTGAACTCTGCAATTAAGAAAAGGTTTATCCAGGCGTTACACGAAGCAGTAATAATTTTCTGGCCCTTCATACGTAGACCATTGCTAGCTCTTTTGAACCGGGCCTTTGCAATTCATAGGCTCGTTTATTGTACATGTATTACTCTATTACAGTAATTACATATCTAGTCTTGTACGCAATATTTCAAAGCTCCAGAAGTTTAATTAAACACCTGCATGAATAATAACCGTGTTGATACATGAAGATATTGTACAACATCTTCTTCTAGTGCACTGCTTAACGGCAGGTTCGTGGCATATAACTCTTCCATCCAATTTTATCCTCAGCCTTCATTTTCATCTCTATATAAGAATTTGTTATCAGATCATCCAGCATCCTATTTTTCGATCTTCATCTTACTCTTTTCCCTTGCATTATTCCTCTATTATATCCGTTAGTAAACCATCCCCAGTTATAATATGTCTTACCCGGCCTTTTCCTGTTGCTTATCACATTTATTAACTTTCTTGTAAAACATATAGAGCAAATTACACAACTATTCATTTTGCTTAACAATTCTGAAAGCCTGAATTGGAGTTGAGCTCAAACGTTGTAATAAAATTATTCCACAAATGTTAACAATTTTTCTGTTTATTATAATCCGTTTGCTATAATTTGGTCTATGCTTATTCGAATGTATTTTTGGATGTGAAATACAATTCGCTGCATAGTGTACTAGAGCATTGCTTAACATTTTCACAACTTGGAATCAGCTGAAAATTAACAATAAAAACTCCGATTGCGTAAAATTTTATTGATCTTGAAACCGTTCAGCCATTCAAAATGACATCTCCATTGGAGGTGAATGTCTTTGGGATGATCGAGGCGACCGTGTGTGTAGTAAGAGTTGTGCATGTGTAAGCAAAATCGTAATGGCTTTTATTAACAAGTATTGACGGTTGTGCACACCTACTCATCTTTCTTACAACATACATGTACATGCACATAACAAGACATTTAACAAGCAGACTCATCATTATCATCCTCATTGTCGTCATCATCATCAGCATCATCATCAACGTTATTATTATAGTCGTCGTCATCATCATTATCATCATCATTATCGTCATCATCATCATCTTCATCATCATCGTTGTCGTCGTCTTCCCAGAATCCAGTCCAACTGGATTAGGGGAAGGATTGGAAAATTTTAAAGCAATTTCTGGAGCAATTTTGGAGCAATTTCTGGTTAGTCGCTCACCAACCGAATACCCTTTCTTTCTGGTATGAACAAGACATTTAACAGTGCTTTGCCGCCTTGTACGACGCGTGCCGTCCACAGTTGGTCTAATCTTCAACAAGATTAGACATAATCTTGTTCAAAAGAACATTGATTTTTCCATGCATTTTTCGGCCTTATTCAAATGGACTCCTGGTCCGTCTGCTAAATCTTCATAGATATCCTTCAACAATGCAGCAAACTCGGGTCTCATTCGATTTTGATAGCCAAGTATCTTATAGGGTATATTGTTTGTTATCAATCTCTCCATCATTGATATATCAAAATGAAAGTGTTTGATGAGATCGTGATCCTCAACTTGCGGTCTCAATTGTTTGTGGTCACCAATCATAATTAAGTGCTGAACCCATGGCCCTAGAACTGAAATTATCTGAGGCTCCAACACCTCCGCGGCTTCTTCAATTACAATAATTGCAGTCTTGACAGCTCTGAGTAGATGAGAGTTGAGGCTTGCTCCAGTCATTGTCATTCCAATGATCTTAGCTGACTGCATCAGTTGTATTTTATGCTGATCCTCTAACTCTTTCTTTTCTGTGCAAAGTTGCTCATAGTACTGAATATCCCTTTGAAAATCGTCCATGGGGTCAGATATCTGTTTAATCAGTAACAGCTGCATGAGTCGCTTTCGTTGATTCGTCGTAAGCGTCCAAATATTTGCAGTAGACAACAAACTATCGTCTTCGTGTTCTGTTGATACTGCAAATAGTTGATTAAGAACTGAATTTTCCTTTAATTTGAATTCATATATAACACAATCTTTGGTATGTTTACTCATATTGTGACCTGTGAAGGCCAATCTCTCTTCGTTCAGTTCTTCCACGTCATCCTCATCCTCCAGATAGTCAATCGCATCTGTGTCAACTTTCGATTTAGACGAGGTCTTATCTGGAAAGACTGTTTTCACTTTTTTCAGAAAATTCACTATATGTTGTGGTAGAACGCTTGGCGCATTCGGTACCATAGCCTTCCACTGATATAGTGCCTCACGTATTATTATTTTTCCTCTAGGATTATTTTCAAGAAAATCCCATATCGACAAATGATTCAGTTCAGAGGCAGAAAGCAAGTCCTTCAAACTTTCATTTGTTGATCTTGTAAATTTGCATTTTTCAATAAAAGTTGAAAGCTGCGACGTAGTTAAATAGTTCGCAAGTGTTTGCTCTGAAAATTCAAGAAACCGTTCGAGACTTTTGAGAGATTTTTTCAACGAAGCAGCCATGCGATCCATTTCATATCGTTTATCCATTATCCTTCGTTGAAGAGCTATTCCCGCGCGGTTCTGATTTTTAATTTCATTAAGATTACACTTCGTTAATTGATCATCCTTGGATCTTCCACCAACTCGTATCACGCCACTGGGACAATGCTTAATTATGTCCTTCAAGAACTCGTCCAATGCATGATTTTTGTAAGTAAGAACTAAAATAGGTCCCTTTGGTCGCATTTCCATTTCGAGTATTGTTCGTACAGCGATAACTCCTACGAACGACTTTCCTGTACCAGGCGGGCCCTGAATGCAGGCAACGCGATTTGTGAAAATATGATATAGAGCACTCCTCTGGTAACTGTCAATGGTGTCAGGCCAAATTTTACTAATTTTTCGACAGAATACTTCAGAAAGCTCAGCAGGAGTTACTTTTCGTGATGAATATCCAGTCGTAATCTGTGATTCAGTAATATGATTAACCAGCTTTTCGATGTAATCTGGTACTTCATCGCATTCTTTGCAAGCAAGAAGTTCATCCTGAAATGGTAACTCTTCGGGAATAATGGATTGCAGTGATGAAAGAACAGGTTTGTAGGCATTATAATATGTAGGTGACTCGACGACCACCATGCTATCACCTGCTGTATACATCCTTATTAATGCCTCAGATAGCGTTTGTTGATTTGATGAACTAAACTCAACTGAGATACACATGTCCATATCGCGTTGAGCTACTGTTGCCCATATAACATCCTTGAAGGTTCCAGATGGTGATATACAGAGGAGATTTCCATACATCAGCTTAGTTGTAGTTTCCCAATTTAATACGGGCACACAGGAGTTAACTTTTAGCACAATAGCCAGACCGTTCTCTGTTGTCGTAGCAGATAAACCATGCAGTTGCACCGGGTGATACACATTCATATCTCGATAGTCGAGCTTACCTTTACACAGCTCCTGAACATGCTTGCACATGCTGCCGAAACAATCTGCTCGCAGAAGTCGAAAATATACGTCCAAATACTCGTGAGCTGATTCGTAGGATCCCTTTTCCACAACTGGTCTGAGGTTAGAGAAATATTCTTCATGTTCGCCAGTTAGTTCAGTGGACGTGGGTACCAGTGTCATGTCATTCCATTCCAGATCTTCGCTTTCAGGACAACTATTTTTGACCATCTTCTTCATGGCAGAAAATAGGAAATATTCAATAGTGTCAGTGTCCTTCGGAATCATTAACTTTATCAGTGACATAGCAGCATGCGTCTTCTCAGGAACATATTCTAGAACGAGTAACAGAAACTTCCGAATTCTGTTAAGTTGTATTATATTATGGGTGCGGGCTGCGCTTTGAACGTAAACTCGAAAGTTGCCAGTATTGACATCAAATTGATGTGAATTGATCAGGGCTTTCAAGATTGAAATAAAATATCTGTGCATGCTCGTGGACTTCCTCCCTATTTCTACAACAGCTTCAAGCAGACGCGACAATGTATCTTGGGATAAGTCCATTGTGTTTCCCAGTGTTGCCCACATAGCACTACAACCCAGTATGTCTAGAAAAGAATCCTTAGTTTCACCTGACAGTTCCTCAATATTCGTTTTGCACGTTTCGTTTACATCAGAAATTATTTTCAATAGTTTATCAATTTGTACTGTCGCCTCACTTGCTGATCTGGTCTTTCCTTTATGCAGCTTTACATCAAGAGCAAATGGGTGAGATTTGTCCTTAGGCCCTAGAGTAAATGTAACATGATCTCCATGTATTAGTGGGATCTGACCTGTTTGAGCTCGGGCAAGATCAAATGATACTAAAGATCCTTTTGGATAATCTTCTGGCAGATCTACTAGAGGCTTTATTTTTGCAGTTTTACCAGTGTTGTTAATTATACAACCCGTAATGCAATGCTTCATAAATCGAATGCCCTTACTTGTTATATCTTTGTAGATATTTGATAAAAACCTTTGTTCAAATCTCGTAAATCCATATGATCTTGCTTGTATTGTATCCTGTTTGTCATCAACAGTTTCGGCACTGACAGTTCCTATTGCGAAAACGCTATTAGCCGCTTCTACTTCCGAGCAAGACTGTTGCGGTTCAAAGTTAAATTTTTGTCTTTCTATAGAACACTGCGACTTCTACCAGTAATGGTGTTGCAAAGCCAGGATGACGCTGCAGATGAGGAAGATCCAGTTGTTTGGGTTCGCTTAATCTGTTTGGCGTTCCATCTTCCACCAATCAATTCCACTTGAAATTCTACTGTATCTTTACAATTAAGAGGTTCTCTGTCTAAAACATCACTGAAATTAAATTTGACGTCATTTCCGTATGATTTAACGAAAGCTGGATATAATTTTATGAATCCAAATGGCTTTTGATTATGTATAAACTTCACCCATCCACGGACCGCTGTACTCTGCTGTAGAAAAATAAAACACAGTAATTTAATTATCAAAATCTCATAATCTACTCAAAGTATACATATTCCTACATGCCGATTACCTTAAGACTCGTTATACAGTATACAGTCGACAAATATACAGATATATTGACGGTTTTCCAAAGTATCTGCAATTTCCACACTCATTTTTGCTCTCATTTCCAAAAACTTGTCCTTAAATGTTGCTTTAAATTAGGTCGATAGCTTTGATCGGCTCATACAATTGTCCTCTTTTCACTTAGTTAATTCTAAAGAACAACCATTTTGAGTTACATGAAAAGTTATGTTATTGCAGCATCAAAATCAACTAGAAGGGAAAATATTCTGTAGTGTCTATTAAGGCTATATGTAATTAAGTTTTGATCACAAATAAATTAATTTGAATTACTGCTATTAAGGAAATTCTTCAGAAGTTCAAATAAATCTGTCAAACTATTAAGAAATGAGGATGCTAAAGTGGGACACACATCTTACAGTAATTAAAACAGCTGAAATTATTTTGTGAAATATTTTAACTGCATTGGTATTATTAATTAGTTTTCAAATAATTGAGCTTCCATTATTTAAGAATGATTCATTGCTAGATTTGTGTAGCACAAACAACAACTTAACATCTGATAATGTTTTCGTGATATAATTTTCTAAAATATAAAACATAAAAGAGAAAAAATAAAAATGGGAAACCGCATGTGTCAAATTAAAGAAGAAAATTAAATTTCGTACTTAAAAAGAAGTATTATAAATAAAGGCTTACCGTGGGCCTCTGATGAAGGTGCTGCTCTTGAGACCACTGTCTGGTAGGTTCAAAGGAGCTATGAAAATCATAACCATAATAATCGTAGTAGTAATCCATCATATCCAGGAAAATGTATTTAAAGTCTGCTGCAAAAACGTTAGGTTACATTCTGTAAACAATTTTGCGTAATATTACATTGATTATGCTACCTGCAATAAATACAAATTTTTACACTTGATTTTCAAAACAAAAGGGAACTATTGCGGTTGTTACCTATTTCGAACAATATCTATCATTCTATTTAGTTCACTAATTTTTCTTTATGTAACTCGACCTGTTTCATTTTACAATCGAAAAACAGGACAGCTGCATCCAGATATGAACATGTCCTTCACGCCATAGAACTATAAACATGTACATTGCCTTATTGTTTTCTCGTTGCCTTTTCTATTCCAGAACCGAAATTAATTCATAGGGCCCAATCCCCTAAACCCACAACCAACTTAAGTAACGGAATACGCTATCTCTCTATATATCAGTCAGTCCAAACCTCTTATGTGCATTCTAATTTATTTTATTTCAAAAACCAGATTAATCTTGCTAATTAACCATTTTTGTCTTGATGCTAGTATACTCTGTCATACTTTACGATCATTAATTATAAATATATCGTTTGTATTCGATACCCGTATTCTACATTGCAGGAGAATAAAATCATGATAGAATTCAACCGATACTGCACTCTGCAATAAAAATCTTAGACCAAACATAATTGAACAAGTTGTGGCGTAGATTATTTCTTACCTATAATTAATATTCTGAAATGGTTTATATTTTATTGCTGCGCAATAATACAGAAATCGCGAAATAAGAGTACTTAACATTATGTTATGTTACAAGAGTCAAGTATTGTCAAGAACATAGTACTAAACTATGTTCTTGACAACTTTCTGAAAAAGGAAACTTTCTTTACACTTGTATACAATCGACACCTGAAACGGTTTCGACTTCACGAAAAGCAATAGGTTTATATTTAGCACTAATATTCATATTTTCAAAATAGTCATAATTTTCATGGAAAATAACCGTCATGTCAACAGATCGGCAGCTAACAACTTGCTATTTGTTAACTTAATTAAGCTAATAAAAGCTTATTTCGAGCCCTGCTCAAAGAAGTCAATGTGTTTGACTACCAACTGTCATAAGAATTTTGCAAAAGCTCAGCGTTTGTACACTATGAATATTAATCTTGTCATATTAAGTGCTAATATTAAAAAACTTCAATATTTTTAATTATCCCGTGTAAATTATCCAATTAAATAGTGCTTACTTAATATGAAAGGCTAAAAGTTACAGTACAGTGTTGATTCGTATTAATGAAATTTGATTAACATGTTATCTTCTACTAATGCACCGCCTAACAACAGGTCCATGGCATAGAACTCTTCTAACCAGTTCTATCCTCAGTTTTTCTTTTCATCTTAATTAGAAATTGTTATCACATGATCCAACATCCCATGTTTTTGTCTGCCTTAAAATTATTTTCCGCTGCAATTTTCTTTCTATTACATCCTTCAGCAAACCATCCCCCCTTATGTTAGGCCTATGTCTTATTTAACTTTTCTTTATATTTCTGATCACATTTATTAATTGTGTCTCTGTACCGACTCTTTCAAGAACGTTTCAATTTGCGAAGTTCTGTATGCCATTTTATCATGGGGAAATTTTGTGGTAAGTTGGTTCCTCTTTGCCTTCCTCAATTCCTGCCTTAGTCGCCTCATACCTACACACGGCAGTTCTTATGCGATTGCCCTATTCTACAGTGGCCCAACCACACCCGAGCACAACACGGGCATATCAGATCAACAAGTCATTGAGCTTTTCCAACCAAGAAACTGACTAAAAGAAATTATCATGCTAGTTTACCTGTTAGTTTCCGATTTTAGATTTATAGGTCAATGAGACCTAAAAACCTGGACAAAATGCTTAACTGCGTAGGCCTATATCGAAACCATACTAGACAGGAAAAGTTTTGAATAAATCGGCTGATTTATTTGTGAGTTAGCCAGAAGCTACGTTTTTATCTCTACATATTGCGCTTCATTTGAAATAAACTAACCTTATAAAATTTAAAGTTAAACTGCATGAGTAGAAATTAATATTGCTATTAATTAATATTGAAAATACTCTACTCAGTTTTAGTTGGATTTCCAGCCAATCACTCCTGTCAAGGTATATAGCATTACGACATCTGAAGCCTGGTTTAACGTTAGTTTCCACCTCGAATAG
The DNA here is from genome assembly GCA_905160935.1 of Enchytraeus crypticus. Classification (NCBI taxonomy): domain Eukaryota; kingdom Metazoa; phylum Annelida; class Clitellata; order Enchytraeida; family Enchytraeidae; genus Enchytraeus; species Enchytraeus crypticus. The sequence goes on along the minus strand of CAJHZI010000436.1, from coordinate 144,607 downwards.
CAGGTCAGTGAGGGGGAGAGCACTGGATTTGAACCCTGAACCGACTAATCCGCTGTCGAACTACTTGCCAATACGCTACCGTCTCAGCCCATCTGAGGAATAATTGAATGGGAATGAATAATTATTATTCAAATGAATAATAATAGTTTAGTTTATATCTATAGAGATTCAATGCTTTTATTGTCTTGGTATCCTATACTGGCTGGAGACAGTAGCGATGTCGGTAAAATATTTGACCGCGGATCAGTTTGCGAGGTTCAAATCCTAGGCTCGCCCGTCACTGACATCGCTTACGAGTAAGGAAACTGACGTTAACATTTGCTTTACCAGCTTTTACTAAAATGCTCTGCTTAAAACATTAAGTTCAATTCGTCCAATATATTGAATTTATCAACAATAACGTTGTTTTTCTCATAAGTAAAATTCTGGTTCCTGATGTGATTTGAATATTTCGCTTTCAGATTTTCTTTCTCAGCTTCTACGCAGCCGTCTCTCTCGATATATGCACTAACTTAACTTGTATTTTCCATCAAAAGCTAAGAAAGGTAATGTTAACGTCAGTTTCCTCACATTAAAGCGATGTCCGTGACGGGCGAGCCCAGGATTAAAACCCGCACTTACTGATCCGCGGTAGAATAACTTACCGACATCGCTACTGGCTCTAGCCATATCATAATGACAATATCACGAGTTGGAGCTACAGTAGTTTTTTCCTGGCCTAAAAAATCCACCTTCAACTTCGCAAGCTATCATTTGGATAACTGAATAGTCAAGTTAAAGGCGTTCAAAGAAGGTTGTCTGCAATCGATGCAGTCCATAGCAAAGTGATGTGAACCCCACTTTGCTCTGATGATGGGCAGGGAGAGATGGGGGATGAGAGAGGGAGAGAGAGGGATAGAGAGAGAGAAAGAGAGAGAGAGAGGGAGAAAGAGAGAGAGAGAGAGAGAGAGAGAAAGAGAGAAACAGAATAAAGTAAAGAGAAAGTGTGAGATTATCAAGTATGAAGCACAACGCACAGGCCTATGCAGGAAGGCAGCAAATATAGAAAGGCTGTTAATCAAGCCAAAACTGAGTCTAACATGTCAGTTTCTAAAAAAACTGGAGAATAATCTTCTAGAAAATAACAATAATAATTTTTGGAGATGTTGGCAGGGTTTATTCAACAAAAGAGACCCTGCTAAACTAATGAAAGCAGATGGTTTAGAAGATCCCGACCAAATCGCTAATCATTTAGCCTCGAGTTTTGAAAAAGCATGTTTGCCTAATTCTATCTCAAAACATAATAATTTCAAAAATGAATATTTAAAGAATAAGGTTAGTAATTCGACAATGGATAATGATTGTCTCATTGATGACTTGTTGGTGCATAAAGCTATAAACAACTCAGGGCTGAACAAATCGCCTGGTATTGATGGTTTATCTGCGGAACATCTACTATTTGCGCACGGTTCAATTATCTCAATTCTTCGTTCCTTATTTAACATTATGATGCACACAGGAATAGTCCCCGATGCTTTTGGTGTGGGAAAAACTATACCAATTCCTAAATTTAAAGGATACAAAAAGAATGTCAGAGCTGATGATTTCAGAGGTATAACTATATGTCCAATTATTTCTAAAATTTTTGAGAAATGTCTGCAAAAATTTATTGACATTCAAACTTCGACTAGGCAGTTTGGATTCAAAAAGAATGTTGGTTGCATAAATGCTATTCATACTGTTAAGAAAGTTATTAATTATTTCACTAATAGAAATAGTACTGTCAACATTGGAGTAATAGACTTATGTAAAGCGTTCGATAAATGTAACGTGTATGGTTTACTTCATTTACTTCAGCGAAAAAAGGTTAATAAAAATGTAATAAATATACTCGAAAATTGGTTTACAAAAAGTGGAACTTCTGTTAATTGGACTGGATATGTTTCTAGATATGTTCCTCTTTTGTCTGGGGTTAAGCAAGGAGGAATACTGTCGCCCATTCTATTTGCACTTTTTGTAGACAACGTCTTGGATATACTTGACCAGTCAAGCTATGGTTGTCGAATAAATTTCCGTTGCTGTAATAGTTACATGTACGCAGACGATTTAATTTTACTTAGTATCTCTGTAAGTGACTTACAGAAATTAATTGATATCTGTGACAGGGAATTTGATAAGTTAGATCTCCCCATTAACATTTCTAAATGTAATTGTATGCGAATTGGAACACGACATAAGGCTCCTTGTAAGCTTTTGAACATAAGAAATGAGCCTATTAGCTGGATTGATAAAATAAAATACCTTGGACTAACGATTGTAAGTGCAAAATATTTCAAATGTGAATGGCAGAGGAAAATTTTACACCTCGGCTAACATTATATTGGGCAGTCTGGGAACGAAAGCTTCAATCGATGTTCTCTTAAAGCTAATTCGTATGCAGGCAGTGTCAGTTCTACTTTATGGTATTCCAGCTGTACAACTGAATAAATCAGAAATCGAAAGCTTTTCTAAGGCGTACAACAGTGTCTTCTCAAAAATTTTCCGTACATCTGATACAAATTATATTTTATATTGTCAGTGGTATTGCGGTTTTTTGCCATTTGATTTATTATGTGAATATCATAGGTTTACATTCCTGCATAATTTAATAATTAATGATAAGTTAAGTGCTAAGCAGCATTTGGACTCTCCCGATTACAATGATTATTTAAATATTAAAAGTAAATTTGCCATAGATAGCAATGACTCTTTGTCGAGTATTCGTTATAAATTCTGGCGCTATTTTAAAAATGCTCTGTTTTAACTATTCTGCAGTTTGTGAAAAATTTGAAATTGTTAAACTTTTATGTGCACTATTCTATATGTATCCTGTTGTGTCACGTTTTGCAATGTAATTGTATATGTGCGTGTTTTCTGCCAAGAATTGGTGAATATTGTATAGGCACGGGATGCGTTTTACCTAAGAGCTAGTGTGGGAAGAAATTAGCATTTCTTGAAATTTATATCTATAGAAAATGTATATTTTCATGCCTTTTCCTTAAATCACGAAGTTTAGTGTTGTGCTTAGTGCGGAATATATTGTCATAGATTTAAGAAATTATCGAACTTAAACAGGTAAATAAAAATCGGTTAAATAAAACCTCTTAATGTAGCTGGGGCTTCTTACGCTTAATAAAGGAATGGCAAATGTCTCAATAGCTTAGAGGTAACGTCATGAAGTTTGAAATGACAGATCCTGAGGTGAATTGAACCCTCGTGTGTTGGAATCCCAGCCGCGCTGATCTGAGAGCAAAGTCACGGACATTCACAGGACTGATTATACGGAAAATGTCTAAGTTGCCTAACGGTTTAAACAAGTGGTATTAAAAGTGATAGATATCAACGTTGTTGATCATTTCCCTGTAATGCGTGTTTATTTTTTTAATATAAAGGAATGATCTTAAAATACATATACGTTCTGATGTTAAGAATTCTCAGCTTGAAATCACAAATAAATGTAAAGTATAAAATTAGTTTCTACAATGTTATAACTTTAGTTAGCAGAAAAAGATACGAACCTTATTGTTCGAAGTTCGCAGAAGCCATTAACTCTGCCTCTAGCTATTATTGCACGAAAGAGACGAAATATTGCGCTTAGAAAAAAATTATTTTCTTTCCTAGAAACGTCGAATTCCTAATGATTTTCAAAATACGGCGTGTGGAGCGACAAGTAACAACGTGAAAGTTTAAATGCTTGATCTTCAGGTAACTGAATCTCACTTGGATAATCTATTCATTAGTAAGTAACCCGTGGAGAGACGATGAGAGAGGAAAATAAGAACAGTCGCAGGCTCAATATATGTACGTAGTTTGATAACGAACCAAGCCGTCCAACAGCTGAATCGTTTTGTATAAAATGTGACGGATATCGTCATTGATAGTCATTTTTCGCCTTTGCCTAACTATTAAACCATTTTGTTTACAATGTGACTGGTATCATTATGTATAGTCCTTTCGCCTTACTTAGTGCGTGTTTAAGTTGTGCAGAAATTATTTAAATTGTTTGATTAATTAATGTGTGTTTCAATTGGGCTGAAACGGTGGCTTGTTGGGAAGTTGTTTGACAACGGATCAGTAGGTGCAGAGTTCAAATCCAGTGCTCTCCCGTCCATAGATATTCGTGTAAAATTTGAAACAGTATTCAATATATTTTTATGTCCAACACACTCTAATTTATGTAAATTTGCATTTGGAGAGAATCCATAAGATTATTTTCATAAACAGTATTTGCGCATATTGTATAGAAATTTCTGTAGAAATATATTTTTGTTAACTCGAAGCCAATAGCCACAAAATAAAATATAATATTATACAGCAGACGAGTGAGCTCTCTGCATGGAGCCAACCCCTGAAATTCGCTCTTCTACAATTCTGCACCTTTTATTGATTTATCTTACTGAATTACAAAGTATTAAATTAATGAATTATTTTAACTCTAAGCAACTTTTCTACGATGTTTATGCCACCTACAGTGCACTGGTGTTTAATTGAGTAATTCTATGGTACTATGGCGGATTGATGTCACACAATAAACAAACACGTTCAATAGCCCATAGATAAAATATGAAGTGCAACAATCTTGATGTTTTCGCTTATAATATCAGGCTTATATACTGTATTATAGCCATCTACAGCAATTTAATAACTCTACACTTTTCCAACTAGGTACAGTTTCTGCTTTAGCATACAGAACACCAATGACAACAAACAACAATAGCAGTGTCATAGAGTCCGCTACAACTGTAGGCTCACTAACAAAAAGCAAAATTTTAAAATTCTATCATCAAATGAAGGAATGTTTAAACGAAGAGAATCTATTGCAATCTGTTCAACAAACATTTATACAGCTTTGTCATCTGAAATTTAAAATTGAAATATCAGTTGACCCCCCGGACCACAAGAGCTGAAAGTAATTTTATCATAGCTTATAGCATCCAGCTCAATAAATATAACGGAACGAATAGCATTACTGAGAACTAATGAAGTCACTCCTATTTTAAATTAATGGTAACTAGTAATAAATACCTTATAACTGCGTTACTAACAAAGTAATTCAATCAAAAAATATAGAAAACCTAGTTAACAGAAAAACGTCAAAATTCGATTTATTTATAAATGTATAGCTTAGTCTCAATAACAATAAATACTCAGTTTTTACAAAATAATTCTGTCATCTATTTCTTTACCCGTAATTGTTTGTACAAGCTTATTGCACTATATCATTGCATAACGTAACAAGTACTTTAACATACTCTATTGTTCTGATAAGTGGCTGGTCCACGGTACATATTCCTATTCTCCGTCTGCTATCAAGCTCCAAAGTGGGCACTTCATCGATTAATCCTTTCAGAAAGCTATGCCCTATCCATATTTTACTGTAGCATATAGCTGAGAATAATGGCTTCTGATGTGGTTTCTCGTTGTCTTCCTCACTCAAATACTGTTGTCTTCCTCATTCACCTCTTGCTTAACCGCCTCTTACGACATGTGATATATACGATTGGTCTATTTTTCAATGGCCCGAACACAACATGGGAAAGTATACTGCTATGCAAGGAATTTAAATATATTTTACAACAGTTCATACCAGGTGATTATGCCTGTAGATGATCCCCGATATAATTACAGTTAAAATTCATAAAAGTAATTCCACTGCTTATAGCTTTAGATCCGTCAGCCAGCTAGTTGCTTATTTTTATAACTATACATGACATATGGATATGTGAGAAGCATGAAGCTCTTGCTCCATAATTTAATCAGAGAACTGATGGCCGATATAAAGCCGAAACATAAATCAGTATATAGGTAACACGACAGTACAGACTGTGTCAGACTGTTGAGTACCTGATAATGCCATAAAGCTGAAATAAATAACATTTCAAACTTTCGAGACAGCTAGAGAAATATAGACATGTATGTTGCTTGTACATTTACATCTCGTCTTCAACTAATATATTCACATGATTTATCTTAGTAAAGCATTTAGGAGAAGAGATCCATCGTGTCTGGTTCAATGTATTCAGAATCACCTAGTGTATGTCTACTCATACTTTTGAATTTATCTTGCATTAATGCTTTACTATCCAGTTGTTATTGTAGCCATGACCCTCAGTTTATCAAGCAAAAGATCTACGATCTCTCCAATCCAGACGGTACAAATGCTTCATGAATCGTTGTAAGTGTCATTGTACGACTCGTTAACAATAGTGAATTCAGTCAAATTATTGACAAAGTGCAGTGTATGATATAATATATATATATATATATATATATATATATATATATATATATATATATAGACTGACCCTTGTATGGCAAAAAAAATGTCCTGTATTTTGCTTGCTCCCACCTTCTAATTTTGTTCCTTTTGGTTTGAAAACAACGCTTATGAATTTTTATGACAATTGCTTAATATTTAGAGGTCGCCCAAGGTCATCAAAATTTGCCCATTATAGCGTACAGTACCCAAAATACCAGTTACTTGATACTTCACAATGAAATCAACTACTAATCATTAAAATTACAGTTATAGCTTGTTTAATCCATCTTACTAGTATTAAATCTTATCCATTAAAGTGTTCATTATGAATTAATTATTGTCAGTGGTGCCGGAATCAAAGTACAGTATATGATTAATTATAGTTGCATTGTAGCTTAAGAAGTTTCTAATAAAAGTAGCGAGTTAGAAGCAACTGACTACTCTACAGTTCGATTTTATTAGCAGTTGGATGCAGACGGCGATGGTCTGCAACTACTTGTAGGAGAAATTGAAGATCTTCTTCACCTTTAGTGAGTGTCTTATTGTATGTTTGAATAAGTGCAACTCCTCTCTCGGCATTGTCATTGACAACTTTAATGGTTGCTAAGCGGCATTTAGTTATATTGTACTCATCTAGTGAACTCCAGTTTTCTGGATCTGATGACAAAAAGTCTGTTGGTAACTGTAAATTTCTAAACAGATTCATGCTGTTGCTAGTCACAAACTGATCCAAGGTGCACGATTGCAAATTATTAAAATCAATAGTTGCTCGCTTCAGCGGCTTGGGTGCCCCTTGTTTGTTCATTGCGGAAACCATGAGCCTTTTTGTTGCTGGGTAGACCCTATCATCGAACAATGCCAAGCAAACGAGTTCCTCTGAGAGATACCATAGATGAGATGCCAGTTTCTTAACTGTGGCTCTTGGTATTCCTTGATGTATGGAGGAATATTCGCACAGGCTAGTTAGCAGTTGCAAGTCACTGAGAGGTGTTAAGATAGCCATAGGTGCCGTTATCCAAGCCTTCAGATACAATCTCACTGCAAAGATTGCAAGATCTCTTAACCCTTTTTCCTCTCTGGCAGTCAGCTTGAACTGTTTTCGAAATAGCCATATCTTGAGGGCATAGAGAACCTTCGCCATCCATCTAGCATTATGCATAGCTCCAGGGGCTCTGAAACTAATGCCTTTTGGAGGAGCTTCACCAAAGAAAATGATGGATAATTCCAATAATTCGCGATAATCAGCTCTTGCTTGATTTTCATTAAGATGATGATGTGCAAATTGCAGAACTTCATCACGAACATCAAAAATGGTTCTCCACACGTAGTCATCAGTGGGTCCAGGACAATACTGTTGTATGTCAATGCTATGCCACTGTTCTTTGAATCTTTTGAACAACTGGATATCAGGTCCAGAAGTTCCACCTATGCTCTGTTCAAAAGCAGTACCAATTATCAACTCATTGATATGATGACGGCAGGCAAAATAGAGTAGATTTTTCTGCAGTTTTTGCTCCAATAATACACAAGTCCCAGCCTTATTACCAGTGTTTGCAGCTGTTGTATCAAAACATATGGCACCGATGTTATCTTGCAGCTTCCATTCCTTTATTAGGCTTTCAACTGCAGATGCTTGTGATTCTCCAGTCCCGGAAATTAATTTTGGAACACCCAAAAGCTGGCAGATGTTTGCACATACATATTATAAAAGAAATCCATAAAACTATAGTGTGTAAATATTCAATGACCTTGGGCGACCACTAAATATTACTAGATTTCAATTTTTTTTTCTCAGTTTTATGCCAAATGGAAGCAATTGAGAGGATGGGAGCATAAATTTTCTGTCTTTCGCTTTTAAGGGATAGTCTAATATATATATATATATATATATATATATATATATATATATATATATATATATATATATATATATATACAGATTGGGGCAAAAATAATAATCCCCTAGCGAAATCTGAATAACTTCAAGAAAACTCAACAAATCTTTACTAAATTTTTCAAACTTCTAGAGGAGAAATTTCTGCGCATCTCCTGCAAATTTGGTGAAAATATTTTTAGTAGTTATGAAATTACATCATTTCTACGAGAAAAGTGCAAAATCAATTTTAACAAGGTTTTTTGAAATGTCAGTTGTTACTTTTTATGAAAATAGCGACCCTGAAAAGAGCCGTCTACTTAAGTGGTAGAATATATGCCTACACTACCTTGTTAGCTGCTCCAATAAATGATGCTTAACATTAGTTCTTCTGTTTAAATTATTTCTAAATTTTAAAGACATTTTCCGGTACTTTTGTTTAAATGTTTTTCTTGAAATTGATTTTTACACTTATTCGGAATATGCGCTGTATTTTTGTTACTTCTGAATATATTTTCGCAAAATTTGCAAATTAGGTGTAGAAAGTCATCATGTAGAAGCTCCGAAAATTTTGTAAAGCTATTTTAAGTTTGGTCGAAGTTACTATGACTTTTGTTAAAATAAGTCTTGTTAAAATTGATTTTTTCACTTTTTTCGTAGAAACGCTGTAACTTTGTTACTGCTTAGCAAATTTTCATCACATTTTCTTCAAATATTTAGAATAATGTAGAAATTCTTCCTCTAGAAATTCGAAAAATTTGGTTTGAATATCTTGAGTTTTGTCGAAGTTTTTGAGATTTCGCTAGGGGATTATTTTCTTTTGCCCAGTCTGTATATATATATATATATATATATATATATATATATATATATATATATATATATATATATATATATATATATGATTTGCAAATGTGCTGAACCATTTTACGATGCTTATAGACCTAATAGTAAATTTATCAACTATCCGCAGTAAGACTAGAAAAAAATAGTAAAATAAATAGTTCAATAGTTAATAATAGTTTAATAGTTGAATAGTTTACTGCTAAATAGTTTACTTTTACGTCTTAGAAAGTATTCAGTTATGGAAGCGGATTAGTATAATTAAAACATTATAAAATAACACCTCATTTTCATTTAAAACACTTTATCAATTCAAAATATTTTTAATTTATATATCATAAAATACTAATATTATGCACTATGCAGCATAATATTTCTTAAATATATCTAGCAACCAGCCGTTCAATAGCGCTTAGTGAGTCTAGCTGACAGGAAAGAGAGTACGAGAGAGAGAGAGAAAGAGAGAGAGAGAAAGAAAGAGAAAGAGAGAGAGCAGTGAAATCGAGCTATCAGTATCAGGATTATCATTACAAGTAACCAACTTTATTAACTGTAAACAACTACTAAATTATTTGTCAATCATAAGGAGGACGTCCAGTACTTAATCACATACTTTGGAATCGCCTGTTCGGGTCGATATACGACAAACTCATCAAACAGAACTCCTCTAGTCTCTTTGGTGTCGCGCTTTGCGTACAGCGAATCGCATTGCTCCGCCAATAACTTGGGTAAATCCATGCGATTCATGGCGGTCTCCGCAACGTACGCCTTTCCCAGGGCTACTTCACACAGTAGCAGTGTTTTGGATTCTCTTGCATATTTTTCACTTTTTGATGAGTCCGTAGCAAAGTAGATTCCAGCGCCGTACATGCCGGGACGGGTAGGAAGTCGAAATCCGTCTCGACAAATTGCTTGAATCGCGTCGCTACTTGTCCCGTGAAACTTCATCTCCGTCACTGTCGGATCAATCAAACTTTGTCGGCACTGTAAATAATTTTCGCGAAGTTGAGAATTTTCAACCCTCTCGATACTTAGAACTTTCATGACTATACCATGCTCCGGTTGTATGAAACGTTCCACCCGATCCTTCACAGAGTTGTATTCTAAGACATCCTCGTTCCTGTGCTCGTAAAGTCTGATAAATTGCACTGCCTCTTTAGATCCAACGGAAGCTCTTATTTCTGCAAGCTCTCTTCTTATTTCAACTAAATGCTTTTCCTTCTCGGCAGCAAATTCCGCCTCTTGTTTCAGTTTTTCTATCTTTCTGATTCTCTTGCAAGGCTTACACGCAGCTGGGTTACATATATCACCGCATTTCAGACCACACTTGTGACCACACTCTGGAAGAATTCTCAAACATTCCACTTTACACTTTCCAATAGGCTCATAGCAACTTTTCGTATTGATGTGTCCGCAGTTGGGCTGCTTGAATTGAACTTCGTGTTCACAGCGACTTTCTGCGGCAGAGCAATGCTTCTCGTTCTCATTTCCGCACTTGCTGCAGTTATACTGAACCGTTACAGAGCAGTAGTGATGCACATGCTCAGGAAAACATTTCCGCGCACACATGTGCTGCTTACATATCATTAACTTGGAGCACTCCATCTTGCACTGAATGTTCTCAATCTTTTCAAGACATTTTTTAACTGCGCTATGTCCGCATCTTGGAAATATAAAATCCACCTTCTCTTCACATATTGTATGCGAATGTGGGGGCTGGCATGTTCTAAGGCAAATATGCTCACCACATTTCATTCCAGTATTGCATAATATTTTGCAAAATGATTTAAGTGTAATATGAGCCGCCGTCTCGGCCTTAATCTGACTTTCTGGATGTTTTGGGCAAAGAAGCGGAATAGAGGAATCACAGCAGTTCACCTCTTTCATTTTGTTTATCATCCACGACCAGTTAGGATCCTTGGAGAACGTATTGGCATTTCCACAAAAGTACATTCCGCATTTTGCTCGTGACTGCGAGACACATCTTCGATTTAAAGTTTTCAAGAAACCGATGGCGCCCTTAGGATTTGATCTGACCAAGGATATAATTACTATATCATTTTCATCGCCTTGATACATGTCGATAGTATGAACTTTGAATAACCGCTTATGTATATTACTGTCTAACGTACCATCTGGTTCGCTTAGTTGCAACATATATTGCATGAACATTTCCATTCTCGTACTAACTTCATTAGACAATAATTGTCTCAAGAGTGTGACTTGTCCCTGATATGCAGCTAATATTGTTATTTTGCTTGGATGATATCCCTGCTGAACTAAGAATAAGGCAAGCCTTACAACCCGTTGCGCTTCATGACTGTTGGTAAAGCTTCTAGCATGCTCCTCGGTATCACTGTGATTCCAAAAGAACATAGATTGTTCTATACAATTAACGGGCACATTACTAGAAACTCTAGCGCCATTCTTAAGATCCTCGTAGATGTCAGTCAGCAGAGCTGCAAATTCGGGGCGCATTCGATTCTGAATAGCAAGAGATTTGTACGGCAGTTTATTATTTATCAGTCTCTCCATCATTGATAAATCCAGGTGAAATTGCTTAACTAGTTCGTAATTTTCCACAGGAGGTCGTAGCTGTTTATGGTCTCCAATCATAATTAAATGCTGTACCCAACTTCCCAGGACTGAAATTATCTGAGGCTCTAACACTTCTGCGGCTTCCTCTATCAAAACTATGGCAGGCTTGACTGCTTTGAGTAGATGAGAGTTGAGGCTTGCTCCAGTCATTGTCATTCCTATGATCTTAGCTGACTGCAATACCAAAATTTTATGCTGATCATCTAATTCTTTCTTTTCTGCACACAACTGCTCGTAGTACTGAATGTCAGTTTGAAAATCCTCCAGAGGGTCAAACATTTGAATTCTCAGCAGTAACTGAATAAATCTCTGCCGTTGATCTAGCGAGAGACTCCATAAATTCGGAACGAAAAGTAAGTTGTCATCGTCAAGTTGTTCGGAGGAATCAAGACATCTGGTCAGCATTGAATATCCTTTCTTATAGCGAAAGGATATTAGAGAGTCCTTAATATTCAGTCGACCACTTCGACCGAGAGCTGCAAATCTTTCCTGATTAAGTTCTTCAACGTCGTCCTCGTCTAAGCTTTCATCTTCAACCATCTGTTTCACATCAGACTTTGCGGCTCTTAGTTCAGGAAAGCGTTCTTTTAGTTTTGCTTGAAATTCCATTAAGTACTTAGGAACTACGCGTTCTGTATTAGACATATCAGGCTTCCATTGATTGACTGCCATTCGAAGAGCTCTTAGGCTTTCTGCACTCTCAGTAAAGAAATCAAAACTAGTTCCATTATACTGATCAAATTCTGAAAGAAGTCTGTCAATATACACTGGTGAAATAGCTTTGTTTTTACACTGTCTGATGAAAAATTTTAGCTGATCTTTTGTCAAATACTCTAGAAGAGTAATTTCTGAAAATTCAAGAGATCGTTCTAAATTTTTGATTGTTCGATGAACAAGGCTAGCAATTCGATCAATTTCACTCCTTTTATCAATTATGCTATCTTGCAGTGACTGTTCTCTTCGCACTTTACCTTTGACTTCATTTAGGTTGCACTTAATCAGTTCCTCTTCCTTCGATCTTCCTCCTATGCGTATGACGTCATTCGGATAATACTGAAGTAGATCCTTCAAAAATTCATCAAGAGCGTGATTTTTGTAAGTCAGAACTAAAATGGGCCCCTGTGGTCTAGTGTCCATTTCAAGAATTGAACGCACTGCTATGCTACCAATGAAAGATTTTCCAGTTCCCGGGGGACCCTGCACGCAAGCAACTCGGTGCGTAAATATGTGATCGAGAGCACGCTTTTGATAGGCGTCTAAAGTGCTAGGCCAATTTTTCCTAAGCTTCGAATAGAAACATTCCGAGAGGTTTTCGCTTGTCCCGTACAATTCCTTGAGCTCCTTAGCTAAGTTATTGACCCTAAGTTGAATATAATTCGGCATGGTTTTATTATACTTGCCGGAAATCAGCTCATCCTGAAATGGTAATTCTTGAGGATCTAGAGACTGCAATGATGCGAGAATTGGTTTGTAAGCATTGTAGTATGTCGGTGACTCAACAGCGATCATCTTGTCACCCGCTGCGCACATTCTTATCAATGCTTCTGAGTCGTTATAAGGATTGCATGCAGTGCATAAATCAACAGCAATAAGATTCTTTTTCAGCATGTCCACATCGCGGTGAGCTACTGTTGCCCAAATGGTGTCTCTGAAATTTCCAGACGGCGATATACATAATAGATTTCCATATAACAGCTTGGAAGTCGTTGCCCAATTTGGAACAGGTATGCATGGATGAATCTCTAATAAAACGGTTAGACCATTGTCAGTTTCAGATAATCCGTGAAGTTGCACTGGGTGATACACATTCATATCTCGATAGTCGAGCTTACCTTTACACAGCTCCTGAACATGCTTGCACATGCTGCCGAAACAATCTGCTCGCAGCAGTCGAAAGTATACGTCCAAGTACTCGTGTGCTGATTCGTAGGACCCCTTTTCCACAACTGGTCTGAGGTTAGAGAAATATTCTTCATGTTGGCCAGTTAGTTCAGTGGACGTGGGTACCAGTGTCATGTCATTCCATTCCATATCTTCTGATTCGCGGCAATTTTGTTTGGCAATTTCTTTCATTGCCATAAAGAGAAACTGTTCCATGGACTTTTTACCAGAAGGAATCATTAATTTTATCATCGCAATAACAGTATGAGTCCTATCCGGAACGTGCTGCAGTATTAATAGAAGAATTTCCTGTATCTTATTCAATTTATTTTCACTGCCACTTTTCAACACATTTTGAACATAAAGACGAAATTCACCGATATTTGGATTGAAAAGTTGTGTTCTGGCCAATGCATCTAAAATGCCAATGAATGATCTGCGCATACTTATTGCCTTCTTTTCCAAATTAATAACAGCGTCCAATAAGAGTGTGATGGTTTCATGCGCTAGGTCGGAAGAATTTCCCAGTGTCTCCCACATTGCTTCACAAGTTAGAATGTCTAGCATACAATCTCTTCTAGATGCTTCAATGTCTTCATCATTTACATCCACATCTTCAGTTGCATAAGCTGCAAATTTCCCATTAATAATATTAAGTATTACATCTATTTGTTCTTTTATTACAGATGACTCTCGTGCCTTTCCCTTATAAAGGAGTACTCCGAATGCAAGAGGATGAGATTTGTCTTTGGTTCCAAGAGTGAATGACACCTGGTCTCCAATTTTCAGCGGAAGCAGTCCAGATCGAGCACGGTTTCGCATAAATGAAACATTAGAATCTTGGGGATATCCCGTTGGCAATTCATCAATTGGCTTAATCCAACCATTCTTTTCTCCTACAGTAACAATTGTACCAACGAGACATTGCTTTGGTAACCTATTATTTCCACGATTTACTTTGTTCCCCTTCAATTTTTGATTAAATTCTGCCGACATATTGGAAGTTGCTCTTTCAGCCGTTCGTCGGGCTTCGAAGTTTGCAGAAGACGTGGACATATTTTGTTCCCTTACACTGCTCCCCTTTTGAGGTTGCTCGATGAAGTTGACATTGTTCACTGAATTACTTCGCTTCTTTGCTGCCGGTTCAGGTCCCTTGGCTCTTTCTATCAGTTTAATACGTTTTGCCTTCCATTTCTCACCTTTCGGTTCTACCTCAAATTCCACGAGATCATTCCAGTTCAAACGCACATCGTCTAGCACGTCACTGACGTGGAATGAAACATCATGTCCATACGTATCGACGTCATTGCGAAATAGTCTTATGTAACCAACTGGCTGCTGTTTATTAATGAATTTCACTTTTCCACGTACCATGATTTGTTATCGTTATCTGCAATTATATAACCAAAATATTTAACAAAATGTAAAATAAATAATGAAATTTGTATTATTATAAGATGAAAATGTCAAGTGGCGTATTGAAGCAAATTTGACGCAAAGACAGTAAGAGTTCTCATTTCCTCTCAATGGTTATTAGTAATCGTTACCTTTTCTTGATACTAAATTAATTTGCATCGGTATCGAACTTGATGTGTAACAACAGTATCATACACCGGCTGGAGCCAGTGGCGATGTCGGTCAGGTATTCGACTGCTGATCCGTATGTGCGATTTTCAAATCCTGGGCTCGTCCGTCATTGACATCGCTTTCGAGTGAGAAAATTTACGTTAACATTAGCCTAACCAGCTTTCCTTTTATATTTCAACAATTAACATCAACACATTGCTTTAAATGATCGTCCACTGTGATATTTATAGTGTTTAATACCACCTATTTAAACCACTGATTAAATTGCATATGACTGTAAGGTAAAATCCTGGCTGGATAGTAATTAATTACACTAGTCATGCGCGCACTATTACTTGTGTTGTGGGTGTAGTCCACACATTTTCTCCCCGGACACTCCCCCATAACTCATTTGTATGTAACATTATACTAATACCATTTAGAGAAATAGATGAACTTTTGAATCAAACTTACTTTTTTAGATCCGCAATTCAAATGAAAATGTTTCCATGCACATAAATATAACCTATATGACAATTAGACTATAATCCACTTGGCTCACAATTCGTAATTAAACCATAAAAGATTCGCCTTGATAATTTTGAAAAATCGATCGATTAAACAACGTTTTCACGTTATCGATTATATATATCTGCATTTACGTAGCGCTGTGGTACTTATGTTGATAGGAACACTGCGCATATGAGTGGTACTCGATCCAGGACAATAATACTGTCACCATGGCATGTGTACAGAATATAGATTATATGAGAGTACTGGGAGTAGACTCCTGAAATAAAATAGTGTCCATTATCGATAGCATGCATATGATAATTCTCCTAAATCAGCTTACTTCTGTTCCTCCAGAATAGATTTATTTTTAATTACTTCTTTATAAGAACAATTAATTTACGCTGCAAGTTATGTAACGCTTTAATACGCACACTTTTTACTTCAATACGAATAAATTCTGGGTGCCTAATCAGCGATAGGCTCATATTTATCGATGGTGTCGTTGGAATGTCTTAACTTGAGATCTACATTTTGTAATTTTAAGAATGTGCAAGAACAATTTACTTATAATTGATAGGTTAGGACTAAATCAAGTATTTTATTCGACCAATCAAAATTCACATATTCAGAGTAAGCGGAAAGTTATACTTCCTAATGAATTTCGAATATCGGTTCAAATAAAGAAATAATTAGGATATGTACATAGAAGGACTAACGTTATGAATTAGCTCCAAGACTCTCCCACATGAATTCAAGGCATTCAAATCCTTCGCATTATGTGAATTAACTTGTTAGCGTAAATAGTATTAAATCCTTCACGAATTTAATAAATATCTTTTAAATGGCCATTAAAGTTATCATATAAAAATATAAATAATAGTAATGTCATTAATAGGATAATATGGTATAGATGGTGTTAATGTTCACTATCGTTCTTTCCATTGGAAGAGATTAGATCCACGTATCTATGTATTTGCAAAGTAGGCCTACGAAAGAAAAACATTAAAACCTATGAAATCTTAATTTTACATGTAAAATGAAAAATGTTATCACCTTGGTTGAGTTGATTGATTTCTGTCGCATACAGTTTAAGTTTGCATGCATAATTAAGCGCTCAATCCCTCATAAAAATTTCAACTCCACGACCGTTGACGATTCGCTATACAAAATCGAATATTTTACTTTTTACTGATAATAACTGTGATCTATACCCCGACATCATAATTGACTAAAATGAAATTGATGAAATGTCTCCTGGGGCCCTGAGCTTTTCTGTGAACCCATTGGCTGGCAGCTCGACTGCTGGCCTTTCACGTGGATCAATAGAAATAATTGTTATATAGATTACATTAGAATGAAGAAGCGAAGCTGAAGTTTAACAGAATAGCAGAATAGAAGCGGAATGAAATTTTTACCTGCCACGTTCTCACGTTACTTAAGACTTGAATGTCTTAAGTAACGTGAGAACGTGGCATATTTTAAGCCATGTTCTGTTTCATTACACTAAAGAAAGGAGCAGCAGTTAACTGCTCGTGTTATACGAGGCGACAAAGCAAAAGCTGAGGACGGCAAATGTGCAACCACTTCAGAAGCCATATTTTACGCAAACTATATGCTACATAAGATGTGGGTAAGACATAGATTTTTGTAAACTAATTAACCTGTGGATCAATGGAGTGCTCTTTATGGAGCGCGAAAGCAACCTTTGAGTATTAAGAAGACCTTTCTAAGCTGTGGTTAGAAAGTTCTTGTTTCATTAAATTGTATCCGAAATAAACAGAAGCCTTATTTTAGACGAGCCAGTCGTCGAGCTTTGAGAGTAAAACGAGTTCTGCTACTGTGTAGCCGCTACTCACCTCAGTCGCCTGCAATGAGCAGGGTTTCGGTTTCGGGAAATTAGAGTTTACAAGTTTCGTTATGAAGATTTAGAGAGATTAAAGTAACCGAACAGCTGAATAAACACAATAATTAAGTTTTATTTCTATGAGAATATTTGCTTTATCAAAACGCTCTGAACTCTATCAATCAATTTCCTGGCATCTGTATCTGTAATCTCTCTTTCTTTCTGCCTCCCTCTCTCTCTCTCTCTCACACACACTCGCTCTCTACCTTTCTCTCTCTCTCTCTCTCTCTCTCAAAAATAGCGTGCAATGTCAAATGGAAGATAAAAGGTTTTCAGCAAATGCTTCCCTCATAATCAGACGACCTATTTTTATGTTTGCAGTATGCATATCCAGCTGTTAGCTTTAACTTGCATCAACTATTGGATGAAGCGTTAATAAAATTAGAAGACCGTGTCGAAAAGCACATTGAATGAATTTTGAGGTTAGGATAATGATGTATATTTACCGGTAGAAACCAAAGTCATTCTGGGGATGACAGGAACACGAGGTTATTCAAGATGAGTTGAGTTGATTTGAGGGGGTTCGGAGTGGCTCGCCAATGGTGTCTAGGGTCTCATGGTAACCCGTGGTAGGGGCGCTTCGGCTTGGAGGTGCCACCTGGATAGGGTGCCTGAGGAGTGGGGTGCCCTTGGGAGTGGAATAAGAGAGCCTTGGGAGTGACAGGCAGTATGAGGGTGAGTAGGGTGGTGGGGTGAACCGGGCCAGCCAATAATTGCTTACTTCTTCCTGTAGTGATAATCATGGTGTTGGTGATGGGTATGTGTGCACTATATCAGTCATCAGTACGCACAGTTGCGTCAAGTGTACAACTGATAGGTTCACAACTTATAAGTGTTATAAGTGCACAACTGATAAGTGCACAACTGATAAGTGCACAACTGATAAGTGCACAACTGATAAGTGCACAACTGATAAGTGCACAACTGATAAGTGCACAACTGATAGAAGCACAACTTATAAGTGCACAACTTTTAAGTGCACAACTTATAAGGGCACAACTTATAAGTGTTCAACTTATAAGTGTTCAACTTATAAGTGCACAACTTATAAGCGCACATGCACAACTTATAAACGCAGAAATGATAAGTGCACACTTTGTAAATTTAATTTTCACGATGTTATACATTTAGATCTAAGCTATACTCCCTCAATCTGATCCTCCCATCAGCTCACAATTTCAGCTCAAATCTCCTAAGAGTAGAGGATTGGTGAAAAAGGCCTATCTAATTAGTTAATTTAATTCGAAAGTCTATTTCATTAAGAACAATTCTAAAAAATACATCCTAAATAAAACATGTTGCCATTTCTTTTGCAAGCCTACAAATTTAACAACGGCAACAACCACAATTAGGCATAATAATAATAATAATAATAATAACACACATTTTAGTGAAATGATCAACTATGTTGATATCTATCACTTTTAATACCACATGTTTAAACCGTTAGGCAATTTAGACCATTTCCGTGTAGCCAGTCTAGTGAATGTCCGAGATTTTACTCTCAGATCAGCGCGGCTGGGAATCGAACCCACGAGAGTTCGATTCACCTCAGGGTCTGTCATTTAAAACTTCATGACGTTATCTACACCCTTAACCATTGCGCTATTGAGACATTCATCAATGACATCATCGAGCACTACTGAGCCAATTGATAGTCAAGGATCAAAACAGAGTGCAAAAGCGGTGCAAAATCGAAAATCCAGAAATCCAGTCTAAAGATAAGGAAAGAAACAAAACGAGATTCAGGAAATATTAAATAATCTGGAAAGAGCTTTATGAAGCTAATCCTACTAGTTCACTTCCTTATCCTATAGGACATACATTTTCTAGTTGCAAGCGTGAAAGTGTTCATAAAATGCAAAAACTCATCTTTCCATGTATCTCGCGGGTAAAGTCAACAGGAATGAATTGATATCGGCGAGAATATATTCTCCTTTATAATATTGGCTATTATAGTAATAGCATTATTTATTGTCATTGTCGACTCAAGCCAGAAATAATTCAGTGAGAATTGCCACAATATACGTCTCTCTCCCTACCTCTCTCCCTACCTTATACGTCTCCCTCTCCATACATACCTTGGACCTGCCACTTGACAGAACACTAGAGAGAGAGAGAGAGAGAGAGATAGAGAGAGAGAGACATAGAGATAGATAGAGAGAGAGAGAGAGAGAGAGAGAGAGAGAGAGAGACGTTATTGTGTCAATATAAACAAGATTATTCTTTAACAAGTGGGCGGTAACAAGTTTAGCAAGCATTAGTTGGCGGTAACTGCTAAACTACAACCTTTTTCTCTGATGCTGATTATAAAATTCTATCGAAAAAGCGGCCCGTTGGTCTAGGGGTATGATTCTCGCTTTGGGTGCGAGAGGTCCCGGGTTCAAATCCCGGACGGGCCCTTGCTTTTATTAACAAAATCGGTTGATCATCGTAATAATAAAATCTGAAAATAAAATCATTAATAGCATAATCGGATAGACAAAACCATTCATGTTACATTAAACAGCAGACACTAAGTGTGCTATTTGAAGTAGCAAAAAGGTTTTATAGTATATAAATATGTAATCTATATATATATATATATATATATATATATATATATATATATATATATATATATATGTTATAATTATATATATGCACGTATTGTAGAAGGCGACGTAAAAACTTAAAGGCAAATTTTATAGTTCTGTGGTAAGGCCAGTAATGATGCATTGTTCGGAATGTTGGGCACTAAAAAGGGAACATTTACAGAGTTTGCATATGGCATAAATGAGGATGTTACCTCTATAATGTATGGAAGAACTTGGAAGGGCAAAATGGAAAATGAATATGTGATGATGAATTTGAATGTTGAGTGGATCGGGGATAGGTTGGCACAATCGAGATTGAGATGATATGGGCATCTTGTGTATATATATGTTATAATTATATATATGCACGTATTGTAGAAGGCGACGTAAAAACTTAAAGGCAAATTTTATAGTTATGAGGATGTAGTAAAGAGAGTTTGGGTGAAAGAAGTGGATGTTAAGCTACAGACTTGTTTAAAGCTTGTGATATTAAAAATGAGAGATACCGTCATAATTGATCATTTAAATAAAACTTTTCTCACCCTTTCCGCAGTGAAGAAAGATAAAATGCATTTTACTTTGCAACACGTCATTCTATGACGTCATATTTACATTTTCACAAATATTTACATAGTAATTCAGTTGCGTGCTCCTATGTTACATAATAAAATATCGTTTAGCTGAAAGTGAAATGACAATCCATGATGATATTTATCACTTGAAATAATATATGCTCTTTTAATTGATCGGCAATTTGGTTCAATATTATGCCCTGTTTAAAATCGAAATTAATTAGCTCACAGATCGGAGCAATTGAGTATCGAACACAAGAAAGTTCAATACAACATGTATATGGCCAACTCATTTAAATTTATCCATGGTACCTAACGTTTATAAACTGGGTAACTTTCGATTTTGACATCTTGTAAGATTGTAACAAGTTTTATGGCTGATTATTTCTACAATAAACTAGCCTTCAGTTAATCTCGTAGAGCGATCCGCCGGCGGCTCATAGCGTCGCCTCTATGAAAAATTCTGTCTAATTCAAACTGTATAACTGTAATTTACCCTGTTGAACTATTGCTTTGATTTATAGTTATCGAGTTTGTTATGGATGACACTAGTATTCCAATTCTGTTATATGGATGTTCCAGTGAGAGATCAGAATACAGTAAGAACAGGATTCATATGTTATATAGTGTTTAATGAAGGTTAAATAATGATTAAGTCCGACAATTGTGGTTACAATTAATTAAAAATAAATAAATACATTAATTAATTAATTAATTATTAGTTATTAATTTGGACTTTAATTATCATGTTCGTGGGTACAGTAAAAAAATCAATTTGTGTGCTTTCAGTTGTAACCTGGGACAATAGCATGCTGGCAAGTCATCCGACTATGAAGCTGTATAATATTTTTATGCAAGGATGAAATCTGGTTCATTTCTCTCCACTGACAGGTTTTCGAGAGAAAAAACTCCCTTAAACCTGGACTTTAAACTTTAACCTTTTGATGAAGTAAATTAGTAATGTCAAGTCCAGAGATGTGTATGTATGTGTTAAAATCCCTGGAAGTTCATGATAGGTTAAATCTTAGCCAACATTCGACGGGTAAAATTGGATAACGATAACTAAGGTAAGATAGGTACGATATTGTAAGGGTTTAATCGTTAACGTTTAAAATTTGCACTAACCATATCTATGTATAGCTATGGATCTACAAAGATGCATATCATCATGGAAATTCAAGTAACTTTAATGAACATGTAATCCTATATAGATTAGTATTAAATGAATTTAACTCAATTGAAAAATGTCCTTTTCAGTTCACGAGCAATAAACTTCAACTTATAACAAAAAGCGATCATTAGACGTATTGCATTGGTAAGTTAGTCAAGTTAAATCGAGGTGACATAACGAAATGATGCAAGTTCTATAGCAACTGATTAATGGTAGAGTGACTGGCAAGGATAGAAAATTTCACCGGTTCACTGACTCTATTGCACTAATATCAAACTCAGCAGTGGATTGACTGACCGGAGAGAGGATCCTATCGATCCATTCATTCCGCGCACAATTCACCCACAATGACTCACAATCATTCCACCTCTCGTGGGTACTATTCGGACGTTCAGCGGCACTCCAGGAGTTTCAACACGGCAGCAGCATGTCTCAACTGGGGGGCAGAGTCCGCCAAGAAGATGGAAGAGCCCATTAGGACGAGACAGCTTCAGCAGTCCGTCAGCGATACCTCAACCGTCTCGAGTTCCTCCTGCAGTCGTCGCCCGATCGATCAGACGAAGGACTGCGGAACATCGGGTACCCTTAGAGCAGCTCGGCGTCAGATTGATCTGGTAATGTCATCGCTTGCAGCAGTTCATGTTGGATGGTTTTTAGCTGCTGATCTTCGCTCTTGTCCTTCTTCCTCGTTTTGCATGTATTAGAGTGCCTGTCTGTTGCGTTTAACTTTATTTATTCGAAATATGTTGACTGCTGTGCAGTGAGATATGTGAACAAATTAAACAGATATCGTATCTATATCTTTTTATTTGTATGAGAGTCTTAAAACATATATTTTCCATTACAGATATAAATTTGCCCGTGTTGCGTTCGGGGTATTCAAGAAAAGAGTAACTGTTAACTGAACGTTCTTAAGAGGTGACTAAGCTTGAACTGAGGAAGGCAGAAGAAAACCGCCTCAGTGACCATAATTTTCCAAGCTATAGACTGCACAATGTTAAAAAGCATATAAGGCATAGCTTTTAGCGAAAAATCAACTTAGTGATCTCTTAAGTGCTTTTCGTGGAGCATGAAAGTAGACTCTGAGTTTGAATATGTACATTAGACTTTCAATTTGGCAAAGTACTAAGAGAGAGAGAGAGAGAGAGAGAGAGAGAGAGAGAGAGAGATAGAGATAGAGATAGAGATAGAGAGTTACAAAATATAAACTCAGATATACTCAGATATACGATATACGCAGGCATCTCTAATGTCAGGACACTATTTAGGATCTCAGTATTCTTTCTCACATATATTTTTGCTAAACGTCTAGCTTATCTAGGAGAATCAGCTGGGCCATCATCATGTGGAAACGGTTAACGATATAATAATGATTTTTTGTTAGCAGTGAAAATAATATGAACCTATTCGATTGTCGAGTTGGTAGCATTTTGCCTAATAGCAAAAGGTACTTCAGAAGTGTAGGTTTATTAACTTTGACATTAGTTAAAAGTCTATCTCTATCAGCCTATCTCTATTAGCCTATCTCTATCAGCCTATCTCTATCAGCCTATTTCTATCAACCTATCTCTATCAGCCTATTTCTCTCAGCCTATCTCTATCAACCTATCTCTAATATTCATTAGAGTGAAACTATAGTTAAACTGTTTTTAAACATTTAATTTCAAGCTTAGGGTGAGAGGCTACAGGACCGTCCTCAGTATCTGACTCCATCAATCCGGCTATACGCCATTCGGCTGGGCCAAGGCACTAATTATTTTATACACACTAATTATGGAGCATCTCCTATATTAATGCAGCAATGCAGATCTACAGTAGAGTCACTTGCTTTTCACACCGTCACTTTACAACTGACTCCCTGATATCTTTAATTACTCTCTGAACAAAAACAGTAGTACTACTTTGGCTGCTACTGCTACTGCTAATTCAAATACAGCTGTTACTGGAATTTTTACTTCTACCGCTACTAATAATAATGCTACTACTGCTGCTGCTAATGCTACAGCTACTGTTAATACTGCTACTACAGCTACTATAGTTGTTGCTGCTGTTACTGTTACTACTACTGTTGTAATTGTTGTAGCAGTTTTTCTTTTAATCAAAAGCCATTCTCTGCTTTCTCATAACTGCCGATGAGAGTTAGGTATTCTTAGCATTTAGCACAATTTATTGCAATAAATTTCCCTAATTCTTTAACTTATGTTTATTTCAAAGTATATGATCAACTCTGGAATTGTAGACTATTCTACTGTTATATGTTACGTTTTTATGACATTCAGGGAGGCTCTTCGAAAGACATAGCATGTGGAGACTCTAAGCAAGTTCAGGCAAAGACTGCCTCAGTAGTTTGTAGTGGCGAATCCAGCTTAGCTGATGCGGTACTTCATAACAACGTCGATGATCTTTCTACAGAGTTTTCACGACAGGCCGGTGATTCAGCAGCGCTGTGTCTCAAAGCTTCAGGATTATCGGCAGCTGATCAGATCTACACCGGTAAGAACAATTCAGCTCTGTGCACATCAAAGTCTACCGACCAAGTCAAGAAACGAAGCGTTCGATTCCAGATCTCGGACGATTCGACAGAGAACAACTTTAAGGAATCAGACGAAAAGTTACCTGGACGCGATCAAACTGAAGCTAAATATTCTAAGCCAAATAAAGCGAATGGAAAATATTCTACAAGATCAGAAATGTGTGGGGTAACCACATCGACTGGTTCTTCTGCTGCTGTAAGCCATGGCTCAGCAGAGGTAGGAGATTGCAAGAACTCTGGTCCTCAGACTGACTCCAATAAGCTGCTGGTCGCTGGAATGTGCATTGGTGCTTCCAGCAACGGTGTAAAGGATTACGAAGTGAATGGCAATCGGGAATGTTGCGAATCTGGCAAGTGCAGCGATGCAATTAGTTACAAGAAGTCCGCGATAGGTTTGAATCCTGGAGATGAGAGCGGGTCACGTGAAGCCGGTAGCGGACTACTTAGCAGACATAGCGTATCTGACAGACAGGCGGTCGAAAACGGAAACGCCGTTACAGCTAATGAAGATACATACGTCAGGCATTCGGATAAAACCCGAACCGAGCTAGAAGATAAGAATCGACTTCAGGTTATTAACCCTAAAACGTCGAATTATGAGTCTTGCACTTCGAACGAAGCTAACTCTTACCGTCAATTCGCCGAAAACTCTTCAAAAGGCGAGGTATCTAATGTCGGTTCTCAGAAAGAAGATGACCAACAGGGTCCCGTCTTGTTGGATTTACCGCAGACAACGAATCGTCAACGTTGTGGCTCTGTCAAACAAGCAGTGTCGGATACGATGGTCGACAAAACTGATCAGCCTTCGATGGGTCCTTCTAGGTTCTGTAAGCTCAAGCCCTGGGTCTACAAGAAGGCCCTTATCGCTTCCATCCCTAAATCAGTTAAAGCCACGTCAGTTCCTCCAGCTGCTTTCGGATTACGTCGCACGGAGGTCCAAGCAAGGCCGGACTTCTTTAGGGTTCATTGTACCGCGTCGGCGGAGGATGTGAGCACAAAGACGGGCGGATCCGAGGCACAAAATTGTCAACAGAAAGTCGAGCATCGTCGTCAGAAGCCTGATGCTGAATTGTGGATGTCTCATTATAAGCCGTTCTGTTCACCGAAAAGCTCCTAGTTACTAGTAACGTGACGAGCAACTGATGGTCGAGCTAATGATCTCTTGATTATCTACTTGTGGTGTTGTTGGTTTAACGCTTGATTGATTAGTAGGAGGCATCGTTGTCGAAACTCTTCCTACATTTTGACAATACACTTTTGATAGGAAATCATAAGTCACGTTTTGTTTTAGAGCGATGTTAAGAAATCCTTGTGTTAACGACTCAAGGGCTTGTGTGGCTCAAAGCGTGAGAGAAAGAAAATTCTTGTCAAAGAGCATCTAGGCCTATGTATACAGAGATATCTATACATAGCACACTGTAAACTAGAGCTTATCCAAGTTTAGAGATGGTGTTACTAATTTCAGAGATATCATTAAAAGCAGTTACAATATATTTGAATCGATATTAACTTGTTATGTCATTGAACTGTCATTCGATTCATATCTTAAGCGATGCCAGACTGGCCTAACATATTTATTCTTATTCTAAGACTTTTTACGCCTGACGCTGAGATTGAAGGTTCTTTATATGTTAATATAGTTTTCGTTCCTTCTTTCAAATGCTAATCTAAGAATAACACACTTTCTTGTCACCATTTTCATGTCGTTCAAGCAATAAATTACAACGAGCATTTAGTTTCTTTTACTATATACCAAAAGCTAGAGTCTTACAAAAAATCTACAAAGAATACAAGTGCAATTAGTCAGCTTAAACTAGGCTTGGGATATGAGAGACGAGTGTCATTTGAGTATTAGAAATTTGTACAAATGCTCTAGGCCCCTCGCATTGGATTTTCTGTTTTATTTAAAGAATTCTTTTATTCATTTCACTCATTTTGTTTTGTGGAATTGTGTTACCTGAATTATTTCAAAAACTGTTATAGATCTAATGCAAGTATTTCTACTTATTTGATAAATTAATTACTTTTTTAGCGCAAATAATATGTTATTAGTTCCATTGGTCCAATGAATCTTCTTATACATACATGTACATATTGTGCCAAGAACTGTTGTCAAGAATATAAATTGTTGTAAGCCCGTGTCTTCTATACATAAATATAATTATTTAAAGCTATGCCTTCTCTGTTATATACTAGACAGTAGGCTTCAGTTCAAAATGTCTCAACTTCTATAAAGCTTTTGTGAAATTTAGAATGGAGAATTTTTAACGGCAGTATGTACTCTGTCTAATATCATCATCATCTTCCGTTTAATCTCAGTCTAACTATGGTCGGGATACGGATAGACCTTCTCCGTGAATCTCTGTCCCACACTGCATCATCAGTCAATACCCTAGAAATATTCCAAAAATATTAGAAATTGTTTAACAAAGACGCTTACCAACCGAATATCTTTTCTGACCTTGGACTGGATCTAGACATTTTGTCGCCTTTTATGAGCAATGGACCAACCATGGACCTGCAGTCCTTGGTTGATCCATTCCTCAGCAACCCGGACAAACCACGGGTAATCCTGTCTAATATACCAAAATATTTCTGAAAATGCAAAATTAATGCAAAGCATTATTACCGTGATGCACTCTGCCTTATCACTTGTCTGCGTTCATTTAGTAAAAGATTCGATCTTATTACAAAAACACATATAAACACCCAACATTAAATTCCGAATTGTAACTGCTTTCATAGATTTCGGTTATTTACTAAAAGCAATCATTTTAAACATTTAAATTACGGTTTAATAATTTCATCTTATTATAAATAAAATACTTAGGCCTATATTTATTACTCATTTTTTAAACTATCAACTCAATGGCCTAAATATTAACCCACTTCTTTCTACTAACTCACCTTCATGAATACGAGGGTTGATCATTAAGTGTTGCGAGGAGCATGAGGAATAGTTGTCCTCCACAAAATAAATATGTCTGCTGCCTAACTTAATTCCTAAGAACAGTTGTTAAGGTTATGCACGTAGGTGAAGCCACTGTGGTTGCTAGACAACCGTTTTAAAGATGTCTGCTCAATTATAATTGTAAACAGTTTATACAAAGGAAAAGCGTGTAGTTATTAAATATTTACATTTGAAAGTTTTGACTAAGGTGAGATTGCAGTGCACAAGAATGAAGTTTTAAGGGACAATGCCCCTTCACAGGATATATCCTATCGGTGAGTAGCTGAATTGCAGCGAGGTAGGCAATCGACCGAAGGCGAGTACCGTTCAGAAAGCCCTGTATTGACCTGTACCTGCGAAAATATTCAACACATCAAGTATATGATACGAAAAGATCCACTATTAAGCATCCGATACGCAGTTGATAGTCTTAAGCTGTCATATGGTTTAACCCGTAATATTATTACTGACGTTTTGGGTTACAACAAGGCGTGTGCTAAATGGGTTCCAAGAATGTTGACAGCTGAAATCAAACCAGTCCAACTAACCGCTTCTCGTGACAATCTCGATCTCTACAGAGCAGATCAGGCAAAGTTTCTTCGCAGACATGCTACCATGGATGAGACTTGGGCTCACTATTTTGATCCGGAAGGAAAACTGCAGAGTAAGGACTGGAAACACTTCACTTAACCTACACCAGTCAAGTTCAACAAGATTGCGTAAGCAGCTAAAGTTATGGCATCGTATTTTGTGACAGTGAATGTATTCAGATGATTGACTGCTTAGAGCGAGGAAAGACTGGTACAAATATCAATACTAATCAGAAATCTTATTGCAGTTATCAAGGCAATACGACTCGGAAATTTGCGTAGTTATCTGCTATGTATGTCTCGTATATACCGCATATACTGTATTAATCCTACTTTTAAAATGGTCCGTACACAAAATAAGTTCACTGTTGATATCCGAGTGCAATGAGATTATCATCAGACAGACGAAATTAAATTTAACCGTCGCGTGAGAGTTACATATAGATACATTTCTTATGCTGAACTCGTGCTTTCCATGTTAAAAGGTGGTAAAGTAATTTTGTGTGGTTTGTATATGCATATTAGTTTTTAAGTCGTATTTTCTGCAGTTTCTCTCTTAGTTCACTGCCTACTGGCAGGTCTATGGTTCATAACGCCTCCACTCTTCTCTGTCTTCCACCTTCCTCTTCATTTCCACATATGAGTGGGTCTTTAAATCATCTAACATACCTAATATCGGCCTGCCCCTGCCTCTTTTCCTTCCATTCTACCTTCTATGTCCTCTTTTAATAGACCTTCCCCCCTTAGAATGTGTCCTATCCATCTCTTCTTCCTATTTCTTAATACATTTATCAACTGTCTATCTGTGCCAACTCTCTCCAGGATTTCCTCATTTGTAACCTTTTGAGTCCAGCTGATCCTCTCCATTCTTCTCCAAATCCACATTTCCAATGCCTCCAGTTTCCTTATATCTTCCTTTCTTAAGGTCCATGTTTCACATCCATGCAATAGCGTGGTCCAAACCAAAGTTATCACTATCTTTATCTTTGTGTCTTTTTTAGACTTTTTGTTAACGGTTCTTTTCTACTACCAAAGGCCGCTTTTGCTTGTGCAATCCTACTGCATATTTCTGTCTCACATTTCCCATCATCGGTTATAGTATGACCCAAATATTTGAAACTCCTTACCTGTTCCAATTTCGTACCATTTATTGTGATATTAGCTTCACCTTTATTATTGGACACTCTCATACCTTGGTCTTTTTTATATTAATCTTCATGCCATATCTTAGGGCCGTATCATTCAGCCTATCCATTATCTTCTGCAATCCAATCTCGCTGCCCGCTACCATTCCTTGGTCATCTGCAAATCGTACATCTTGTAACAAATTCCCTCCTACTTTTATTCCTTCTTCCAAGTCTTCCATGGCTTCCTCCATCATTGCCTCAGCGTAAATGTTAAACAGCAGCGGTGAAATGCTACAACCTTGTCTTACTCCACGTCCTATTTCACCTTCTTCTGAGTATTCTTGTTGGATTTTGATTACTGCTCTTTGATTCATGTACAAGTTCAAAATTAGTCTTCTCTCTCTCCAGTCAATTCCTATTTTTTTAAAGATATTCATCATCGTTATCCAATCAATCCTGTCAAAGGCCTTCTCAAAGTCTACAAAGCATACAAAATCGTCATTACCATATTCTAAGCTTCTTTCGCAAAGAACCCGCATTACTCCTATTGCTTCTCTTGTGCCGAAAATACTTACTGTGCAACACTGATCATTCTCCACAGCTACTAAGCGGGCCTCAATAGCCTCTAATTTCTGAATTACTATTTCCATAGTTATTACAATAACTTGCTGTGTTATCGTTAGATCAATTACGTTATGTAGATTTTAAACGCAAACTTGATTCTATAATATCTAAAAGTATTATGTTAAAGATATTTTCAACACAAACTCGTATTTTACACTATCCAAACTTTTAGTGTATTACCGGTATATTTATGATAAACATTTAATGTACTACGCTATTTAGAATGTCTAAATAGCGTAGGGGTAACGTCATGAAGTTTTAAATGACAAATCCTGAGGTGATTTGAATCCTCGTGGGTTAGAATCCCGGCCGCTCTGATCTGAGAGTAAAATCTCGGACATTCACTGGACTGGTTATACGGAAAATGGTCTAAATTGCCTAACGGATTAAACATGTGGTTTTAAAAGTGATAGATATCAACATAGTTGATTATTAACTATAATGCGTGTTTTGCCGCATCCTTTCCTAAAACCAAATTGTGTCTTGCTCAGTATCATCACTGCTTTCGACTGAATGCGATTATTTACTATCTTTAATAAGATCTTCGATGCATGAGGTATTAAATTGATCGTTCTGTAATCCGAACACTCCACAGCATTGGCTTTTTGGGAATTGGAATCATCACTGACTTGGTAAAGTCGTCTGGTCAAATACCTGTACTGTACACTTTCATACATACTTCCATTAACTTTTTGAGTGTTTCTCCTTTCAACAATTTCAAGAATTCTGCTGTGATTTCATGTATTCCGGCTGCCTTTCCCTTCTTCATACTGTTAATTGCAGAATAAATTTCCTCCTTCATTAAATCGGGCCCCTTTTATCGTCTTCTATGATATTCTCTTCTTCTATTTTAAAATCCTATTGAACTGATTTCCCAACCTTATCATACAATTCCTCTACATATTCTCTCCATCTGTCTTTTACTTCTTCCAGCTTTGTCTTCAATTCCCCATCTTTACCTATTATACTAATTGTCAGGGTTCGTGCTTCTATATATATATAAGTTTATTTGTGTTTTCAATATGTTATATTAAATTGATGTATTGTTGTTGTTATCGCGCGTAGTGACGAAGAAGACGAGGAAGTTTGTTGTGGGCGATATTAGGAGGACTTGGTTGTTTTGATGTCGTGCAAAATAGTTTGATATAGTTTTTAAAGTGGTTTTCCAAGTCGATTGTTGAGTTCTAGACGATAGTATCAGGATAGTAGTCGTAGATATTTTAGTTTATAGTACCAGGGTACTATTGGGATAGGTACAGCAGTGTGGCAGTGAGTTTTGAGGTCTAGGAGCCTATAGTATTATAGAAGTTTTTTATTAGTAGTTAGTTTAGGATTAGCACGCTAGTTTTAGTTTCCAATTTCACTATAGCACCAGGCTGCATAGTTTAGTTCTAACCTAGTCGTCTAGTTCATAAATTAGTTATAGCGTTTGTTTTAAGTGTGGTTCATTGAAGTTATAGTTAGCTAGGTTGTATTGAATAAAGGGTTATGAGTTGGTGATCTAAATATATTGATTTCTATACTCGTGGTTAAAGTAGTTTATTGAGTTCTGATCGATGTTTGTTCTGGTTTGATTATACCGTAATTCATGTAACAATGTTCTAATTTCAAATGTATTAAATACTTTTTCTTCTTCATTTTTAAAACAATGATTTTGTTATGTTTTAGTTAGTATAGCTGATACTGAAGTTATCGAGGCCTGAATAGGGTTTAACGTCCGTGTCTGACGATTTGAGACTCGGGCATAGATCCTGTTCTGATACTAATGTTCTTTGCATCTCCTTTCTTTTTCTTATCGGTTCTTGTTAATATCCTGACTTCCTGGTATAATAGATCCGCCCTCCCTCTTCTCTCATATTCTGCTAAATCATCACACTTTCACTCCACCAATGATCTTTTGCTTTGTCTGTAATTCTTCTAAGTTCACTGTTTAAGCTTCTATATTTCCTTCGGCCATGACTGGTGTTAATACTTTTCCATTTCCTCCTTTCATCCATTTTGTCTAGCATCTCGCTTGTGATCCAAGGTTTTTTTTAGTTGTATTTGCTTTAAGAAAGCCATAAACTTCCTTTGCACCTATTTTAATAGCTTCCTTTAGCTGACACCATCTTTCATTTACCCCTGTTCTATCGTAGTCCTTCATTTCCTTAACTTTTCTTTCCACTGCTACTGACTTCTTTTCTCGTTCAATCCGTTCAAATTCCATCTCTTACTTCTTTTCTTCTTAAGTATTTTCTTCAGCTGAGGCCCTACTTTTGCCATTACTAGATTGTGGTCTGAATTAATATCGGCTCCTGGATAAGCCCTTGAATTCTTCACACTATTCCTATACCGTTGCTTTATCAGAATATAATCTATCTGGTATCTTCCCTCGTTTCTGGTGCTTCCTGATTTCTTCCATGTGCAACGCCTTCTCTTCTCATGTTTGAACCAAGTGTTGGACACCACTAATCTCATTCTATTGCAAAAGTCAACCAATTTCTGTCCTCTCTCATTTCTTTTTCCTAGACCATATTCTCCAACTTTATTTCCATCTCTTCCTTCACCCACCACCGCGTTCAAATCCCCCATAACTATCACTTGATCTGTGGCTTTTTCTCCTTTAATCATTCCTTCTATTTTTTCGTACATCGCTTCAATTTCATCATCCTCTGAGGCTGATGTAGGCATGTAGATTTGGATAAACACCAAATCTACTGGATCTGCTTTGATCCGCACTAATATCAGTCTGTCACTGCACTGAAGAACCTTTGTTACTCGTTCACTTAAATTTCTATCCAATATTATTGCCACACCCTTCTCCCTTTTATCTCCTCCGGAGTATATAACCCTGTACCCATCACTTATAAAATCTCCAGTTCCCAACCACCTTACTTCACTCATCCCTAGGACATTTATTTTCCCTTTCTGCATTTCTCTCTTTACGTTTTCTAACTTTCCCCTTTCACTCATAGTTTTCACATTCCATGTGCCCACACTTATCCTTTTAGGACGCATGGAATGTCCTCCTGGTATATCTGTGGGGTACCCAAGGTGCCGTCTGGCCGTGAGATTCTTACCACCCCCTCCCCATTTAAGGGGTGCACGGGACTGGGGGCGCTCATTTTTGTCGTGATATACCATTATTTTCTTGGGGGATGTGCTTTTTGACGAGGTTGGCCCCCTATGCCTTCCTCAGCTTTGACTGACATTTACCGGGCAGGGGGCGTCAATCCTTGAGAAAACTATCCTGTTTGCCCGAACTGTTTCTGCAGTTTATGAAGACATATTTGGAGACCTAATTAATGATAATGGAATAGTTTTGCTCAGGATGGAGAGCAAGCAGAGATAAAAATATAAAAGCTGGTGAAGCTAAAGTTAACGTCAGTTTCCTTACAAATAGGCTCTAGTAGATCTTGAAGGAAGTGATTTGTGAAATACTCGATGAGTTTTTCTGAACTGCTTCACCTAGCCAAGTTGTATCCTGAACATCTAGAGTTGACTAAGAATTTGGACTTTATGGCTTCAACTCTCTCCCTCTCTCTCTCTCTCTCTCTCTCTCTCTCTCTCTTTCTCTCTCTCCCTCTATCTCTATCTCTGCGTCTCTCTCCCCCTCTCTCTCTTAGTAGATCTTCCAAGGGCATGTCCGTGGCTGCTCCACATATTTCTATCTATCCTCTGTCTTTCTTTTCTTATCTACATACAAATGCATTTTCAAATCGCCAAATATTCCAAGTCTTAGTTTTCCCATAACTCCTTCCTCTCCTTTCATTCTTCTATTAAATAGTTTGACAGAACATCGCCTCTCGGAATGTGTCCTATCCGTTCTTCTTTCTATCTCTTTCCATATTTATCGTCTGCCAATCTATTATAATCATCAACATTGAGCACTTCTTCACCCATAATTTTGTCAGCCCACGTGTCTTCTGACAAAATGATGAGGAATAAAACCTTTATTTCTATATTAGAAAAGTTGGAGTTTAGGATGATTGACATGTATATCAGCTTTATAAGAGTTACCTGTCCATTTCGTATGCCAGCCTGTCTAACACGGAATAATTGTCCTGTAGTCCACTGTTGTCTATGGGATTGGTATCTTTTAGTTTATGTATTGTAACTCTTTAAAGATATTCGACTGTTCAGATTCATTAATGTCATTACAAAATGCTAATAGTTATTAAACAAATAGACCTACATATGAACTTATTTTTTACTACAATTGATATTATTTCTACTATTTATTATTATTGCTAGTATTTGCTATTACTACTTTGATACTACTACAATTACCCGTGTTGTGTCCGGGCTTGCTGAAGAATAGACCAACCGTGGACTCCGCGTGTTGTAAAAGGCGACAAAGCACTAAGAGCCAAAACGAACCACAGAACGAGCATTCGGTTGGTGAGCATCTAGGCTACAGAAATTGCTACAAAATTTTCTTTTAAAAACGGGAAATCTGTTAGGATCTCGATCATAGCTAACCTGGTATTCAAGGGAAGATGATGATGACGGTGATGATTATTATTACTATTCCTGTTTATTTATTATTATTATTTCTTATTAACCGACCAGGACTGCCCAGTCAAAATAAAATAAAGTCGGGTTTGAGAATTGAGTTTGAAAAATTTTAAATATTGTAAAATTGAGTTTGAAATCAGTGTTTGTACTTAGGTTAGTTTAATTTTTCCTCACCCACGCATTCATGATAATGCTATTTTCCGCTACTTATAATCAGTTACTTTCCGAAATCGAAACTCTCCGGAAACCACTCAATATCGTATGAGCGAGAGCGAAGTTCTAGTTCGGCCTATGACTCTATGATGCTAAAGATAGCAACAGATAATTCTCACATAATCGCTACCCTCAACCATTCAGCATTACGCTTGCGCACAGTAGCATAGCCATTAGCCACCACTTAAACGAGCATGCTCAACGAGCATCGTTCAATCTATCTGCCTTCCTAGAATTCTTTTCAATATAATTCTATTTAAAGCTTCAACATAACCATGACTTAATGCATTTCAAAGAATTAAAGTTTTAGAAGTAAAAGATTTATTTCAAAAGAGAAGTTGCAGCTGCTCATGTTCAATGAAGCATCACAAAAGGTTGACACCAACCGCTCCGCAAACTCATGGGTACTGCATATGAAGAGTTGAAGTCATCAGTCATATTCAACTCTACAAATCGCATAGGGTTTCGTTCTATGGATTATATATTTTCAGCCACATTTTAATTTCAGATATTTCATACAAATGCCGTGACGTGACACATTAGTAGTCCTACTAGGTAGGGCGTGATTTACTGTACTAAGTAGGGTTTAACTTATGCTTTCGTGTGATTCCCTTCAGTGAACAATATAAATATTCTCGTGTTCTAATTTATCATAAAATAGACCAACTCCCGCAATGGTAAATCTGACAGCGATGCCACAACTATCTGCGTACGTTTTATCGCAAGTAGTCAAGTCGATAGAGATTATTTAATAAACGACTTGAAGATAACTGGATAAGAACAACTTATATAAGTTAGGTCACTTGAGTGGAGTTACTTTGTACCTCATACCTTTGATAGCATTTAGTTATGCTGTTTGAATTATTAACAGTACATGTATACGCAAATTCACTTGAACGTGCACTCTGCTATACAAGGTTAGTCTCTAATGCTATGTTTCATTTAATGTCTTTTAGATAATACATCTGGTAAATATTTTAGTTATCAGAACGATGAATAACTGTCATTAATATTCATAATAATACATGTAATAATAATAATATAATATAATAATAATTATTACTATTATTACTTATAATTTATAATAATAATAATAATAACAACAACTCCGACATTCGGAGTCCCACTCCAGTGCAGTAGACAGAGCACGACTTCTAGCTGTTAGTCAAAAGAAGAAGCGGCTGGCTTTACGCTCTCCCTATTGCTTATTGTGGATGCATCTTGGATAATGAGGCAACTCGAGCGGCTATTACCTACCGTCTAGGGGAGACAAATTTCTGATCTTACATGTCTCTGCGGTCGTGAAGTCGATCCCTTTGGGTCTCCATGGTCTCTCCTGCAAACGCAGCTCAGGTAGAATGTCTCGCCATCACAATTTGAACGACAAACTATGGCGAGCCCCTTCGCGTGCGGGCAACCCTTTGTCAATGTCAGATGGTAAGCGCCAAGATGGCTTAACCGTAGTGCTTTGGTGCAATGGTAAATGTGCCGTATGAGATGTCACGGTCATTGACACTATGACAAATTCTTATCTGAGTAAAACTTCAGTCACTGCCGGTGGAGCTGCTGAACTTGCCGACTCTAAGAAAATGGATAAGTACCGCGATCTGTCCTTAGAGTACGAAGTTGTTCCGGTGGCCATGGAAACCATGGGCCCCCTGAATCCCGTTGGAGTTGACTTCAATAATGGCATGGCTAATTGCAGTGCGAACCGGCGATAAGCGAGAGACCTCTTTTATTTGGCAAAGGCTTTCCATAACCTTGCTTGGATTTAATACATATTTAGATTTAATGCAGTCTGCTACAGCAATTCTTTTAAGCAGCTAGATGGTCTCGAGTAGCCGCGCGGCGATTGAGCACGTATTGCTCGAATCGTTTTTATCAAACTTCTGGTTCTTTACACCCGGGTTAAAACAAAAGAAAATAAATTAAATTATAATTATAGTAATAATAATAATAATAATAATAATAACACTCATTATAGTGAATGATCAACCATGTTGATATCTACCACTTTTAATGCCACATGTTACAACCACTAGGAAATTTAGTCCATTTTTGTGTAACCAATCCAGTGAATGTCTGAGATAGATTTTACTCTCGGATCAGATTGGCTGGGAATCGAGCCAACGAGAGTTCAATTCACCTCAGGATCTGTCATTTACAAAAACGTCATGACGTTATCTGACGCCCTAACCACTGCGCTATTGAGACATTAAAGAATCTTAACAAGTACTTATTAATTATTAACAAGTAATTTTTAATTTAAAACAATTAAGTACTACTGTGCAAGTAATAGCAACGATAATTATATGCATTGTTCGAGAAAGCTTTCAAACGAAGTATGCTATTGCAACTGGAAGTCAATATTGCACAATAATTTGGAACGTTCGCTGAATCAAGGCAATTCGCTAATATCTATAGGCAACTACTAAACTTAATATATTTGGTTCAAAATACGTTTGCTTTGAATTTTTAATTCAAAAGTTTTGAGTCCGGGTTGCTGAAGAATGGGCTAGCCGTTGACAGCAAGTATCGTAAGAGGCACTAAGATTCAAGTCATCGTCAGAAAGGGCATTCGGTTGGTGAGCGCCTAGGCTTCAGAAATTGCTTTAAGATTTAGTATTCCTGACCCATGTTAAATTGGGATTCAAGGGAAGATGATGGTGATGATGATGACTCGATACTGTTATTATAATAAAAGTATTATAAAATATTGTATTTCACTATACGGTATTGCTCCAAACAATATTTATGAAATATTTAATTGATTTAATGACACATCTGCCTCGTGACGTTTATTACAACAGCCTGAATTTTAATCATCTTTCAGATACAGTTCAAAATGCCGACCGGTCGTGTTAGAAATGTTATAGAAGAGAGGTCATTTGGCTTCATCAAATTATCTCCAACCGACACTCAAACCTATCAAATAGACGAAGTCGCTTTTAACTTCAAGGATTTAGTTAGTCACGAAGGTATAAATAGAAATGACACAGTTGCATTTGAGCTGAGGCAAGCCAGGAGTGGAAAATATGTTGCTCAGCAGGTTCAGATTATTGAACGTGCACCACCCGCCCAACATCGACCTTCAGAGGAAACTTCTGGCCGCAGAACTTTTACTAATACATCTAGGGTAAGAAATAGTGCTCCAAGTAGAGTCGAGCCAGTGGTTGTAGAAAACGGTGGAAATGTCGTAGGAGACACAGAAAACAATGACGAACTCTCTATTGGTGATGACAACCTAGATCAGCTCCAATCTGCTTCATTAGGCGCAAGCGGCGCTTCAGGTCGGTCTTCTACAGGAAGGTTATTAAAACCAATCAACAAGTCGCAATCAAAACAAAGTAAAGGAGATAGCCGTAGACTTCCAAAGCAAGTAATCACTGGTAAAATTCTACACATAAAGTCTAACTATGGTTTGATTGAGCCTTCGGACGATTTGCCTGAAGGCTATCCGGAGAATTCAAATGTTAGTTTTGATCCAAATTATTCGAATTCAGGTCAGCTGCAGCTGCTAATTGGTGACGAGGTGCGTTTCACTCTCGGCACTCAAGATAAGGATAGACCGCGTGCTTTTGATGTTCATCTGAATAAGGGAAAGCCAAGATTGGATGACGTTATAAAAGAACATTTGAACAGGATCATAAACATACTATCAGGGCACTCTCAATCATTTCTATCTCAAGATACACAGAATGGAACTGAAGAGCTAACGGGAGCCAATCTAGAGACTAATAGCAAAAAGTGCCTTTTCAGTATTTTAAATTGTAATGCAATGTGGGAAACAATTGGAAACTCTCACAGCATTTCCAACGAAACCATCCTTCTTCTTGTCGACACTATCCTCGAGGTCAATAAGAAGTCCCAGAGCATGGGCAGATGTTTTGTTTCTTTGTTGGAAGATTTAGCAGATACAAAGCTATTCAATATAAATACTGGAAGTTTTTGTCAATATGTGAAACATATTACAGTAGCAGCTTCGCAAGAAGAGCGACATAAAATTCATAAATTCCTATTGCTCGTACTGCAGAATGTTCCGAGCAAAACCCATACTGTTCTGTCGATGATCAAACTCATGATCCCTCCAGAGCCAGGTTCCTTAGAGCACTTCCTCTTCCAAGCAATGAAAGAAATCGCAAAACAAAATTGTATCGACTCGGACGATAGGGAATGGAATGACATGACACTTGTCCCAACGTCGCTTGAACTAACAGGACAACATGAAGAATACTTTTCCAATCTTAGATCAGTGAGAAAGGAAGGTTCCTACGAATCAGCACACGAGTACTTGGACGTATATTTTCGACTGCTGCGAGCAGATTGTTTCGGCAGCATATGCAAGCATGTTCAGGAGCTGTGTAAAGGTAAGCTCGACTATCGAGATATGAACGTGTATCACCCGGTGCAGCTTCACGGATTATCCGTTACAACCACCGAGAGCAGTCTAACGGTCATGTTAAAGATTAAATCCTGCGTGCCGGTCAACAACTGGGCCACTACCACAAAGCTTATGTACGGAAATCTCCTCTGTATATCACCATCTGGAACCTTCAAGGATGTAATATGGGCAACAGTAGCTCAACGCGATGTGGACATGCTGAAACAGAATCTTATATCCGTTGAATTGTGCACCGCTTGCAATCAGTATAATGATTCAGAAGCATTGATAAGAATGTGCGCAGCCGGCAATAAGATGGTGGCCGTGGAATCGCCGACATACTATAACGCCTTTAAACCAGTTTTAGCCTCACTGCAGTCTCTTAATCCAGAAGAGTTGCCATTTCAGGATGAACTTATATTCGGAAGACCAAGTGAACATCTACCAGATTATATTAGAAAATATATGAACCAAAAAGGGGTCCATCTGGAAGAGGAAAATGAAGCTAGCTTCTCGACACTGGAAAAAAATTGGCCTGGGCAGCTTGATATCTACCAAAGGCGAGCCTTGAAATACATTTTCACTCACCGGATTGCCTGCGTTCAGGGTCCACCAGGAACGGGAAAATCTTTCATTGGATCTATAGCTGTTGGCACTATACTTGAGATGGAGACGAAACCACCGGGGCCAATTCTGATTCTGACATATAAAAATCATGCTCTAGATGAATTTTTAAAGGATATGATCCAGAAGTATCCAAGTGGAATAATTCGTATAGGTGGTAGATCCAAGGAAGAAATTCTGTCTAAGTGTAACTTAAATGAAATTAAAAGTCAAGTAAACAGAGATGAATTGCTGCGAAAAAGCATAGCTGAAAAAAGAAATGAAATTGATCGAACAGTTCCGGCTCTCACAAAATCCATAGAATATCTTCAATCGTGCTTGCAATTTACCGAAAAAACCTTCATAAATTTCTTAACAAGAGATCAACTTCTAAGTTTCTTAGGAGAATACAGATTAAGTGGAACTTCGCAATTTTTAGAGGAACCTTTGAATCAACTCTTCGCAGACTTCGAACAACATGGCGGAACTAACTTGGATTTCTTTGATTCCGATCGTATGACAATATTTCTCTCTGCTTTCAAAATGTGGAAGCCCAAGGAGACTGATAGAAAAACTGGCATTCCGAAGTGCGTTTCTGAATTCTTAGTTAATGTAAATGAAAGGTTTAAAAAATCTTCCACGAACGCAGTTAACACAATTGAAGAGGAGACTGAAGATGAAGAATATGTTGAAGATTTGGAGAAGGAAAGATTTTGCGCAGTAAGCAGCAATAAAACTAAAACTAATAGGAATTCCCTTATCGAATTGCATAATAAAGTTGATCAGTCTTACCTTATCAAATGCATTGATTCACCAGAAGAACTGGAAGATGACAACTTGCTCTCCACTCCAAATCCATGGTCGCTTTCTGAGTATCAGCGGAAGAGATTAATACAATTATTGCTTCTAAAACAATTGGCACAACCAATTGAAGACGTTCAGGCAGAAATTCAGTACTACGAGCAGCTGTGCGCTGAAAGGAACGAATTAGACGATCAGCATAAGATTTATGTGCTACAGTCAGCTAAGATAATTGGAATGACAATGACAGGAGCAAGCCTCAACTCTCATCTACTCAAAGCAGTCAAGCCTGCCATAGTTTTGATCGAAGAAGCCGCAGAAGTGTTAGAGCCTCAGATAATTTCAGTGCTGGGAAGTTGGGTACAGCATTTAATTATGATTGGCGATCATAAACAGCTGAGACCACAGGTGGAAAATTTTGAACTCACTACTCAATTTCATCTTGATCTGTCAATGATGGAGAGATTGATAAATAACAATATCCCGTTCAGATCACTTGCAATTCAGAATCGAATGCGACCAGAATTTTCAGCGCTACTGAAGGATATATATAATGACCTGCAAGATGGATTAAAGGTTCACTTGAACGAGCCTGTGAAATGTATCGATAAATCGATGTTTTTCTGGAATCATCAAGATCAAGAAGAGCATTCTAGAAGTTTTACTAATTCAGGTGAAGCGAAGAGAGTGGTGCAGCTTGCCTTATTCTTAGTTCAGCAAGGCTACGATCCAAGCAAGATTACAGTCTTAGCTGCATACCAGGGGCAGGTAAGACTTCTTAAGCAAAAATTAACCGACGCTGCTCGAAAATGGAAGAATATTTTCGAAGATTATCTTAAGCAAGTAGATGAATCTGGAGGACCTGTAGATCCGAGACGCTTGTTCAAGGTCAGCACGGTCGATATGTATCAAGGAGATGAAAATGATATAGTTATCATATCAATGGTTCGGTCAAACAATATAAAGAAAATTGGATTTTGGAAGGAGTTCAACAGACGATGTGTTGCTCAATCTAGAGCCAGGTGCGGAATGTACTTTTGTGGAAATGCAAATACTTTTGCAACTGCGGCAAAGGGTACAGCACGCGCAAATTGGCCCTGGTTCCTAAGCAAAATGAGGGAAGCAGATTGTCTAGGTCCAACAATTACCCTCCAGTGTCCGAAGCATCATGAGAGCAAAATAAATGCTGAGACTGCGGAAGATATCACAATGCAGACCTTCTGTAAGATACCGTGCCACACTAACATGTCATGTAGACTACATATTTGCATTAAGCCATGCCAGCCACCCCATTCCCACGTGCAGTGCAAGGAAATAGTAGAATTTACCTTTATAAGATGTGGACACATGGACAAAAGACAGTGTTATCAGAAAGAGGAAGAAATACTATGTAAAAAACCTTGTCAGCAGACTATGGATTGTAGGATACATCCTTGTCATAAGCGCTGCTTTCCTGATCATCCTCATCATTTCTGCGCAGAAAAGGTTAAATATACTTGCAGTGCATGCGGAAATGAAAACGACAAATTCTGTTCTGAATCGGAAAGTAGCGTAAGATGTGAACATGATGTGGAATTTACGCATCCAACTTGTGGACATACCAATACCAAACGTTGCTATGAGTCTGTAGGAAAGTGCAGGAAGGCTTGTGAAAAATTACTGCCTGTGTGTAGGCACATTTGTTCTTTGAAATGTGGCGATGAATGCAATCCAGATGCTTGCAAAACCTGCAAGATTCTTAAAAAGAATAAAGAAGAAGTTGAAAGAAAGGCACAGAAGCAAAAGCGCTTGACAGACATACGGAGAGAACTTGAGGAAATCATGGCAAATGATACTGGCGCCGAAGTTGTAGAGTTTATTCATCTTTACGAGAATAACGATGAACAAGTTAGAGAATACCTAATGGTAAAGGATCTTGCAGAAAAATTTGTACAACCAGGTCATGGAATTAGAATAAACGTTATAAGTGTAGAAAAGGTAGTAAATCTTAGACTTCGTGCTGCGTTCCTAAGGTGTCAACAGGGGCTCAACGATCCGACAGTTTCGGACTTAAAGTTTCATGGCACAGAAGAGGATAATATACCTTTAATATGCAGTAACGGATTTCGTCTGCCCTCAAAGCCTGGAATGTTTGGAGCTGGAATCTACTTCGCTACGGATTCATCAAAGAGCGAGATATATACCAAAGGCTCCAACGCACTGCTTCTTTGTGAAGTAGCTCTGGGGAAGGTATTAGTGACGGAAACGGCAATGAATGATATGAATTTGGAAAAACTAAAAGAACAGAATAAGGACTCATTGTTCGCTAAACGTGGAACAAGGAGTACGCGTGGAGTCTTATACGATGAATTTGTGATTTTCAGACCAGAACAAGCCATTCCTAAATATATCATTAGATACGAATCCAGTCGTACCAACGCTGGTAGAGCTGCCGCTGCCAATGCTGAGTCATCGGATGAGGCAGGCTAGACTAGCTCTCTCTCTCTCTCTCTCTCTCTTTCTCTCTCTCTCTCTCTCTGTCTCTCTCTCTCTCTCACTATCTTCTCTCTTTCACTCACTCTCTCTCTCTCTCTCTCGCTATCTCTTTCACTCACTCTCTATCCCACTCTTTCACACACACTCTCTCTCTCTTTCATTATCTCACTCTCTCACTATCTCTCTCTATCTTTCACTCATTCTCTCTTTCTCTCACTCTCTCTCTCTCGCTATCTCTTTCACTCACTCTCTCTCCCACTCTTTCATACACACTCTCTCTCTCTCTCACCCTATCTCCCTCTATCTCTCTCTATCTCTCTCTCTCTCACTCTCACTAATGTTCTGCCTAGTGGTAGAGGTAGGTCCAGAGTTTTCAGTTCATTTTTTCATCAGTGGCCCGCAAAACAACGCTGGATCTATTGTAAATAGTCTACAGTGTAGGATTTAGAGACTTATAAGCTGTGCTCATTGATCCTTGTTCAGCGTCGTGAGCAAGCTGACGCTTTTTTATTTACTGTTTTAATCTTTTATATAGTTTTAATTTTATATAACTTGGTTTGAGCTAAAATGCATTATTTTGCTTCTTGAATTATATCGTTACGGTTGAAGTACTAAGTATGGTAGAATTGCGATTCTCAAAATGACTATAATTATAATATAATTCCGTTACTTCTGTTGAAAATGTTACACAATTAGAAAATGTACATTTTGTGTTATGCTTACAATTAAGTTATTAAATTATTAATCGTTAGGTTTTTCCTGCTAAAATTCAAATACTGAAGTATTCATTTGAAGTACCTAAGTCATTATTTATATTTAAATGTTTATTCCGTTATTTATTTAAATGTTTCTAATATTTATAGTGAATTATTTTTAATTGCCATAGTAGTATATATTCTATCCCTTCTAACAAACTTAGATTTTTGTGTTCGGTAATTTGATATAGCGTAATTAAACTTTTACAATAATATTAAAATCAAAGCGATGTCACTATTCTCGGATAGATACCAGAAGGTAACAATTTCTCAAAATCGAGAGAGAAGAAATAATGAAAACTTCAAAAACAGTAATTAAGCTAAGAAACGGTGGATCGTGTGCGGCACATCATGTGTACAACCAAACAAAGTAAAAGAAAATGTGAAAAGGTACAATTACAATGCAATAATAGGTCATGAACGACATTTACCAGAGTCATCATCATCATCATCATCTTCCCTTAAATCCCAGTTCAACCAGGATCGGGATACGAATAGATTTTCTTCAGTTTTTTTAAGTTTGTCCATTCGTTTAAGTTTTGTGGCAATCACTGGAGCCTAGGCGCTCACCAACCGAATGCCTTTTCTGACGTTGGTATGGATCTTAGTACTTTAGAAAGGTATGGATCTTAGTACGATATATACCAGAGCATAAACAAATAACATCTGAGACATGGATGAAAACATCATTATGGATAGAAACCGAACGTTAAATCCATATTGATTAAAAGATATGAGGGATAAAAATCATTTTATTATTAGTCGCGAACATGTTAAGTTGAATAGCAACAACAACTTGAACAACAACAACTGGAACAACAACAACAATACAATTTTCAATTAGACTTACTCAACAGATGGCGCCAATCAAAAGTACGAATTTTGTTCACTGAAATTATTTGATAATCATACTATAATAAATATAATATACTACATAATATATAAATACATAATATATAAATACATAATATATAAATACACAATATATAATACATAATATATAAATATTATAAATTCATACAGTATTAATAAACAGGATAAAATGCTTAAACTAAAATTCATCCAAAATTAGCACATTAAACAGTAAAGAAGTGTTTACATAAACTCTCAACATAGTAATCTGTCAAAACCAACAATTTTAATTTATAAAACTATCATTGATTATCAAAGAAAATGAATAAAATTTAGATTAATGGATAAAAATTCACTGCTACGTCTGGGCCAAAGGGCAGCGTATGCAGAATATCTAGGAACGACATCCTTGATGATCGCAACCCAACATTCAATATTGCAAGGTCCTTCGGGCAAAAAGAAGCGCTGCGTTGCATTTATCACTTTTAGACGAATAATAAAATATTACGCATCATCATCGTCATCATCATCTTCTCCTTCTTTTTCCCTTGAATCCCAGAATAGCTAGAATCGGGATACAAGTAGACCTAAATTTTTCATTCGTTTTAGAAGATTTTGTAGCAAAATCTGGAGCTTAGTTGCTCTCCATCCGAATGCCCTCTGTGACG
The DNA here is from genome assembly GCA_905160935.1 of Enchytraeus crypticus. Classification (NCBI taxonomy): domain Eukaryota; kingdom Metazoa; phylum Annelida; class Clitellata; order Enchytraeida; family Enchytraeidae; genus Enchytraeus; species Enchytraeus crypticus. The sequence continues at coordinate 99,765 of CAJHZI010000436.1, read as the reverse complement.
TTGGTTTGAATTTTAGTGCTTTGTCGCCTCTTAAGACACTTGTATGCTAGTCTACGATTGGTCTACTCTTCAGTAAGTCGAACTCAATACGGGTAATAATAATATACATCCCTACAGTACAAATATAATTCAATTCTTTTAAAATTCACATATACTATCAAACTTTCAGTATCATTTTTATCCTATTAAAGCCTTTTATCTTTAAAATTCTACATCTGCTAATGGTCTACTTAACTTGCTAAATTCTATATTACTTTATTTTTTTCACTTTGCTCAGATTTTAATATAAAGCAACCCATTAATAGGGCTGCAGATTAACGGCCGTTCTCCTTCGATTAAAGTGTTGACCATTTAAAGACTGTTTAAAAAAGTAACGATTTTAATCGACGTTAACAAAATTAACGATTTTAATGGACGCTGACAAAAATTATGGTTTTTATCGACGATAAAATATTACGTTTTAACGAGATCGTATGAAATTAAAAACTTTAGAAATAATATGTGTCCGTCAAATATGCAGTACAACTAGAAAATACGTTGAAGACGTTAAGACCAATATTGAAATAAGAACAAACAGTTAAAGAATTACAGAACATGTTTGCTTATTTACAAGCGTCGCTTTCGGCAAACAAACTAAATGAGCTCGTAGCCTCGTATCAAAGATCGACACATTATTTATCCTTTGTCTGGTAAAGATACTGTTAACGTCAGTTTCCTCACTCGAAGGCGATGTTAGTGACGGGCGAGCCCAGGATTTGAACCCCGCACATACTAATCAGCGATCGAATTTCTTACCGACATCGCCACTGGTTCCAACGAATTCTTTAGGCTATCTGTTAGACCTTAAATACTTGAATACGTTGAGCATGTATTGCGAAATGGATCTCCACTCCGTCTAGTCTTACCGTTGATTTGGTTGGTCGGTCAGTTGGTCAACTACAGCGACTGTAGGGTTCGACGACTTGAAGAGAAGACATATGGGCTTTTGACCTTGACGTCAAACCCTTAAAAAATAAACAAATAAACAAATTGCATGAACTTATCTATCAGAATCATTGGTTTCTAGGAAAGATATTCTGACAGATATTCTGACAGATATTCTGACAGATATGCATGACGGAAAGCTGGTAAACTGAACATGAAGTGACGACAGAAGGAACAAAAACAGAAGGCAGTAGGCCTACAATTTTAACTGATAGATAAAATTCAGATAGTGAAGAGAGATGATTATTTAAGTCTAAACCCTGTAAATCGTAAGGAATATAGTGTTGAGTTCATTACTTAAGTTAATCTGGTTATCACGGAATATTCGAATGATGAAGGCGTTGAGATAAAATTGTAAAAAATATAAACATTTTTGTAAGGAAAACAAGAATTGGATAGCCAACAGCCTAACAGAGATATTAATGTGAGATCGAATAGTATAGAGTAACTTGGTAAGGTCATTGTCCTTGATTTTGCTTACAAAGGTAAATTTGGGTCAAAAAGAATTTATGATTAAAAATCGATTAAAATCGATTAATTGTTGATTAAAAAATTAATCAATTGATCAATCGCAATTAAATATTAATCACTCTGTAATCATAAATATTACACATACACATAGAAAAACACATAAGCAAGTCATTCAGACAATGTTTTTATAAATGAAATTCTCCGAAGAAAAATGCATATATCAACTTCTTTATTCGTCAACATAAACATACAAAGTAGGATAAAAAATAAACCACCACCAAATTACACAGAGTTACAGTTAGCCTAATTAGATCAAAATACTCACTTAATTTATTCAATTATTAAGCGTAGGCCTATATCTACTTCCTTATCTGTCATCATCGGATAGGAGGAAAATAGAAAACAAACAAAACAAAGATCCAGTAATACTAATAGTAAAACAAAAAGTCAACATTGCACATAAGAGTAGGCAAATCAACATATACTTGGAAAAATTAGCCACACCGACTTGAAAAAGACTTATATAAGAAGTGCATAGTTTGACAGTAAGATATATTATTTGATAACATAGTAGCGTAACTAAAAGGCAAATTAAATATCTTGCACAGTTGTCAAAGTTATCGATAATATACCTAATTGTAATACGTTTTAGAACACCATTACTGGGTAACATGCAGTTTTTTCTTTAAAAGTTTATTTCTAATTTTACCCTAATATGTCTAAAATCTTCTGAAATCTAATTTTCCTAGACCCGCCATAATAGGTTTAACAGACTCCCCATCTATTATAATGAAAGATTGATCTAAAAGCATTATAGTAGTAGACTCGTAGAGTTAATTTAAAAACTTAACTTAAGCAGTAAAAAATTAACTTAAGTAGGCTACAAAATAGTAGACTACTTAAGTTAATTCTCCGTATACGGTATACAAGTTCCATAGCTGATTCTCATTTACTTATAAATATTATTTTACTATAACCAAGGACAGTCCTCCTATATAGTTAGTTCCAGCAACCATTCTTTAAGAAAATGATGAATTGACGCAACTCTGTTTGATTCCAGCTGATATAGTAAAATTTAATTTCTGTAAATTTAATTTAATGAGCTTGTCTTGCACAATAAAATCACATGTATACACGTACATTAATGAGACATGAAATAGCTAAGAGAGGGGTAAAGCTTAGGCAACAAGGCACTTACAAGGACCCTCAGAAAAAAAGCTGTAACTTAATAGCTGCAAAGTAAGCAGTATCAAGTAAGGATAGGTATAAAATGATCATTTGATATAATAAACATTCAGTAGGAAAAATTACAAAAGCATATAATTGTTTTTAAAACATGATTATTAAAATAAAATGAGAGCGTCTCATTAAAAAAGGTAGATGCCAATAGTAGAATAAAACACCCCAATGGATCCCACAATCGCTGAAAAGATAAGAAATCAAATAAAGGAAATTCTGTAGAATGCCTTAAGTACCTGGCTACTGTTTCCGCGGTGTTAAATTTCTGACCTTTTTACAATGTACTTTAGACATTATTGGTTGATTCGGTGGTCGGTGGATTGTTGGCAAGATGTTCGAAATCGAATCAGTAGGTGCAGGGTTCAAATAAAGTGCTCTCATCGTCACTGAGATGCCTTCCAGACAGTAACCTGACGCTAAGCTGGCAATAGCTTTAAACCACAGCTTTCAGAAGATCACAGCGGTCATCTAGCCATGCGGTTAACAGATTTTCTCTAGAATTCCGCTACAATACGGGCCCAGCGAATTATGTATACACAGTCCTACCTGACATTTGTGGCTACGCTCATTAATGGGCAATCATGGCCGAGGGATGAATTAATAAAGTTGATAAGTACTTGTATATTAGTTTTCCCCTTTTTAGTGATGCTTTAAATGTTCAACTGTAGCTTAACATCTTCCTTATACAGTACTATCCATATATACATGTACCTAAAGCAATATGAAATCAATTTGTACAGACACAGTGTCTTTTCCAAGCCATTACATGGCTACATTAAGTTGAGGATAAGGCATATGGAGCTTATTTAGAAGAAATTAGCGTGTTGATCCATGGTGTGCTCATTCAGGAGCATGAAAATAGAATGTGATAGGAATACGTCACCGTGGACCTGTCAATTAGAGGACAGAGAGAGAGAGAGAGAGAGAGAGAGAGAGAGGGGGGGAGAAAGCGAGAGAGAGAGGGAGAGAGACAGAAAGAGAGAGGGAGAGAGAGAGAAGAGAGAGAGATAGAGAGAGAAGGAGATGGAGAGAGAAAGAGACAGAGAGAGAGAGGAAGATAGAGAGGGACAAAGAGAGGGAAAGAGAGAGAGAGAGAGAGGAAGAGACAGAGGGGGAGGGAAAGAGAGAGAGAGAGAGAAATTCATCATTTAAGGGCACGATCGAATTAGCTCCTTAATCAATTTTAATTTTCTTAATGCTCCTGCAGTCACTTAGTTTTTTCTCATGGATATAGCTCACTAGTTGTTAACTTGATATAGCTCACTAGTTGTTCACTTGATATAGCTCACTAGTTGTTCACTTGATGTAGTCCACTAGTTGTTACTCACTTGATATAGCTCACTAGTTGTTCACTTGATATAGCTCACTAGTTGTTCACTTGTTATAGCTCACTAGCTGTTCACTTGATGTAGTCCACTAGTTGTTATTCACTTGATATAGCCCACTAGTTGTAGCCTACTAGTTGTGCCCCAATATAGTTGTTGTAGCCACTAGTTGTAGCCTACTAGTTGTGCCCCACTATAGTTGTTGTAACCACTAGTTGTAGCCTACTAGTTGTGCCCCACTGTAGTTGTTGTAGCCACTAGTTGTAGCCTACTAGTTGTGCCCCACTCTAATTGTTGTAGCCACTAGTTGTAGCCTACTAGTTGTGCCCCACTATAGTTGTTGTAACCACTAGTTGTAGCCTACTAGTTGTGCCCCACTGTAGTTGTTGTAGCCACTAGTTGTAGCCTACTAGTTGTAACCGACTACAGTTGAAGCCCATTAGTTCTACCCTTCTAATTGTGCCCCACAATTTATAGCCCACTAGTTGTGCCCCACTAGTTGTTGCCTACTAGTTGTAGCCAACTAGTTATACCCTACTAATTGAAGCCCACTAGTTATAGCCCACTAGTTGTGCCCCACTAGTAGTAGGCTATATTTGATGTAAATTGAAGTGGGTTATGCCACATTGAGTACGTCCGGTCGTACTTCAGAAATGTTTTAATCTTTCATGGTACTCGAGTATCCAAAGCCTTAGACCAATAAGCCAACACTCTGTCAAAACTCGAGTGTTGGTTTAGCTAATACACTCATTCCAAGATCAGCCAGAGGTTGATTGGCGTTTAGACATGTAGAAAGAAGGGAGAGATATTCAATAACTTTTAAATAACTTGTAAAATAGGCCTAAATGAAGAGCCAAACAGCAAAGAATATTGTTCGTACTTCTCCACACTAGCAAAGACATCACAACGACACTATTGTAAAGTATTATGAGTTAGAAGCAAAAAATATTAGGATTTAGATGTCAGTTTCAAACGGTAAATTATCAATTTAAATCCAGGCAAAGTTCAGAGTTACTGACAAAAAATATTATTCAAAAGCGAACCATTTTAGATCAAATACAAGTGCAGCATCTTCAATGTAAATTTTTCATTTCGTGTGAGTTGCTGTATTTTGTGAGACTTTTCTAACTCTATTGTGTGAAATGATTAAAGCATTTAAATAAAAATAAAATAAATAAAATATGAGACCAGGTCTAGTTTTACTCATTTACTAGTAGGCTACAACTAGTGGGCTACAACTAGTGGACTACAACTGGTGGGCTACAACTAGTGGGCTACAACTAGTGGGCTACAACTAGTGGGCTACAACTAGTGGGCTACAACTAGTAGGCTACAACTAGTAGTAGGCTACAACTAGTAGGCTACAACTAGTAGGCTACAACTAGTGGGCTACAACTAGTGGGCTACAACTAGTAGGCTACAACTAGTAGTAGGCTACAACTAGTGGGCTACAACTAGTGGGCTACAACTAGTAGGCTACAAAAAAGGCAACGATTACTAATAATCATGAAGAGGAAGGAGGAAATGGGTCTTAAACAACCATCTGTGCTTTTTGACCCATTGTGCTGTTTTGTTATGTTATGTAATAACCATTTAAATGCGAAGTTTATTTTTAAACTTGTGGAGAAAATCATAGAAAATAATGACCTTATTGTTAAGCCTCAGACTTTCTGGCTCACTTAGACTTTTTGTGCAGAAATATTTTCTTAAAAAAAGTAAAATTCAAACTAATTACCGCCAGCTTTCAAAAGCGCACTTCACCTTACCTCAATAACTGATGCACTTCACTTTATTACAGAACGTGTTATCTTTTGCATCTCACTCAACTCTATATTAAGCTAATTTATTACATATGTTTATCGTAACCTATCAGATTTGAAAGTCCTTATCGGCTGGTGAGAGCTTGCTGTAAGTGGTGAGACTGCGCGGAAATTTATCAGGGTCGATTTAGAATAAGAATGCAGGAAATCTGACAAGAAATCTGACAAGAAATTAAAAACAATGCCAGCCATGAAAAAGCTGTTAATGTTTAGAAAAAGTGAAACCTATTTAAGTGAAGACTCAATAAATAAAAATTATATTTTCAATGATTTCTAAAAGATAATACGTGCATACGTTGTATATGTAGGCTATTGCCTACGTTACACGTAATCAGTTTGAAAATAGTTTGAAATGTAGTTTTCACTCACATTTTTTTCTAAATCTCGATCAAATATGACATACCAAATTTTAAGAATGCTTCCATTCAAATTAAATTCCTTTATGTAAACGGTGTTAGTAGAGAGCATTTCTTAGTCAATTTTAATACAGTGTCCATTCAATACAGTGGCCATACTAAACAATACCGAACATTTAGTGCTTCACATTCTAAATCCTTAAATCAAGTGTGTATGACAGAATGTTGACTTTTCTCTTATATTTGTCTTGCTCAGTTTGCTGAGAGTGCATATTGATTGCTTAAAATATTATCACCTTCAGATCCTATTAACAAAGTCTCAACTGTTATATCAATGTGCAAAGATAAATGCGAATATAAATAATATCTCAAAATTCTAAACCATAGTTTGAAATGTTGATTACATTATTTGGTCATAGACTCTGTTCTTTTTCCTTTACGGTAATTCTATCGTTTTATTATTTAACTCAGCAATGAACATTTTAGTACACAATAAAAATATAAATTACACATAACTATTTGCTTTTTGGTAAAGAGCCCCATCAGAGCTAATATTTGTATTCTTGTATTCCAGGTGTATATGGTATTCAATAAATGTTTCATAAAACTAAATTATTTTCAAAATGGCGTGACCGACTGAATTAGTAACTGCTTGACGTCTGACTCTCTGCCCGAATAACTGACTTCTTGGCTGATTTCTTTACTGACTGACTGACTTTTTGATTGTCTGATTGATTGACTGATTTACTGACTGATTGACTGACTGATTGACTGACTGATTGACTGAAATTAAAAATGAGCGAAAGAAGAATTGATTGAATGAACGAATTAGATCTAAAGAAAAATGGTACCTATTTTGCGGTCGGTCATGATCTGAAATATTTTATCTAAACTGCCCAATTTTACAAGTTTTTATATTTTGACTTTAAAGTGCAAATTATTTCATGTTACGTATATAAATAAGTTGAAGGCAAAAATGCACTGAGTGTATAATTCATAAAAGAACTTTAAAAATTTAAGTGAGATATTGCTTATTGATCAGATTGACTAATACAGCAAACTTATTTTTAAAGTACTATAGGCCTATAATTATCTCCATAAACAAACTACAAACCCATATGGTATAGAAGATAGGCATCGAAATCTAAGCTCTTGCAAACATGCTCAACCATGAATGGTTTCAAACCGGATTAGACCAGATGAAGCCGGCTGAACGCTGATCCGTGTTTGATCTATTAATCTTCTCGTCCTCTACATTAAACCAGGCTGGCGTCTGATTGGCAAGAATAGTGAAAAATTATTGATTTAAACAAACCGTTATTGTCTGTTATTGTCTTCATGCAATATAAAAAAATTGAAGCTATATGTAAGCTACAATATAAGTACGAATATGCATATATCGGACTTACCTTAAAAATGTTATGCCATAATGATCTGAAAATGTGCAAAAAAAGTCAATAATATCACTCAGAAATACTAGCAATATTAAAATATCAATATATCTTAAGTATACATGTATATACACCCACCGCACATAGGTACACAGAAATATACGCACAGTGTACTCATACACATATCACACGTACACAAACTTACTTTTAAAACTTGATTATAACCTGACGTTGATTTAAATATGGATTATTAGGCTATTTTCCATTGCCTTATACAGCTTGTTGCTGAGTCTGTTGTCTTGACAAGCTATTTAAAACCGTTCATTAATTCTGCATTGACTGGTAAATGCTAACGTCAACGTCAGTTTCATCTCTCGAAAGCGATGTCAGTTTCGGGCGAGTCCAGGATTCGAATCCCTTACATACTGATCCGCTGTCGAGTATCTTACCGACATCGCCGCTGGTTCAGCCACTGGCGATGGCTAGCACACAAATGCAATTCATATATTTACTATTGATTATTAAGCATTCATTGTTGTGTATAACTCAGACGTGTTCGCCCACGCACACTCACACACACACACACATACAACACACACACATGCACACGCACACACACATGCACACACACACAGACACCTACACACCCACGCTCACATACACCCACACTCACCCACACACCTACACACACATACACATACACACACGCACACACATATAGCAACAGAGAAGATTAGACAAACAGAGAGGAGAACAATGATAATGGTGACGAGGGAGGACAATAAGAGAGAGCGACAGGATTGTCAAGTTAAATGGAGCATTAAGTCCCTCAGTGGATTCGTGTATAACTCTGATAATGGAATCTTTCCGGCATTCATCCATCCAGTTCATATCACATGTGGACGTCCGTTTCATTGTTTGTCAGAAACACTTCGTTTTCAACTCTAAACACTTCTCTGGCAACTTATTATGTGTTCTTCAATATTTAATTATTATGTATTAATCTGGTTATTATGTATTCTTTAATACGTAATAAGCTGCCGGATCTAGCTATATCTTTATAAAAAGTCTTCTGCTACTTTTAATAAATCATATGCCATAATGTCAATGATACTAGTACAAACTGGAATGAAATTTTACATTCTATTGGAAATATCAGCTCTCTTCCTACATTCTCTTACAAATACAAATGTTACTTACTATACGACTGGTAATCTTCTATTTCTAACCATAAACTTGTACTTTTATGCAAATTTTGCAAACTTAAAGTAAATTAATTTAAATTGTGTCCATCTAAAAATGATTGTGTACAATAATTAGTAAACGATTTAGGCCTCTCAGAGCGAGCATGACGTTAGACTTCACCGGATTGTGAAAATTTGTAGCTATAAAATTGTTTGTGAATTTTTATTTATAAAATACATGTATATAAAACCATTTCTATAAATTAGAAATGTCAAACTTTATCTCTTTTTTACTTTCTCTCTTATCGCTTCCATCCTCTTGCTCTCTCTCTCTCTCTCTCTCTCTCTCTCTCCATTTCCCTCTTTCCCCTCCCTACCCCTCTTTTTCTCTATCTTTATCTCTGTCTTACAGCAAATGACAGGTCTGAAGACCATATATTTTAATCTTAGTTAAGTAACACACTGAATACTATACACTAATTTCATTTGAATCTAATGATTTTTTGTAACAATAATTTGAAACTAAAGTTTAAACTATGCAAGAAGTTGAAGTTTCACAGAGGGTGTTACTGCTAACGAACCCAGGATTTGAAACATGAGAGAAAAATATGAAACCTATTTCATTGCACAACTTTGAAAATGTTCGAAAATTAAGAAAGAGTCAAAACTTTTTTCTGCTTAAATCCAGTCGGAGATGATGTGAAATAGACCCTAACATATCATAGACACATATTCAATATATCACAGTCACATATACAACTTAGACACATAAATTGCATATCATAGACACACATGTAGCATATCATATAGTTACATAATTATACAGTATAGCATTGGGGACTCTTCAACATTACTCTGTATCTTTTCTGGTGGTTACCTAACATACTGGCAGTCTTTGGATTATTCTCATTATACGTATACATGTAGGTCTATGTCAGATCTAACTAGAACAATCAGTCATTATCAGTGTTCAGAGTTTAGCAAGTGGCACCACAATGTGTAGCATTGTTTCGTTGACCCATAATCGATTCAGATAAATCACCCAACCAGCTGTTACCCCAAGAGCTGCTACCCCTAGAGCGTTACCCCTAAAACGTTACCCATAGAGCGTTACCCCTAGAGCTGCTACCCCTAGAGCGTTACCCCTAGAGCGTTACCCCTAGAGCGTTACCGGTATTGCTGTTACCCCTAGAGCGTTACCCCTAACCCCTAGAGCATTACCCCTAGAGCATTACCCCTAGAGCTGTCACCCCCAAGAGTTTAGCTCGAAAATCCAATGCGTCTGCTCTGAGAAAGATTTCCTGAAGTAATAATTCGCAACCATATTGGAAGATGGATATTTAGTATTTTTATTTAGTAAGTGGATACTCTCATAACATGCGCTAGATGTCATAAACAACAACAACAACAATAGATGAACAGAAATCTACATGTGTTTCGTATGTACAAATTGAAGCAGATAACGAAAAAGTCAATGGAAAACCACTAAAATCACATAAGATTTCGTCAAAGTTCACCAGATTCTAGGCTTAAAGGCTGTCATCCACTCATTGATTTTTCATTGGCAGGGAAAATTCCAATATCTTAGGTTGGCAGTCGAGTTCAGGCAATCTCTTGTGGTATAGTTGCATCCATGATTCAGACCGTCTGCGCTGAACTGATGTAAGGACTGTTCGCCTCATTAGGTACAGCATGTGCTAGGAAACGAAAGATATGTTAATTCACTGGTGTTCGTTCGTTAGCGCTCGTGATTTGATTAATTGATACGAATCACACCAACCAACGATAACGTGGCTGAGACTATACGAGCTAGCCTTTCTTGTGGTAGATCGACATTTTAGAAATGTATCCATATCTCTTGAAGATGATGATTGATGCATCATCTTCAAGAGCAGCTTCATCATCTTCAGTCGTTATATTGAATTTCGAAGTTCAATATGAAATCTACAAAGTATATATTTTTAGCATTGCTATTTGACAAGGCAGCACGTTTATGATGGAATAAAAAAAATTTTCTTGGTTAGAGACTGGAGTGCTGCTAAGTTAGCGGGTTTGGTAAAGCTGATAAAGCTAACGCTAACGTCAATTTTGTCACTCGTAGTGATGTCATTGACGGGTGAGCTCAGGATTTGAACCCCGCACTTACTGATCCGCGGTCATCCTTACCGACATCGCCACTGGCTCCAGCCAAGTGATTTCAGACTTGGGGGGGGGGCATTTATTCCTTGAATTCGTAATTAGAAAGACCAGTTAAATGAGAGAAAGTGAGATAGAGAGTGTGAGAGAGAGATAAGGAGAAAGAAACAGATATATATATCCTTTTCTCTGTCGCATTTTTAAAAATTCAACAATTTCATCGTCGAAATTACAAGTAATTTTTTGCTAAAGCAGTTTAAAATTAAAATTAAAAACTTTACTTCACAATTAGAGACTTTGCAATGATTCACTGGCAGCATAATTAATTAAACGATTGAATGGTTTTGCTAGTGCTTCAATGCCTACATGTTTCACTGAGATTGAGTTTTTACGACTTGGTTGACATGCTCCGTAAATTTATATAATGATAATATTGCATTGCAGACATCTCAACGAGATTTGCGAATAAATTTGCGCCTAAGACCTGCATTTACAAAAATGTCGGCTAGATAAATTCTGGGATTTAAGGGAAGATGATGATGATGATGTGATGATGAATATTAACTCAAATAGTGGCAGACCTATTGGAATGCAGTGAGAAGAATGCGAAATTGATCGCCGACTGACGAACGGAACTGTTTGCTTTTATGTGCTTTTACTTTTTAGTTATAATGTAATATTATAACAGAAACTAGCTAATTACAGAGCTGAAAACCTACGCGAATAATGTAAGTTTAATAGAAGCACAGAGATAAAAGTAATTTGTCGCGAAATTCAAACAATATATGCTGAGTAATTAGTAGTGAAATATTATTTGCATTGGTTTGCTTGACACCGCTCTGGTGTAATAAGTAAACCTCGAATATGCGTGTCCATGGACAATGGTAACGCTGCACCGGTTCACCCTAATTAGAACAATTGTGAAGTTATTTAAGCGGCCTCATTACATAATCTACAGTTGTGGGAACTGCAGGAATTCGATATGCAACACAATACACAATACGCTTCTCATTTGTCACGGTTGTGCTACTATTCACTGTGTTAAATCAATATTACAAAGCGTCAAATTAATGTAACGCGCTACGTATATTATGGAATCATTTTTTATTACGCAATCTGTGGAAGGTATAATGCATGCCTGTATGCAAGTTTAACCGACTTAGTCTGCATTTGAACTTTCAATTGGATTCAAATCTAATTCTAGACATAAGCTATTAGCTATAAGCAGTCAGATTCGAGAACATAACTGAAGGACTACGGGTACATAGGTGAGCACAGCTGAGTTGAGTCAGTGGCTAGTTTGCAAGTTGTTCAACAGCGGTTCAGTGGATTGTCTTCCCGTCATTGACATTCTATAGAGAAGGAAACTGACGTTAAACTTGGCTTTAGCTTCTCTTAAGCTGGTATTATAATATATTGTAAATATTAAACGTATATCACTCAGTTTCCAGACATACAAGCAACTTGTGACATTTAGATTATTATCTGAGACATTTCTTGGCAGAGCTAATTGATAACTGGATTATTGTTAAGGTTTTATACAAACTACAGTTTCCATTATTGACGATGACAATTTAAAAGAAAAAATTGCAGTAACTGCAATCGGAGCTTACGTTTCTGACATAGCTAAGTGATGTCAGGAACGTAAGCTCCGGTTGCATGTTCTGCAAATTCTTCGTAAAACTGTATGCTAAATAATCATTACAAGATATTGCATAGTGCGTATTAAAGCTAAAAGATTATTTAGTTATGTATTTAAGCTTGTGCAGCTGCTTCTTTAAAGTGAAATAAAATGACTTATGTCATTTTAGTTGGATTATGTCATTAATCTCCTGTTGCATTCAATCTCTCACTTAAAGTTTCAGTCTATGCGTCTATAATTCAAAGCCTTAACTGGCATAAGCTGAGTCATGGACTATGACTGCATATTGAATTAAAGGCGTACAAATTTATACCTGGAGGTAATTACAGGCATGTCAGTAAAATTTAATATCTTAACGTTGACGGCGTTGAAGGCTATAGTAAGCGAGGGGTTAAACGTTCCATCAATTGCAGTGTTACAAAAATATAGTCATAAATATTTGAATAAGTTGGATGGATGGACGGATGGTTTGAGTGAGAAAGCTAAACAAAGGTGGTAGAGAGTAAGAGAGAGAGAGAGGGAGAGAGAAAGAGAGAGCGAGAGAGAGAGAGAGAGAGCCGGAGAGGTAAGTGTGTGTGTGTGTGTGAGAGAGAGAGAGAGAGAGAGTGAGATAGAAAGAGAGAGAGAAAGAGAGAGGAAGCGAGTGAATCAACTAGAGATATATAGAGAGTGGGAGAGAGAGAGAGAAAGGGAGAGATGGACAGAGGAAGAGAGAGAGAGAGAGAGAGAGAGAGAGAGAGAGAGAATTAGCAAATTATATTAGGTGTTAACGTTCCTTTAAAATCGGCTTCACTGTTCTTCTCATAACCCACTGTGATGGAAAAGCAGCTCCAGTCACTCTATCCACTAAACTACTTCAGTCACTCTATCCTCTACACTACTTCAGTCACACTATCCTCTATACTACTTCAGTCACACTATCCTCTATGCTACTTCAGTCACACTATCCTCTATACTACTTCAGTCACTCTATCCTCTATACTACTTCAGTCACACTCTCCTCTACACTACTTCAGTCAATACTGACAAGAAATGCCAGTGCAGTTTTCTTGGGTTTAGTCAGTAGTTAAAGTGGGGGGGGGGGGGAATGACGCAGAGGAACTGCGTTCCCCTAGCTCGTATTTTTTCTGAGGTGTGTTCCCCTGCAGGGGGCCCATATTAGATACTAGAAGACCTGTACATGCATTACTAGAGAGCCCGAAAAATTCTTTCCGTTCCCTTAGCTCTCAACTCCCATTTAACGACAAAGTTTAGTCAATTATGGATTTTGGATATAATGAGAGAGGGATCAAATCGTCCACCATAAATTTCACATCTGCCGATGGCATTAGCGTTCAGCTGCGTCTTCATATATTTTTGATCATCCATTATAGAATGATCGCTGCACCTTATCAACAGATTATATATGGCAGCGATATATTGTTAGTCAAACTCACAAGAAAAGGTTGTAAAATGATAGGATTTATTGATAGCAATTAATTGTTTCAAAAGTGTTTAACAAAATTACTTTAACATTAATGCATTTTGGGGGAGAAAACTCATTAGAACGCTTGGAGAACTCAAATTAGCAGTGAGGAAAGAGTAAAAGACGATTTACCATAACATCGTAACGAAATTGCCAACAGTTTTCTCTCTCTTTCTCTCTCTCTTTCTGCTCTCTCTTTCTCTCTCTCTCTCTCTCATACTCTCTCCGCTCTCTCTCTCTCGCTTACTCTCTTTCTCTCTCTCTCTCTCTCTCTCTCTCTCTCTCTTATTACACTCTCGCCCTTTCTCTCTCCCTCACTCTTTCTTTGTCCCTCTCTTTATCTCTCTCTCTCTCTCTCCCTCACTCTCTCTCTCTCTCTCTCTCTCTCTCTCTCTCTCTCTCTCTCTCTCTCTCTCTCTCTCTCTCTCTCTCTCTATATATATATATATATATATATATATATATATATATGTATATATATAGAAATATATATATATATTTCTCTTCTGGTTAGCCTACTTGAGGTTTGATTATGGCGCCGATACAATTGCTGAACCGACCAATATAGTGAAGATCATATAGCTGTAATAACGTTAAAGAGTCTAGTACCAGTTAATAGAAGTAACGAATTTATATTTCTTAAATTCAGCATTTATTGAAGTCTTATTGAATTGTTGGTGTTTAGAAATGGATTACACCGCTAGAAATTGACAAATTTTTGCGTGCTTGACGAAGTATCTACCAGAAAATTCTTTATGACGGCTGAGTTTGGTCAAATTTTCTCAAAATCTATAGACTATTACGGATCAGAAACAGTAACAATATAATTAGAAAGCTACTGTTGTCCACGACAACACTAAGCACTATGGAACCAAATCCTTCCGATGAGCAGAGTGTATGTGGGGTCCAAGAGTGTTGGATCGAGGCAATTGAAGTAGGCTATACTTGATTTACAAACCAACATCGAGCGGCGTCTAGCACTAGTCCCTTTTCAACTAAACAGTCATGAAATCCTAAATATGAAATCATAAACTAGTATTCTTCTTCAGTGAACAGCCAAGTGGCAGGTTCAAGGTACATATTCATACTCAAAGTCTGCTTTCTCGCTCCAGAAGAGCACTCTTTAGAGCAACAAGTTAATCCCTTCATAAAGTCTATGCATGCCTTATCCATACCTTATGTAGCCTATAGCATGGGAAAAGTATGGCTTCTGAGGTGGTTTCCCGTAGCCTTCCTCAGTACTAGTATTCTATTAAATATTGTCGCAATTTTATTGCTCTTTTACAGGTGTCCATTATCTGTGTATCTAATTAGCTGATTATCTCATTATCACATTAAGAATTAGGAATTTAAGACTTTGATGGAAGATTTTACTTTTGGCGACGACACCAGTTCACGTGATGTTGCTTCACTCTACGGGTGCCCCCGCCCCTTAACCCCTCTCCCTCAATCCTTAAATCTCTTAAAAGTAAAACTCTTTTATTTGCCGTTTTTCATATATTATAATTCAGTCACCGACAAAGGCGTTGTTTACGATCACCTTCAGGTTTATTTTCATAATTTATGTCTGACGGGCGTGTCTTCGCTAGTATCAACCAATGAGGGGCTAGAGGGGCGTGGTTAACAATTCAACAACAAAGGAAGCGGTTGTTGTTGAATTGGTGGATGTGTGAAAGAGCAGCCGTCTCGATATTTATTGCTCAAAGTCTTTCAGTAATTTCTTAACATTTTATTAAACATAGAGTCTCTTTCTTCAACGAGAAATTCTGTAGTAGTTGTATGATATAGCAATTTTGTTCGTTATTTGGCTAAGAAAACGTTTGTGTTTTCATCGGGCAGGGCACTACGCGTGTCTTAGAGCAGCTTAATGAAGATATGGGGAAAACAGAGATGGTTAGATAGATAGATAGATAGATAGATAGAGAGAGAGAGAGAGAGAGAGAGAGAGAGAGAGAGAGAGATAGGGAGAGAGATAGATGGATAGATAGAGAAAGAGAGAGAGAGAGAGAGGGAGAGAGAGAGAGAGAGAGAGCTAAGCGAAAAGGAAGATCATCTACAAAATACTAAAGTTAAATCGGATAGTGCATTTCTGATTTTAACTAAAAGGCGAACGCTTTTCTGATTGCTGTAGATCTAGCATAGCAGAAAGCTTGCCATGACAAAGGATACTGTATAGAGTTAGAATTGTGCTTCATTTTGAATTGTTTAACTAACGTAGAGCAATTAAAGCGGATTAACTTGGATTAATCTAAAAAGAGCTATTCTGTTGGATACTCAGGATGTTTCCTTCTAATCGACTTCCTGTAAGATTCACTTAATATCAACCTAATTTTCATATTGTGAGTGTGTGTAAGTGTGTGTACTGTGTACGTTTATGGTTGTTTGTGTGTTATTGTGCGCTTCTGCCAGTGTGTCTTATATTGTGTGTGTTTTATGATGTTATGTCTATGTCTCAATAGCATGTATTAATAGCTTAGGGGTAACGTCAAGTAGTTTTAAATGACAGATCCTGAGGTGAATTGAACCCTCGTGGGTTCGAATCCCATCCGCGCTGATCTGAGAGTAACATCTCAGACATTCACTTAACTGGTTACACGGAAAGTGGAATAAATTGCCTAACGGTTTAAACATGTGGTATTAAAAAGTGATAGTTATCATTTCACTATAATGCATGTTTACTTTTATGGTTTATGATGCTATGTATATGAGTTATGATGCTATGTGTATTTTTTATGATGCTATGTATATGATTTATGATGATATATGCATATTTTATGACGTTATACATGTATATATATGTGCACTGTGTGTATGTGTGTGCACTGTGTGTGTATCTGTGTGTGCACTGTTTGTATATATGTGTGTATATGTGTGTGTGTGTACTGTGAGTGTTTCATAACTTTTTATTTATTTACGAACAATAGATTTGATCCTGTACCTGTTAATCCGCTTTGGAACATTTAAGAGATCAGGCTACCAGGTCACTTCATAATGGTAATAACAACAATTAGAGTGCTACAGTCATCAATGAAAACAGCGAGCACTATTGCGTCAAAATCAAACAGGCAAGCAAAAAGAAGGTCCAAAAATGGTGCAAAAATTCCAAAGTCCAGAAAATCAGTCCAAAGTAAATGGAATGAAAGATGTATCAAATAAAGATAACTACTAACGATTTAATAATAACTAGTAATTAATGTTAACGAAATTGAGTCAATAATAGTAATAATTATGCATTGTGATGTTTTTAGGGCCCTCATCAGCCCGGCCAGCCCTTTAAGTTCACAGTGGCGGAGTCGTGTGATAGGATTAAAGAAGAATTCAGTTTTATACAGGCGCAGTATCACAGGTAGGATCTACATGATGTATAGTAGTGATAATACTGGTATTAAATAACCCACCCAGGGATATATATTCATTCAAAGCTGCCAACACTCGATTTTACAAGGTCGTCCATCCTTGTACTAACCAGGCCCGACATAGCTTTACTTCAGCTAAACCAACTGCTCGAAGTCCCGCCCCAATGTAGTCTGAATTATGCAATTCCAAATAAATATTTAGATGGTTTTGAGGCTGGTGAAAATAATCTTGAGATTTTGCTAAAACTCAATTATCCTCTCCAGAATAATTATTTTCAATGGAGGGTGACGTATGCCGCCCAGTATCAGTCTAGAAAAAGTAACTAAATAGTCTATGACCCCAGAGACGCTAATAAAATAAATGTTAAACAATATTTTTTGAAATCTGGACATTTTATTTCAATTTTCCTAAATTATAAACTGATGATTTGCTAAAGGCTCAAATTGTCGACTGTATTTAATCAATACCAGTCGTCTGTTGCAGAAATAACATTATCCTGTCTCTGCAAGTCTCGTTCTTCTTTTCTTCTGTCTTGTCTTGCATCAACTGATGTTCTTATAGTAGCGCTACCAGCGGCTGTCGCATATTTACGTTCAGTATTTAAAATGGTTTTGGTCGCTGGTTGGATTTCATTAGATTTTTAACTTTTGTGTTTGTTTTAAGCCATCTCTAATTTCTGCATTACGGTGATTTCGAGAACAAGAAAAATTAATATTGTTGATATTATCCATTGTACGTTTTACAGTTAACGTCATTACAATTGCAATGAGATTTAACTTCCCTGGATTCAACGAAGTTGGCCTATGAAACGGACATGATAACTATTACTAGAGTTTTAATTTTTGTTAGATAAATCATTGATTAATCATTATAGCGATGATTACAATAATTATGATTTTAAGTGGTATATCTCTATCCCAACATATTTACAGGCTGTTCAGTGGAAAATAACTGGCTGGATGAGCCATTTTAGCTAACGTAATTATTGATTCATTATCCGGTTGATATTGATACAGTTTATACATTTGGAATTTAAGTCTGTCTGGTTGTTAGATTGATTGATTTGATTGCCTAATTGATTTCTTACTAAGTGGTGGAAAGGTTACTGACTGATTGATTGATTTAGTGGTATGTTGTTTAAATGATTGTGATTGAAGGTGGAACGTGAATTGCTATTAGATTGTTTGATTGAGAGATTGATTGATTGACTGACTTCGTTGTAGTATGAGGGGTAATGTTAAATCTGGGTGATTGAATGAGGTTAGTTAATCAATCAATAAGAAGTTAACGTCCGGTTTCTCGCCATAAGGCAATGTCAGGGACGTCAATATCTGACTCAATGATTGTGTTAGTTTTGAAAAGGATATCGGAAGATGGCTAATTGATTGAATGCAAAAATGATTGATTGTTTTATTGACTAACTGGATGATTGATTGTTTGATTGATTTGATTGATGGAATGATGAGGTTAATGATTCAGTGAATAATTGAGTGAGCAATTGATTGACGATTGATTCGATTGAATGAATTATTGATTGATTGTGTTGTAGCTTGAAGATGGAATGTGAGAAGTTGGCTCAAGAGAAAACAGAAATGCAGCGACATTACGTTATGGTTTGTCAATTAATAATTTATAATTACTGATTTATCGTACATTTTCTTCAATATCCGTTTGTCGAGCATACTTCCGTTTAGCCAATCACACTGTATGACAGATCTGAGTGTTCAAGCTAATAATATAGTTTGTATTCTGTTTGATATGTGTGGTATATACAATTAAACATATACTTGCAGTTGTAAATTTCAAGATTTGCTTATACCAAAGATTTGGACTATCGTGAATTTACTTAGAACATACATGTACCGTTGTACACCTATTTAGACCCTGTAGTTTTTCGAATTTTGACAATTAAAATGCTATGTACAGTACATTATTTACATTTTTGACTGCCTCATATAGGCCACTCTTTACGTCTCTCTGCAAATGTGGTTGCTTACACATTATATCGTGTAACGGGCTAAACTGCTTGTTGTTGTTGTTAGTAAATATAATCCTATATGGTGAACGGGTGAAACTCCAATATCGGCCTGCCTATTTTTAGACCAATGTGCCAGCTCCTCAGTATAATTGTTTAATTCTCTCTTTGTTTATTGACGTATCGTCAATTACTCGAGCCTGTCTATTATCAGACTGACTAATCTACCTTCAGTTCTCACACTTGTCAAACATTTGAGTTTAATACGTTGACTGCCGGCAATTATATATGATGCTGCACCCGTGACCCGTGGTGCCGACTATTATATTTCTGAAACTAATGATGTAAATTCAAATTTTTTAGTCTACTTCTATGGATAGTACTAGAAATATAGGACTTAAAAGTCTACTACGAGATAACTGGTAGTCCTGCACCTGGCAACCGAGTTCGGTTGTCAGGTGCAGGACTACGAGTTATCTCGTAGCTCATGTATGACTCCTAATGTCACTGTAATTCATGTGTGAGTTACGCAATGCAGTGTAAGCTGCAGCAGATGACTACAGTTAGTAGGGGACTGCGTGCGAGATGAGACGGGACATTTGTAGGCCAAATGCTGTCAAAGACGTATAGTTTGCTAGGCCAATAGAGCAAAGCCAGTACCAGTAGCCGAGCCCAGTCTACTCAAGTTACAGTGATAACTGTATTGTGCGTTGGCTAATCGCTTGTTACTTTATACAAGTGTATTGTATCAACGTTCTTTCTAGACGCTATTTTAGTAGATTTTTGAACTCAGATTATCTAGCGGATACCTCTGTTGCATATTAGGAAGTATAAAACTTTACTATGTCTATGCGATATAAAACGGATCAAGTAGTAGTCCCCTCAGTCGTGAATCACGCTTGCATGAGTGGGTGCCAACCAATAGAGATGAGATTAAACGCTTCTTGAGACTTCTGCTGCAAATGGGTCAGGTTTGTTTGCCAACAATCTCTCACTATTGGAGCAAAAATGTATTGTACACTACAGAACTGTGGAAAAGAGTAATGGGTAGAAATCGCTTTCAAATTCCTTTGAGATTCTGGCACTTCGCCGATAATCAACATGAGAATCAAGGGCGATTGCAGAAGGTGCTACCCTTGATGAACCACTTCAACACCAAGATGAGTCAGATCTACAAACCACAGCGTGAGCTCTCTCTGGATGAATCAATGGTTCTCTGGCGTGGACGTCTGGTTTTTAGACAGTATATCAAAAACAAGCGTCATAAGTACGGAATAAAACTGTTTGAATTGGCTGAATCTGATAGTATGCTGTTGCGTATTTGCATATATAGTGGTGAAGCGTTCGATGATCCTTCTGAATTGGGACAAACTGCGACGATTGTGCTTCATCTCATGAGTGACTTTCTTGGGAAAGGTCATATTCTGTACACTGATAATTATTACAATTCAGTCACTCTTACTGAAGAAATGACCGAACAGTCAACATACATAGTAGGAACTCTTCGCTCAAATCTCAAGAGAAATCCAAAGGAAGTGATACGCAAGAAGCTAAAGCGAGGAGAATTTGAATGGAGAAGATTGGGCTCTGTTGTAGTTTGCAAGTGGAAAGATAAGCGTGAGGTGCTAACCATTAGCAACATGGACAAAGTAGAAATGGTTGATGTGACTAATAGACATAAACAGCATAGACTGAAACCAAATATTGTCTGCGACTACAACAACGGTATATCTGGTGTCGACAAATCAGATCAGATGCTATTATTCGGCTCTGCGCAAGACCATACGTTGGTACAAAAAGATCGGACTTCATCTCTTAGAAATCGCCATACACAATGCACACTTCCTGTGCAATGCAGAACGACCAGCACGTTCGAAAATTCGACTGCTGCAGTTGCGGCTTCTGGCGCACATGTGCCATCTACACTACAGCCAAGAAACCACGTCCTACCAAACTCTGCCGAGTCTGCACAAGAAATAAGAAGAGAAAGGAGACAAGATACTTCTGTGATGGGTGCGAAGCTAATCCAGCATTGTGTGTTGCCCCTGCTTTGGAGAGTGGCATGAGAATCAGGACTAAGGGAAGATCTTCAAACTTTTGGCACGTGAAGTGACACTGTGGTGTAAGAGTTTTATTTTGAATTTAAAATACTTTTATATGAAAAATAACTGCTTTTGTTAGAAATTTTCTGCTGTCGGCTTGAATTCTGTTTGTTCTTGTTGTTATTCTTGATATTCTTGAAATATAGGTTTAAAATTATCAAATTGCAACAACACGTTAAAAGTTTAGTACAGACTGTTGTCCAGGTGCCGCAAAGGCGATAGTTGTCGTTTATTGGATGCCAGTGGGCCGAAGCTAGGCTTGAAAACTATAGTCAATAATACGAGTGAACTCGTAGTCGGCACCGGTGGCGTGGAGGCCGACTACGAGTTAACAGCTTTTTCGACTATCACCGGTTTAGTCCGTGATGCGGCCCGACAGAGCCTTGTAATAGAGTATAATTTAAAATCGATATGCCTTATATGCCTATTCCTCGTGTTGTGTTTGGGTTGTTTGAAGAATTGATCAACCGGTGTCAGCACGTGTCGCAGAAGGCGACTGAAGCACTAAGGTCCATACCAACGTCAGAAAGAGCGCCTAGGCTCTAGAAATTGCTATAAAAAATTCAAACGAATGGAAAGTCTCAAATAGGGAATTGGCTGGTGGTGTGGTGTAGGAGAGAGAGAGAGAGAGAGAATTTGAGACAGTCTATTTGTATCCCGATCCTTGTTAAACTTGGATTCAAGGGAGGAGGATGATGATGATGATGCCTATATGCCGATCTAGTCTGAAGCTTTCCCCTAGTCACTCTGTAGCTGATAAAATTTGAGTAGAATTTTAATCAAAGTGTAGGAAATTACGTCATTGGTCACTGGCTTGATTTAAAGGCAGCAAATTGATGCTCTAAGCATAAAATAGAGTGATACTCGTTGTATTCCGCCATCCAGTATCTTAAAGCCACTGATCCCTCTTACTTCTTGCACTTCTTGAGGCAGAAATCTTTTAATCTCTCATTGCACTCCATGTTAACACTCTCGTTCACTCTGACCTCTGGCGGTAATAAGGATGTAAAATGAAGCTGGAGCACATCTGGATGGCTCCACTTTGTTTCCGGTGTCCAGACGAGTGTTGTTATAGGTCAGCACTAATATACCCCCTGCGGTACTTAGTGATCAGGCATACCACTGGACGCAGCAGAGCGTTAATAACTCTCGCTGCGCTAATGTATTCAGATCTAGAGTGGCATACTCGCACTGTCACATACGACCACCGCAGTGTCCGTGTTTGTTGTGCGTGATATTTTGCTGAATGTCCTCTCATTTATACGTGTATTTAATTTTTATTGGTTTATTTTTTATTCATGAATTTATTATTATTTAATTATTATTTATTATTATTAATATTATTATTATTATTTATTCATGAATTTATTATTATTATTATTTATTATTATTAATTTATTTAATTGCTTTTTTGTTTGGCTGGAGCCAGTGGCAAAGTCGGTAAGATACTCGATCGCGGATCAGTAAGTGCGGGTTCAAATCCTGGGCTCGCCCGTCACTAACATCGCCTTCGAGTGAGGAAACTGACGTTAACCTTAGCTTTACCAGCTTTTGCTTTAACATTCTGCGGGTGCATGTATTTTAACACATTGCTTATATGCTTTGGACTTAAGAGAACATCATTTCTCTTATTTCTGATAAAATATAATTTATCAAACGTAATTGAGAAGTTTGGGTGATGTTGAACAGCTTGTACAAAGCTGAATGTGTCGAAATCTTAGGTCGCATTGACGAATTCAATTTCGTGCTTGAAATGTATCTACTAAAAATAATTGCTGCACAATATATTGCGTGATAAATTAACATTGATGCATTTTGTATATTTTCAGTATTACGAAATGTCTTACGGATTAAACGTTGAAATGCATAAACAGGTTAGAATCTTACTTCTCTTTCACTGCTCATAATTCTTATTAAAATGAGAGTATCTCTCCAATTTACCAAATACGATGTCGACCCCTCACTACTTCATTTACGAGTTTATACAATTTTGTAGTTGTTATACATTTTTAAAGAACGAGAGAGAGAGAGAGAGAGAGAGAGATTGGGATTGATGAAGAAAGAAAGACAGAGGAAAAAAGAGTGAATTACGTCGCAAAACTTAGCCTGAGCTAACATTATACAGGCAAATTCAGTTGCGAGCAAATATTAAATGAAGACAAAAAGTACTAATTAAATACTTTCTGTAATATTTTATTAGTACATATAAAAAATCATAAATTTATAGAAATATTTTGAGCTAATAATGTTTGCCGGTTTGACGGCAGAAGTTTTAGTGCGCTTTCCATAACTTGCTAAACATTAGGCATCAGCTTCGAGCCCCAATCAGTCAATATGCGATGGAAACCTTGTGATGAGGAAACAAACATAATTAAGCTGTAGCTTTTTAGTGGTCACGTGATTTTTGTGAAGCAATAAATGCGTGTAACACACCATAGCTCGATGTTGATATGGATAATATATTAATAATTAAATTCTGTCAAAGCGGCTTTATTAGAATTTACAGAAAACAGCATATTTTTCATTTCTATCAGCGATCCACGAACGTTTAACGAAATTGTGCTTCCAAAACTTTTTTCCCTATAGGCCTGCTTCTTTTAAATACTTCGATAAAAACACTTCAAAAAGCATTTTTTCTTGAGTTAGTTTACAAAATTCTGCTTTTTCACAGACTCATGAGCCCATGAGGACTTTTACAAAGCCAGTAGAGTCAAGCCAGTAGAGGCAATCCAGCTTTAGTTGTTTGAGAGGATTAATTTCGTTCTTGCAGGGTTCACTGCTAAGGTTTTGTTGTGCGAGGCAACAGAACGATGTCTACACTAGAGATGATATCACGTTGTTGCTGAATGCCGATGAATGTCTGCGTCTTGCTGGGAGTCGAATAGAAGTATTTCTCTGTTGTTGTAATCGACGAGAAAGCTTTTTACCACGCAAGATTGTTTAATTATATATTTCTTCATTCATATTCCGTCTTTCATTTCAGTCATTCGAGCGTTTGTTCGTCATTCACTGAGCGACGTTTCGTGGTGTTGTTACAATACCGCAGTTACCGCGGGAATGCTACTACAAATAGGGGGGACAGGGGGAAGGGGTGGACAGGGAGTGGGAGAGATAAACAGAGAGGGATAAACAGAGATAAACAGAGAAACAGAGAGTGATAAACAGAGAAACAGAGAGGCATAAACAGAGAAACAGAGAGAGATAAAGAGAGATAAACAGAGAAACAGAGAGGGATAAAAAGAGATAAACAGAGAAACAGTGAGGAATAAACAGAGAAACAGAGAGAGATAAACAGAGAAACAGAGAGTGATAAACAGAGAAACAGAGAGGGATAAACAGAGAAACAGAGAGAGATAAAGAGAGATAAACAGAGAAACAGAGAGGGATAAAAAGAGATAAACAGAGAAACAGTGAGGAATAAACGGAGATAAACAGAGAAACAGAGAGAGATAAACAGAGAAACAGAGAGGGATATACAGAGATAAACAGAGAAACAGAGAGGGATATACAGAGATAAACAGAGAAACAGAGAGGGATATACAGAGATAAACAGAGAAACAGAGAGGGATAAACAGAGAAACAGAGAGGGATAAACAGAGAAAACCTTTCTCATTTATTATTGATAGAAAGAGAATTAAAAGTACAAGTCCTTGCTGAAGTATGCATTAGTTAGCTGAGATACATATTCTGAATCACCGATTATATACTATAATTTGCTAAATAAAGTCTTCAAATCGTCGGTCGTTCTTTACCGCGGTTTGTTTAAAAAACACTACATTTAATCACTGGTTGATCACGGGATTTTAATCTCTGATGGGCGTAGAATCGACACTCGAATCTTTAGCATAAAACTGGAGGAGATTTTCAGATAGTAGCTTCTTAATAAAGCTGATTATATTGTGCGTGTAATGTGGGGGAATTTCTCAAGTAGCGCTGGCCGAATGAGCGTAGCATCTGAATTATAGACCACTGAACCGATGACAGGACATTAAGCTCAAATTTTTGCTATTCTAAGATTAGAGAGTACTGAGTATAGCATCGTTAGACTTCTCTAGCGATGTGTATAATAGCCCATAACTTCGACCCATCCTAACGTCAGGTTTCTTAGGTTACAACGGTTGTGATTTCTAGATGTTGCTGTTGTTGGCTTAAGTTTCTAGTCAACTCTTAATGGGCTCTCTGTTGTTAATTGCGGTGCTTTCTTAAAGTGCTTAGAGCACGGAACACTGGGTGCTTGGCGAATGATTGAATGCCCTTCATTTGAGTAGGAGTCAAGCAAGCTCTGACCATTCGTTGTTTGCATATTCTACCTCTAATGAGACCTCCCGTGGGAGAACCTTCGAGTGGTTGAATTGACTGCAGAACTGTCTTAAGCGTTAACCAATGCCAGACAGCGACGCAAAAATAGTACACTTTACTACTTGTGAATTTTATTGAAAACTTGTTAGAAATATTTCCTACGTACAGGATGAGACGGGTGCTTGTGATGTATGTTAATTATAAGTATTTTGTATATGAAGACAGGAATGAGTGTTGCTGGATGGTATATACTGTAGTTCCACTCATATGTAGACATTTTTTACTAGTTTAGATACTAATTGAAATGTAATTGTTATTTAGCTTATTATTACTATTGAACTCTTTTTGTAAAGTAGTCTCGAAGACATAATTCGGCCGTGACACTGCTTGCTATATAAGTTTTCGTTGTTAATAACAAATAATAATAATACTTGTAATGTAAGGAACTGTAAGGTGTCCGTCATAGTAGCAACAGGTACTTGATCTAAATCTACTGCTCTCTCCGGCACTCGTATTTTCTAGACAGAAAACAGACGTTAAACCCATAAATACTCTAGCCTATAAATACCTCTACCCATAAATACATTGGCCTATAAATGCCTTTGCCCATAGATACATTAGACTATAAGTACCTTTGCCTATAAATAGTACAAGAGACCTGGTCATACAATGATTTTAAACGTCTCTGTTTCATTAGTCGATTTCTAATAATCGATTTTAGACCATTTTCAAGCAACCGATTAGGCTATTTTCAAATAATCGATTAGACTATTTACGATTAATCGATTAAGCTATTTTCGATTAATCGTTTGCAATTTATGTAAATAAAAAGTGCCATGTTTTTCCCAAGCTATAGGCTACATAAGGCATTTGTGAACGGATTAACTTGTTGATCTAAGGAGTGCTCTTATGGAGCGAGAAAGCAGACTTTGAGAATGAATATGTACCTTGAACCTGCCACTTGGCAATGCACTGAAGAGAGAGAATTAATGTACTGTCGATTAATTTTTATCAGAGTATTATTTGTTCGTAACATGGTGTTATCTAAACAGTGGCCTAAACCTTTAAACGAATTTACATAATGCAATATACATGATTTTGTTACCCGTGTTGTATCTTGGTTACTTTAAAATAGAATAGACCAACCGTAAACGGCACGTGTCGTAAGTAGCGACTAAGCTATGACTGAAGATGGCCACAGGAAACCATCTCTGCAGCCATGTTAGTCTCAAGCTATAGACTACATTAAGGTCTTGGGGCATTGCCGTTGTGGATAGGATCACCATGGTAATCAATGGTGTGCTCTCTCGGGCACTCGAAGGCAGACTGTAGCTATCTACCTTGAACCTGCCATTTGGCAGAACACAAAAGAGAGAGATAATATACTGTGAACAGATACATAGCCATTGGCTATATAAGTTGTCCATTAAAAAAGCTAAAGCTGGTAAAGCTAAGCAGCGAGAGGATGTGCGATCTCTTGGTCTTTCTCTTCGCTACGTTAGAACGGTCTATAATATATTTCTTATAAGTTCCTTATTTACATTATAGACATCGGAATTGCCCGTGTAATATCCGGGCAACTAAAGAATAGACCATCTGTAAACTGTGCTTGTCGCAAGAGACAACGGAACAAGAAATAAAGAAGGCAAAGGGAAACCATCTCAGAAGCTATATTTTGCACATGCTATAGGCTACATTACGTTGTTGGTAAGGTAAGACCTGTTGTGAAGGGATTAACTTTGTTAATCGACGGAGTGCTCTTTAGATTGAGTGAGTGAGTAAGCGAGTGAGTGAGTGAGTTAGAGAGAGAATGAGAGAGAATGAGAGAGAGAGCAGAATGTAACGTGTTTGCTACGGGCTTAAAGTGCATTCATTGGCGAGTAGACTAATTGAATCCGTGAGGGCAGGCAGGGAGATTCGTTAACTGGAAAATGTAACATTTGTAGCGGCAGATCGTTCGTCAATCAGCATTGTAGATTACTGAACTCCGCTTACCCGAGACCGACTGAGCGTGTAGCAGAATGCTAATGATCTCTGATGAAATTATTTCGACAAGCTGTCGAATTTTAAGGGAATATCTTCGAATTCCAAGCGAATTTGTAAATGGTTTTTTGCTAAGAATGATATGCGGTTTATAACGATTTCTATCTATATTGTGATATTTTCATAAATATTATGTTAAAATCTCATTGGTAAAATCTCGTAGGCTAATTATTAATTAATTGATTCATTGCTAACGTAATCGGGTAATTAATTATAGAAATATCTAGTAAATTATTTAATTTCAATTTAAATGGTAAGAGTAGAAAAGGAGCATATCATTTGTCAGTCACAATGTTGTTGCTAACTTAATATTAATTGACTGTAACTTTGTTTCAATACGTCGCACAGCTAGGCATGGGTTTATGCGAACGTCCGAATTTTGCCATATAAGGAAATTTATCCAATTTTTATTGTTAATTTAATGATGGAAACTCGGAAGTTCTAAATATTCAAAACTAAGGGACTTTATTTATGCCTTCATCTATGAAGATTATAATTTAGTACAATATTATGTAATAATTTGTACCGATGAACTTTAGAATGTAACAATTATATTAAAAATATTAAACCGCTTAATAAGTTTAATATGACTTTTTTAACTTATATGATATGCATGTGAAACCTGGGAAAGTACTAATACAATAAAGCATAAACTAAATTGTCTTCAACAAAGATGTCATAGAAGAATCTTAAATATTCAATATTGGAACCACATCAAAAATGGAACGGTATCTGAAAGTTTTGGACAAAGAAAATTAGATGAGAAAATTAGATGTTTCTGAAAGAAGGTTAAAGTTCTTGGGTCGTTGCACTAAAGAGAGAGAGAAATAGGTTTAAGATATTACAACATTTGTAATTTTTGGAAGTTTTGGTACCCTCTGAGTCAAGTACAAAACTTTTCAATTGTGGAGGCCTGTCTTGTTTCAACGCTGAGGTTCTTTCCTTACTGGACAGAGTTAACCAAAATAGATAGTTGCCTCCTGTGAAGAGCTGTTCAGCTAAGTGTGTATAGCTACTTCAATTGCAGAATTATGACTACCTCATATTTTGAGTTTTCCTAAGTAATTTCGAAATTTTCACAATTTTTGTCCTGGTATTGCGACTGTAAATAATACTAAAACAATTTATTGGTATCATTAAAAACTAACCTATAAGTATTGTATAATAATTGGTATCACTAACAATTTAATTGATATCACAAACATAAACTAAGAGTTGATTAAGTATAAAATTTATCATTTCTTAACGTTTCGTTGACATTTCGTGCATACTATACTGTATTATAATGTCGTGTTTATATTTCAGACGGAAATAGCGAAACGACTGAACGCTATCTGTGCGCAGATTATTCCATTCCTTTCTCAAGAGGTCAGTACAAGAGCGATTTAAAGCTTTATAGTGTGCAATGCTGTCATGAACTCACTCTCTCTTTCTTTCTGTCTCTCACTTAGTGCACTGCCTACTGGCAGGTCTATGGCATATGACGCCTCCTCTCTTCGCTGTCTTCCGTTTTCCTCCTCTTCATATCCAGATATAAACGCTAAAGCTAATATAAACGTCAGTTTCCTCACTTTTAAAGCGATGTCAGTGACAGCGAAACCTGGATTTGAACCCCGCACATACTGATCCGCGTTCTTATCTTACTGACATCGCCATCGGCTTCAGCCAATGAGAGGTATTAGTGGATCTCTATATCATTTAACTTCCTAATTTCGGCCTACTGTTGTTTCTCTTTCCTTCCATTCTACCTTCAGTGACCTCAGAAATTCATAGCAAGTTTCAGTGAAAATGTGACTATATCGAAATGTTTCAAGATATCTACTGTGGGTATCTACTCTGATAAATTCTAGAATTTCTCACTCCCGCCTAAACCCTTAGTCTTTAGCCATTCATCTCAACGAACGGGATGGACATAATAATCCAAAACAACATGCGGTAGATGCGTGTAGTCACACATAATAGAGGCAGGCTGCCGCCGTTGTCTTCTTTCATTCTTCCTTCAATCCAACATCCGCCTATTAACCCCTTCCTTCGTTACTTAAATGTCTCCACCCTCTGCTTTCCTCCCACTCTCCTCCCCTCCTTCCCTCGTCGCTCTTTTGAGTTGCCTAGGTAACGAAACTGGTTCTGGGAGATTTTGATCGCTAGGGATTTACGTTTGGTCGTTCGCCTCGTGTTCAGAAATAATGGATTACATCCTCGATCTGCGGCAGGGCCTAGACGCGGAAACTGACGTGGCTGCTGCAGCTGCTTCATTGACAGCTGAGAGATCCGCCCTTTAGGATCGGCTTCAATTGTCCGAAGCAAATGAATCAGCGAATGTCGAAAGCTTTAGTACTAAGATTTTGTGATTTGTGACTAACTATATATAGTTATAACCGAAATATTTTCCTGAGAGATTGGGGAAATCTAAAGCAACCTGTAAAATAAGTCTAACGATGAAGATTTGCAAAATTTCAAAATATCGTCTCTTACTCTTTGAATTTTCTACTGCTACTCTTGAAGCTACATTAAAACATCGTCTGCCAATTTTGAGATTTACATCAATTAAACTTCTACTGACAATATAGTCCAGTATGTAACGTCTCTCTCTCTCTCTCTCTCTCTCTCTAGCGTTCTGCCAAGTGGCAAGTCCAAGGTACTTATTCATACTCTGAGTCTGCTTTCGTGTTCCATAAGTGCACTCCAAAGCTCAACGAGTTATTACCTTCACAAAAAGGCTAAGCATAATCCTTCCTTACCCTTTGTAACCTTTCCCGAGTAGTTTTCCCGTGTGGTATCTGGTACACTGAAGAATAGACCAACAGTTGATTATGCCTGTCGTAAAAGGCAACAAAATGAAAACTGTGGAAGGCAACTGGAAACCACCTCAGTAGCCTTACCAATTTTATAATACAGTGTCTGTAACAGATTTAGGGAGAACTCTGCTGTTAATGGCGCTGGTATATAATTTATTTTAACAGCACTTCTCCTAATTAAATAAAAGAAAGTAAAATCCAAATTATGCAAATACATAAATCAGATAATATTGTTCTTTTTTGTCGTTTTTTGCATTGTGTTTTTGTGTTGTACTGTGGAATCCGTAGCTGCTTTTCTTATCTGAATTCTGATCGGTTTATCTTTTTGCTGCGGATATATCGGCGGCGCAGTTGTTCTGTTTTGACTTGCTACGTTAACCTTTCACAACTCCTACTTCTCTACCACCCAAGGTTTTCATAACAGCTGTTGAACAGGTTTAGTATAGGTGGGACATAGCGTTGAGTATCTACATGTATACATACAGCTGTATATGTCAGATTTCCTGTTGTTGGCTTGTCATAAAGGCTGCCCTGTTGAATTGATTGAGCCTAATGCTCATTGGGAATTATGCCATTATTAAGTTTGTTGAACCGAGTGTCGAATATGGAGATGAGTTAGTGTATGCATATGCAATTGTTTGAGAAACTAGACTAGTAAATTGATTTGTGTTATTTGATACTTAGTTAGTTGAACTTTTGAAAGTTAAAAGCTATTTGACGTAAGAGATAAGAATTAATGAAATAATTAAGTAATTAACTAATGAACTTAATAAACTAAATAATTAAAGAATATAAGAAGAAAAGAAGTAGGAGCTAAAGCTTAGAGAGCATGAAATAGAGAGGGATTGAGAGAAAGAGAGAGAGAGAGAGAGAGAGAGAGAAAGAGAGAGATAGCACAAACCGATGAGAAGACTTTTACGGAGGTTACGGAATAATTCAGCTTTCACGATGAGAGCGGTCGGGCATTAATGTTTGATGAGATACTCTTTCATTCCCACTAACTACAAATTTGTATTTTGATAGAATTCAGATCCGGGCTGGTAGACTAGACGTGAAACTCTCCTTCTAATAACAAACTCCTGTCTCCACTGGCGTGGTTTCAGAATTCTTTCCATAGCGCCATGCCCACTGGTGTTGCTTAATTGACTACAAGTCAAAAAAAGAGCCAAAGCTTATGTTAACGTCAGTCTCCTCACTCGAAGGCGATATCAGTGACGGGCGAGCCCAGGATTTGAACCTCACACATACTGATCCGCGATCGAATATCTTGCCGACACCGCCACTGTTTCTTAGGCTCCAGCCAGTGGCGAGGTCGGTAAGATATTCGAGGATAAATTTTCTACTAATAAGAAACTATTATATTTTAAATGTGATTGGATCATATAAATTAAAATTATGAATAGTAAAGTTGTATGTTAACGATTAGAACCCCACCCCGTGGTATTCCCGCCCCCGGGGTACCCCCACCCTCGGGGTAAAGGTTAACAGCTCTATTTAATTTTAATTCATTTAAAGTAATATAATTTATATTATTAGCTGTTGCTCATTTGTTATATTTTCTCTTGAATACCAATTTTCTATTGCCTACTTAATTGTTAACTATACTTTCCTGTTACTTAGAATCCGTTTACCTGTCCTATCTTATCATATTTTACGCATTGCTTTTTATCATTTTTACATTTTTACCGATAATAACCCTAATTTTTATCGGATGACCTTTTTATCTTGAAATTTACAATAACTAGCATAAGGTAGCCTACTAAAATAAGAAGTCGCTTTGAATATCCTGATTATTAAGCCTCTGAACTGAAATCTACGTCAATCGAAACTGTTTAATTCGGTCATGTTAACCTCTTTGCTAGTTCGAGTGCCTTCAACTAAAAACCACATCATCGTCATTCGTCGTGAAAACCAAAGACGCTTTCATTCATATTGCGTCAGCAGTGCAACAGGATCTTTTTGTTTGGTTTAGTTAGTAATGCAGTGAAATCCAATCCTTGCCCTGGGATCTGCAAATCGGTTATAGGTATGGATTTCTGAGATACGTGTGATTGATAGGCTTCAAGCCTCCTCACTGTTATAATCTCTCTCTCTCTCACTCTCTCTCTCTCTCTCTCTCTGTCTCTATCTCTCTCTATCTCTCTATACATTTCTCTCACTATATCTCTCTCTTTCTCTCTATCTCTCTCCTCTGTTTCTGTGTCTCTCCCTCTCGGTCTCTCTCTCTCTCTCATGGTAGGACTGAATATTTTAAGGGACACGGAGAGGGTACTTCCACGTCTTAGGATGGTTCTACTTGCTGAGCTCTAATGACTCTAGCGGTGATCTGGCAGTATATAGATTTGTGGAATTCCTTGGATGAGAAGGTTGAACATTTAGTTGTAAATTAAATAGCATAATTCTATATTAGCTCTAGGTTTTGTGGATTGTCCAGACGAAAGCGGCAAAAAACGTACTGATGCTATTTCTAATGCAAATCTGCTGCTTATTTCATTAGATATTCACGGAGGTGTTGTAAAATCTAAAATCTTGTGTAATCGGGAAGAAATGCACGAATCTTAAAATTAAATTTCTGCAAAATTTGGGGTAGAGCGACGCACCCCTTTTTTACTAAATGCTTACGTATTTTGAATTCTCTTCCGCACTCCGGACTTTAGCAGTGTATGTAATTAGTTTTCTTTTAGCAACGCTTGAGGAACGCTCGTGTGAGGACTGGTGATGGATTGGATAAAGCGTTTGTTGGCATATCTGTGAAAACAAAATCCAAAGATATATTACATAGGTAAGATAGAAAAAGGTATTAACTGTTAACAAGCAAGCTTTGAAGGGAAACTAAGGAACAGATAGATATAAGATTATAGCTTGTGTAAAGGAGCAGACTATTTTGGGAATTGATACTCAGCAAAGCTAGCAGATCATTTTAATGAATGCGGTGGTGAGGTCGCCATGATCCACAGATGTACCTCAGTGATTTTATCTTCGTAGACCTCATCTGAAGTCACCCATTATAAGTTATCTATCAGTATACTGTCTAACGGCAGGTCCATTACGTAGCTTAGAGAGGTTGAACGGGAGTTATGAAATGCACCATCCTTGTCCTACCCTTAGTCCTTTTCAACCCTATTTTGTCTATTGATTTCTAATTCATGAACAAATTTAAAATTGTTCTTCCGTCGCTACAGTGAACTTAAAACACTTTCAATACCTTAAAATCATTATTCCCAGTAGATGTTAGCAAAAGCCTTTATAATCAACAAATCAATTGAATATGTCATTTCCACATTCACATATAACTGGCGTAACTCCTATTGGTTCTCTTCTTTGGTTTTCATATAACCTTTTCTTAAAGATTTCTTTCCTATTTCGGAAGCCCTCGTTGCCGCATATACTTCCATCTCACGCTTTCCATCATCACCAATGTTGCGATCCAGATATTTGAAACGTACCTTTCCAGTTTGCCCTATTTATTAATTACATATTAGTTACATGTGTAGTAGTATTATTAATAACAAATAACAAAGGCCCTTTACGACCATTTATAAAATATGTTTAAACCCCTTCGCTCATCACACCCAGCAATCAAAATCATTAATAGGTCTGGAAAGGTTTAGTTGGACACATTCATATCCGATTTCTCGCCTTTTGGCTTGACCGCGATTCGAACTCTGACATTTGTTGTTTAATATGGGCGCAATTAAACAGCTCCTCAAGGAGTCGCAAACATTGTTGAAATATACATTACTTAACAGGCAAACCCGTCAAACATCGAACAAAGTGCGAATATATGATATTGTCTATGTCGCATGTATCAATATATTGATTTCTGAACATCCAGCACATGCACATGTATATTGTGATATATGAATGCTACTACGAAGTACAATATATACCTACATTAAAGTGAAGTAAAATGTAAGCTAAATTCAGGTCATTTTTCCGTATCAAAAGAGATACTGTCACAGACGGTCTGACTGAGATTGGAACCGATGGCCTCTTGTTTCTTAGGCAGACGTGCTGTCCATTCGGCCATCCTCTAGAGCAGTGGAGTCTAAATGTTTTTATTATTTGGTTCGTGGAGATAGTGAAATATAAAACGGTCGTAGTTGCATGCTGATACAAGTCTCTTTCTTGGTTCTCTAACAAATTTCTAAAGTATTTCTTTGAACATCATCATCATCATATTCCCTTAAATCTCAGTTTAATCAGGGTTGGGATACGAATAGACTTTTAAGTATTTCTTTGAACATAACTTATAAATTCGGAATATGTAAGTTCCACCTGTGAACCTTAATTTCCGTTCTTGCGCTCAGGCTGTTTATAGTAACTGAAAAATATTTGATGTGATATGCGCGTATGATAAATGAAATAGATAAGTAAATATATCAAATAATTAAATAAATATATCTGGGGTGGAGGGAAAGGGTCCATTTTAGTAAATTGTGGTATCCGAGAGGGGGCGCTTCAGTCCGTTAACATGTTAAATGGGGGTCAATTGCTCCCAGTAATAGGATTTGCCCCCCACCAGTGATTTGGCCAAAAAATGGACTCACGTAGGGGTTGCAAGCCTAAAAATGTCGTAATGTTTTCTAAGAAAAGGTATGAAAAACTATGAATTGTGACGAAAATGTCATTTTTATGAGGAAAAAAATTGAAAACTATAAGTAATTTGGGATTGATGAAGTACCTACGGGATGCGAAGTTTATCCGCGGATAGCATATTCCATTTCCTATACTTATTATCTCTTTCTTAAATGTAAAAAGTAATAATAAATAAAAATCACATGTGTAAAAATCCTTGAAAACTTATTATCAAGCAAAGCAGTGACTATTTAAAGTGATTATCCAGCTTAGAATTTAGGCTCACGGTTAGAAGACTGAAAGAGACAGCTTACATAAAGGAAATTGCTTTATCTCTAGAAGTAAATCTACTTGTATTTTAAGAATTTAAGCAATATATTAGTAGAGAAAACGGTATCTTGTTGATTTATTCCAATGTTTTGTGCTACTTCTATTTATAGAAATGCTATACGTTTTGTTTTCAGCATCAGCAGCAGGTGGTGGCAGCTGTAGAGAGAGCAAAGCAAGTTACCATGCAGGAATTAAATGCCATTATTGGGGTTGGTTTATTAAGTATTCTGCATTGTATCTAATGTTAGATGGTTTAAATAGCTCAGTTTGTAAATGAGTTTGGTAGCGTTATGAAATTTTAAATGACTCTTTCTGGGGTCCTGGGATTAATTGTCAATATAGCTGATAAGAGAGTAAAATCTAGAACATTCACAGGATTGTATTATGGAAAGTTGACTAAACTGCCTAATGGTTAAAGATGTAGAAAGTGAAGAAATAGATATC
The DNA here is from genome assembly GCA_905160935.1 of Enchytraeus crypticus. Lineage (NCBI taxonomy): Eukaryota > Metazoa > Annelida > Clitellata > Enchytraeida > Enchytraeidae > Enchytraeus > Enchytraeus crypticus. The sequence continues at coordinate 63,826 of CAJHZI010000436.1, read as the reverse complement.
ATTCCAGATGGTCGTTTCACTCTAATGTATTTTTCCTAGTTCCTGTTATTTTGATTATTACTTATTTCATTTATTTGATCTCAATTTGCTTTTAATCTTAATGTATTTCCGTTAGCGATGTTATAGATAACAACAACGGTTGCTGTATTAGAGTCCATAGATTCGTTTTACTTTCCTCTCACATGTTATACTCTTTATGTGAATAAACTTTTCAATATATTACAAAATTCGCTATTTCTTACAGTTATTCATAGATATTCTGACCTCTGTTTATGGTTTTTCATTAACACATAACTTTAATATTTTAGCTAGAAAAGCTTAGGATTTTCAGAGAGAGAGAGAGAGTGAGAGAGAGAGAGAGAGAGAGAGAGAGAGGAGGGAGAAGAGATGGAAAGAGAGTGATAAAGAGAGAAGGATAGAGAGAGAAGAATAAGCTTAGGGCCTATTGTTGAAGCGTAATCACCAGAAGATATAGACAGCAAGCCATTAAATCACTGTCATACTCATAGTCATTCAATGACATACCTACAGTCATTCAATGTCATAGCTGCAGTCATTCAGTGTCATACCCACAGTCATTATTCAATGTCATAGCTACAGTCATTCAATGTCATACCTACAGTCATTCAATGACATACCTACAGTCATTCAATGACATATCTACAGTCATTCAATGTCATACCTACAGTCATTCAATGTCATACTTACAGTCATTCAATGTCATATCCACAGTCATTCAATGTCATACCTACAGTCATTCAATGTCGTATCCACAGTCATTCAATGTCATGCCCGCAGTCATTCAGTGGCATACGTACAGTCATTCAGTGTCATACACACAGTCATTCAGTGTCATAACTACAGTCATTCAGTGTCATAACTACAGTCGTTCAGTGTCATACCTACTGTCATTCAGTGACATACCTACAGTCATTCAGTGACATACCTACAGTCATTCAGTTAGTTGACGGTGCTGCTGGTTTACGGGTAGGCCTATGTGACAAGATTCAGCTTTCACGTTCACTAGGGTTGATGCTCTTGTTAGCATAACCTTAAATCTCTATGTACTTATTGATTGATTGATTAATTTTACCAACAGAGTGCAGATCTGAAGCAGATGTATGCTCAGAGTGATTGGCTGCAGCAACTAAAGGTGAGGAAATCATTCCATCATTTCAATCAATAAGAATTTAACGTCCGGTTCTTCGCCTTAAGGTAATGTCAGGGATGTCGATGCTGTTATCAAATAATCTATGTTGCTATCAATTAATCAATGTTGTATTCAATTAATCAATGTTGCTACCAATCCATGTTGTTACAAATTATCAATGCTGTTATAAATTAAGCAATCTTGTTATCTGCCTTCGCCATCTGATCAATCTCGTCATCGCCACTCGCTCCATCCTGTGGCGATGTCAGTAAGATATTCGACCGCGGATCAGTGTGTGCGGGGTTCAAATCCTGGTCTCGCCCGTCACTGACATCGCTTTCGAGTGAGAAACTGACGTTAGCATTAGCTTTGCCAAATTTTTTATCAATTAATCAATGCCATTATAAATTAATCTATGTTGTTATCAATTAATCAGTGTTGTTATCGCCTTTAGTAATCTCGATTGTGCAGCACAGAGCTGTCCGTTCATTAATTAATTAATTTGTTAATTTAGTTATTTGTTATCTATAGGTTCATTTATTTCTTTTAATGGTTAACATCATAAAGAGAATGTATGCATATTGGATCCGTATGCAGTGTACTGTGGTCTACTTGCTTAAAATTACAAAATGAATGAATGACCTACAATGTCAGCGATAAAAGTGAAAATGAACCGATTGATTAAAAATTCTTTTAAATGTTGATGATAGGACATGATCTTGTGACAACTTGTTTGAATTGTCGAATGTCATCAATAGACTTGCTTTGGAATTAGTAATAGGCTCGTGGTTATACATGTATATTGTTATTTATGCTGATCAGTAAATCCCATAGTAATCCCATATACATCAATAGCAAAATTAATTGCAGTGATATTATATAGCCTAGATCAAAGAGTTCATGCTGTATCTATATTGAAACAACTATTAGACCACATTCGATCAAAAGCCGCTGTGATCGAGTGGTTATAGTGTTAGGTTTTTGGTCCTGACTGCCTGGGTTAGATTCTCGCTCGCGTCACTTTCATAAATCTTCAATTGTTTTAAGTTTTCAAGGGTAGGGGTTAGGGTTAGGGCTCATCGCAAAAAATGTGTTAGCACAGGTCTTGTGATTGAATTTGATTGCGAATGTGATTGGTGTTCGTTATGTGATTTAATGACCACCATTTATGCTTCTTTTCTGATTTATGTTGTTATTTATATCTGTGTCTTTATCGATGTTAATATTTATGTACCTATTTATGTTCTTATTTAAACTTATGTTTTATTTGTTGTCTTGTTTATATTTTAATTTAAATTTATGTTTTTATCTTCGTTATGTTCTCTCAACATAATTTTTTATGGTAAAAAGTCTCTTGTTGTACTGCATGCACTAATTTTAAAAAAACTAATTGCTACTTCATAAGAAATTATTGTATGAATCATTTTATGTCATATTGAATACATCCGAAATATAATCTAGAAATATAGTCTTTGTTCACTAAACGATGTACCTTTGCGCTTTCTCGCGCCGGTGAAGGGTCTCTAACGATATTTTGCTGTCTGATATACGAAACAAAGGCCAAAAGAGTCTGTTGAATGTTACCCAGCATTGTTATAAAGTAGCTAATATTTTATATGTAGGACATTACTGTGCTATCTGCAAGAGGATATACTTCATTAAGTTGATAATGAATTGATAATTTGATGCGTCTGTTTTAAGGAGTGTATTCCAATAAATGGTATTAATAAATTAGTCGTTGACAGTAGGCATAGTAATTATTTTAGCATTATCTTCTGGTTATTGAAGTTACACTTTTTTACTCTTTTGTTTTTCTTATCGATTTGTGGACATGGCAGTGAGTCTATAGGCTAATGCTGAATGTTGCTATTGTCGACCGTGACACTGTAATTTTGCTGTTTTCGCTCAATATTTTACGGGATAAAGCCTTTTCGTGCCGCATTAACTTAATTAAAAATATACATGTTTCGTTTCTTGCGTCATCCACAGCTTTCATGAAATGATAGAGTTATGTCTAATCTATTAAACATTCTTTGGTCCACCTTAGGCCTCTCTCTAATGGCAATCAACTGGTCGTCAGTATAACTTAGTTAATTTAACTTAGTTAATTTAACTTAGTTAATTTAACTTAGTTAATTTAACTTAGTTAATTTAACTTAGTTAATTTAACTTAGTTAATTTAACTTAGCTCGTATGACTTAGTTAATTTAACTTAGTTAATTTAACTTAGTTAATTTAACTTAGTTAATTTAACTTAGTTAATTTAACTTAGCTTATGACTTAGTTAATTTAACTTAGTTAATTTAACTTAGTTAATTTAACTTAGTTAATTTAACTTAGTTAATTTAACTTAGCTCGTATGACTTAGTTAATTTAACTTAGTTAATTTAACTTAGTTAATTTAACTTAGTTAATTTAACTTAGTTAATTTAACTTAGCTCGTATGACTTAGTTAATTTAACTTAGTTAATTTAACTTAGTTAATTTAACTTAGTTAATTTAACTTAGTTAATTTAACTTAGCTCGTATGACTTAGTTAATTTAACTTAGTTAATTTAACTTAGTTAATTTAACTTAGTTAATTTAACTTAGCTCGTATGACTTAGTTAACGTAGCATAGTGGCAGTAATTAACGTAATTCAATAATTATTATCTTAATATTATTATTTTTCTTTCTTTTATTATTATCATTATTATTATTACTATTATTATTATCACTATTATTATTTTATTTTTATTATTATCACATGTTATGCAGATTCATGAAAATGTTCAAATCATAGAAAGTTATGTGTGATTTAAACTTTATTAAATCAAGTTAGTTTCTAAAGTAAACACACATTATAGTGAAACGATCAACTATGTTGATATCTATCACTTTTAAAACCACATGTTTAATCCGTTACGCAATTTAGATCATTTACCGTATAACCAGTCCAGTGAATGTCCGAGATTTTACACTCAGATCAGCGCGGCTGGGATTCGAACAATTTCTATTTCAATTAATTAATAAATTTTATTAACATTTTATTTCTATTAATTCCCAGCAAATGATTTATTTTCTGCTTTTTGTTAATGCACAATAAGTTACTTATTGTGCATTAACTGTTATTTATAATTCCCGAGAAATACATCGCTGTGCAAGGTCCTAGATATTGTCAATTCCTTACCATCTAGTGTACGCTCGTCTAAGACCTTTAACTCATTTAATGTAAATATTCGTAAATTCTTAATAGGTAGCTAATAGCTCACCTGTCTTCATCTTCTTTGACTTTTTTATTTTGTATTTTTAATCTCAATATAAAATTATATCCCTGCCTATTTTGTATGCAAGAGTTTTTATTATCATTATTAAATTTTATCTTATTTTTCTCTAAGTTCAACATAGTTCACATTTAGTTTCTGTTTTTTTTCTGTTGCATTTACTTGTTTGTATGTTTTGTATGCTTAACTACTCAGGGTTGAATGGCCCTTTCGGTATTCTATTAAAATTAAATTGAATTGAATTCGTCATTATATATTGAGCGTTTTCTCACTAGAAACAAATATCCTATATATAATGCGTAGTTTCGTAGACTAATCATCTTCATTTCTTTTCTTTTAGAACTCAGACGTTCGGCAGATGTATCTAAACGCGCAGAGCGAATGGCTTACACAGCTGGTGAGTAGACGATAATGTTTATGTACCTTGCCCTCCAATAGGAGATAATGTTTATTTTCCTTACCCCTCGTGGGCCCTATCTGGCGACGTAACAGACGTTCACGCACTACCCCCTCGCAGGAAGTCTGTTTTATGCAATCTAGCGTCAAATTCCTAGAACTCGTTTTTGTAGAATTTAATTTTAGTCGAAATATGGATATGGTATTCTGGCCTTTATTGCCGTTCGGTTCACTCATACCATTGATATCTTATCTTGCATTAATGATTGATACTGTGTTATATATGATGCGATGCGTCAGTGATAAACGTTCCACCGCAGTATACTGTATACTGGATGTGAAAACTAAAATAACTTTCACTTCTTTATTCTCGTAAGAGTTTCCAGCTAATATCAGGTTAAGGATGTACCTGAGAAAATCAGGGTCGCCGGAATTTTCTTTTCATCTAACCTACTTGCCTACATATAGTTGTGAAATGTTGTTTTCTAACCACTTATCGACTGATTCCACTGATTCCTTCCAGAATATTCTGACTAAATTCTACGAATTGTGAATATTAATCGTCATATTAAAAGTTACTTTATTTGTTTTCTCGGTACTCAGAACGATGAATGAAACTAGTTTTTGAGTCATAAAATAGACAAGTCTTTGTGTTATAAAATAAATTAGTTCTTTTGTCATATAATAAACTAGTTTTTGTATCATAAAATAAGCCAGTTATTGTGGCGTGAAATAAACTAGTTTTTTGTATTAAAATAAACAGTTTTATATCATAAAATAAATAAGTTTTTGTGGCATACATTTTTACATATAATGTTTTTTTTCAGCAGCAGATGCACGGAGTTCCGATGGGTGGTCACCCGTCCCTGCCACTGGGCCCCCACCCCTCTGCCATGGGCTCAGGGTCCGTCCCCCCCGGTCTACTGCCCCGGCTGCCCTCAAATTCTCTCGCTCTGAAAGAAGAAAAGGGTTGGTACATGTTCATAAGTCTGAACATTCAGTGATGACATTTTTTGTACTATGACATTTGACGTCATACTATATTTGCCAGTTTTTTAGGTTTTTCTCTTTGGCTTTGGTATGTCGTAGACTTTTCTACTAATAAATAACTTTAAATATATTTTTTATACTATCACATTTGACGTCTCATTCTACTCAGAAACTAATTATTGTTGCAGTTAAGTTGACTTAAAATTTTTATAAAATTTTATAACATTTTTATTGTAGCTATAGAGTTATCATGGCTGATTTTGTGCCACTTAAGAAGAAAAGGGTTGGTGCATTTAAAAGAATTAAAGGAAGACCAATATATGGGATGTTTGTTGATTTGATAACAAATTCATATATAAAGATGACAAGGAAGGCTGATGATAGAATTGGTTGGAAATTATATTCTGTGGACCTGCCGTTTGGCAGTACACTAGAAGTAGGAGAAGAAGAAGAAGCAGAATAATAAGAATAAGAAGAAGAAAAAGAAGAAGGTTAATTTTAATTTTAGTAAATGATTAATACTAATAAGTTGAAAAAAGTTTAAATTATTCATGTCATACTTTGTAAAGAATGTACTAATGTGGTAATTTTGTGTGTTTTTGCATATCCTGAACGAAATCAACTTTTAACAGATCGACATGTAAGTAAATCGAGCAGTCATTATGTAATAATTAAATAATAAACAAGTTTTTACACTATCAGTTAAAATGTATTATTCGATTCATGATCGATTTATTTACTAAACTCGTTATTGATCTGCTCATTTGCGAATTTTTGACTTTAATATTAATATTGGTATCATTTGATTTAGATGTAGGGTTAAAATTTAAGAAATTACATTTATGAGATTTTTATTTTACTATCTCTTAAATTTCAGATCTCTCTCTCTCTCTCTGTCTCTCTCTCTCTTATTCTGTAGTGTTCTGCCAAGTGGCAGGTCTAAGGTACGTAACCTACTCGTCTTCTTTCAAATTTCATAAAGAGCACTCCATAGATTACTAAGTTCATCTCTTCGCGAGGGCTTATCCATGTTTAGTGGCCTAGGACTATAGACAAATTCTACTTCAGGTTCGTCTCTCGAACGCAAGAAAGTAAAGAGGCTTGCCACAGATTTGAACCCAGCACCGATAGCTTCACACTCGGACGTACTGTCGATATGCAATGGATTTTCTTTAATATTTAAGAAGCTGTTTATATTTTTCTGGAATTGCCTAGCCTTGTTAGCTTAATTATGTGTTCAATTTAATTAATTGTATTTTTTTAATTTGTTGTTGTTTTATTTTCTTGATTAGAGGGGCTCAGCCTCACCTGATAGAAAGTACGACTGGGGTGGAAGATCTCCGGATGTTGGAAGTGAGTCCGGAAAAAGAAGAAAAATGGATGATAAAGTAATTTACTAGTTTAAGTATTTAGTTAATGGCTTAAAATTGTAGTTAATTTGTTTTTGCGTTAATTTTAGTTAATTTATCTTTGCGTTAAGATTTTTATAAACATTCTGTTGTCGAACCTCGTTTAACGTTAGTTACGCATGTCTGCAGTAGTATGAGAGTTAATTAACTTCCTGCACCTAAATACCATGGTAAGAACTTATGTGATTTCGTTTAGAAATGGACAGAGAAAAAAATTGTTTTCTATATTTCTATTTTGTCATCCGGTTTATCATTTCAAAATCTCTTTGGCATTATCAGTTCTATTGGATTGTTTTGTAATTCAATGATCAATGATCGTATTTGGATTTAGGGGCAAGATTGTAAATCTGGAATATTTAGTAAGTTTAATAACTCATTTAATAATCATGATAAACTTGTAATCAAACTGTACTAGAGAATGATTCAGTACAAATACAAATTAACAGTAAAGAATTGACTGCTTCGGCATTTAATTATTTTAGTGTGCTATTGGTAGGTATGGTCTTGAAATTGAGAAAATTTTTCAAGCGTATTTCTATATAGGGCCTACTAATTTTTGTATGTAATATAAAGGTAACGCTAAGTGATTCGAGTGAGTTGAATGATATGAACCACTCCTATGATATAGGAATGTTTTAAGACGGCGCCATGCAGAGTTATAAACAGTGAATAGGCTATACATCCTCATCTTCGTGTTCTTGTTTTAGGATAGTGATGGATCGAAGAGCGAACAGGATTTAGTGGTGGATGATGCCAACCAGGTAAAATAATCCTTTCATCTTCCATGTTCTAAAAATATTCAAAAATTATATGTTGTCTGCTTTTTATGATTCAATATACGGTATATAAATTGAGAGAGAGAGAGAGAGAGAGAGAGAGAGAGAGAGAGAGAGAGAGAGAGATAGATAGATAGATAGATAGATAGATAGATAGATAGATAGACAGATAGACAGATAAACAGACAGACAGACAGACAGACCGACTGATAGATAGACACATAGACAGACAGACTGACAGAGACATTGCATTAGAGGGAGATAGAATTTAACAAATATACCACATTAATATTAAGAGATATTTCAGTTAAACAAAATTATTCGTATTGTAAGTCACACGTTATTGTGACTTATGCCTCTAACATTGATTATATTATTGTATTTCCTGCTGTTGATAAATTAATTGTAAAAATAATTCAATAAATTAAATTCTCTTGTACATTCGCCAGATGTCGCCAGCTAATGGTGAGAGGTCGAGGTCACCGAGGGGTAAGAATGGTTCTGATAGACCTCCTAAGCACGAACCAGGGTCTCCCAAGCGTAGCGACATGTCTTCCAGGGGAAGCAACTCTTCCAGGCATCGCGATGTATGTGTGCCTACATGTTTGTAATTATAGTTTAGCTTTCCAGTGCGTACATGATTCCCTTAAAATTGTTTGGTTTTAGCTAATATTATTTGCGATCAGGTTATTGTCGCTATAACGGATATTGTCGAAGACAAGGTGTGGAACTATAAATGTTTTCCTTTCTTGGTAGTAAAGATTAAGTTGTTTCAAATGTAAGCTTTAACAGTGGATCCTTCTAGACGTTCTATTACACCTTGTACAAAATGTCATGTACACCTTGTACAAAATGTCATGTACACCTTGTACAAAATGTCATGAACACATTGTACAAAATGTCATCCAATGTATCTCCACTTTGATTAATTGCTTTGTCGATATTTCCCTCCTGCGTGAGCGCTAAAGTTCGTGTGAACTGATACTAACGAGTATGAATATGTGCTATGAACCTGCCACATATCAGAACAGTAGCGAGTGAGAGAGAGAGTTTATGCAAGACTATCATAACTATCATCATCATCGTCATCAACTTCCCTTGAATCTCAGTATAGCTTGGATCGAGATATTAAATTTGTGCATTCGTTTTAGAATTTATTGCAATTTCTGGAGCCTTGGCGGTCACAAACCGAATTCCCTTTCCAGCGTTGGTTTGGATCTTAGTGCTTTGTAGTGTTCGACGACACGTACAATTCCAAGGATAATCTATTCTTCAGCAGCCCGGACACAACACGAGTAAAGATTATCATAAACATTTATTTAATTTTTAGGAGAAATCGGGATCCCCAGCTCTCGGTAAAACATCTAGTAGTTCAGGAAGCAGTTCAGCAGGGCCTTCTAAAGGTCTCTCGAAGCTCGGTCAACCCCCCTCATTAGGTCGGTATCAGGTCTCGACCTGTGCTCTAATTTACTTTCAAAAATTCTTTCTTAGATGCTTTTAAATTCTGATTGCGTTAAATTTCAAGCTATGCCTTGTTGTAGCTAACGCATCAACTAGAAGTGAATGCTATTTGTCTTCCTCTGTTCAATGTTGTTGCTTGCCCAAATTGCCAAATTTAGTGTTGACATCTTTCGTCATTTCTTTAGGACAGCATTTCTTTCTTTAGGTAAAAAGGCTGGTAAAACTAAGGTTAACCTCAGTTTCCTCACTCGAAAGCGATGTCAGTGACGGGCGAGCCCAGGATTTGAACTTGAACATACCGATCCACGGTCGAATATCTTACCGACTTCGCCACAGCTTTCAGCCATTCGTATGAGTATCTTGGATGGCACAAAGGGTAGTACACTTGCCTGAATTAATTAATCCTGGGCTCACCCGTCATTGACATCGCTTTCGAGTGAGGAGACTGACGTTAACACAAGCTTTACCAGCTTTATAGGTAATATATCTTGTGTTCGAATCTCTCCTATTCGACGTTTCCTTATCCTGGTAGCGAGAGGCAGAAGAGGCACTTTCATATAAGTATAAATAATGTAATTCTGATAATTATAAAGCGAGTTATTAATTTTATCTCTTTGGCGCTTGCAGTACCCGGAGACTACCCGGCTTTTCTGCCGCACATGGCGCACGCCCTGCCTCCGGAGCTGAGCCGAGATTTGCTTCCGCCCGGACCCATGGCTGGATTCCCGCGACCACCGCTGGTAAGGCTTCCTGTTCGTTTTTAATGAGTAGTTTCATTGTTTACCGTGTCGTGTCCGGATTACTGAATAGATCTACCGTAGACTGCACGTGTAGTGAGAGGCTGTTAAACAGGACCTGAGGAAGGCTAAGAGAAGTTACTCCAGAAACCATATTTATTCATGACATAGGCTACTTTAAAATGTGGATAAGACTTTGGCTATTGTGTATCGATTAGCGTAGTAATCGATACACAAGTAGAATTGAGTTTTTCTTTTCGGATTGTGACAGCAGACTGCGAGTTGGAATATTTATCTTGGACCTGCCACTTGGCAGTCGTCACAGTGAGTTTCAGTGCATTATATTTCCTATAAGCGTTTACTTAATTATAAAAACCGATTGCAATTGACACCTTATGATCACTAATTTATGTTTTATTAGATTTTTACAGTTGAATTGAGCCATTAAAATCTTAGTGTTCTGCCAAGGGGTAGGTCCATCGATTTTGGAATATTCTACTCTTGTGATGCTTTTAAAGAGGAAGGCGGAAGACAGAGAAGAGTGGAGGCGTTATGTACCATGGACCTGCCAGTAGGCAGTGCACTAAGAGAGAGTGATGCTTTTCACTTTCCATAAGGAGCTTTCCATAGATTAAACAGTTAACCCTTTACAAAAAGGGCTATGCTTTCTTCTTCTTCTTCTTCTTCTTCTTGACTTGAGACTTGAGAATAATATGACTTCTGAGGTGATATCCGATAGACTTCCTCAGTTTTTGCTCGGTCGCATCTTATGACACCTGCAGTCCACGGTTGGTCTATTCTTCAGTGTTATGATAGGATATAATAATTACGGGATATTAGTATATGAAGCGTAATTTAGAGCTAAAGCATCGACTATTCATATACTGAACGGCTGGATATGAACGTTGTCCTGAATTTATTTTTTAAAGATTTACCTCCGCGTGTATATTTTCAATTTATCAAAATACTTTCTTCTAGTCTTTTGCATTTTTAATTTAATTTCTCCAATATTTCATAATCTTTAATTTTTTTTCTAATTACAATTGCTTAACTAACCGAATTAAAGCTAAGTAGTTAATTGGATAACTAGTTAATTAGTTAAATTATATTTGTTATTCATTGCAGGCTCAGTGCTTTGATCCGAGAATATCAGGAGGAAAGCCGTATGTTGTTGTTGTTTACTTAGTTAAAGTTCGCCTATCAATTACTTTGATAATTAGTTAATGAGATTTTTAGATTAAATGTAAAAGTTTCAAAACTTGAGGCAATTTATGTATTACCAGGTTATGAAAATATTATTCCAAGAATTAGGCTTACTTACGTTCAAAGAATTTAGCTAACAGCTGTTCCACAATATAATCAAAAGCTAGTCTAAGCCTGTTGATACACTGTCATTTCACAGTTTAAAAATGCCATTAACCAGTAACGCATTCTAATATTCGGTGCCCGAGTGAAATCTGCAAGGTACAAATCCGATTCTCGCCCCTTACTGACATCCTTTCGAGGCAGGAAACTGACGATAAGCATGGCTTTAGCCTCCTTAAACGTCCTATAATACGCATCGTCCTTATGTCTTTGGATGGGGATATGGCGTAACGGTTAGAGCGTTCGCCTCGGATGCAAATGGCATGGATCCAAAGCTCAAATCTGTCAAGAAATGATGAATCCCCTTGGGTAAATGAAAGGCTAATCTTGTATAGGAGCTTTGCTGCGATTGGCGCTATCAATAGCAGAGATATGATTAACCTTGGAAAGGATTAATTATATCCTGCCAGGAGCCTGTAAAGCCGTCTCGAAGACAGGACACCGGCAATGACACCGCTATAGAAATAGTCAGAGGTTATTACAGTTATTATTATTATTTAAATAGAAATTTGACCCCGGGTTTTAAGAAACCGAGGTTTAAGTAAAACCATTCGAGCAATACGTGCTGAATCGCCGCACGGCTACTCGAGGCCATCTAGCTGTTTAAAAGAATTGCTGAAGCAATTCAATTTACATAAATGCAATCTTGTTGCATTTCGATCATTTCAGCGCCTATTCGTTTCACGTCAGTTCAGACGGTCAGATACAGCCCGTGCCGTTCCCGCCCGATGCCCTGATAGGGCCGGGCATCCCCCGCCACGCGCGTCAAATCAGCACCCTCAACCACGGCGAGGTCGTCTGCGCCGTCACCATCAGCAACCCCTGCAGGAACGTCTACACGGGCGGCAAGGTAGACCTGTTGTCTCTCTCTCTCTCTCTCTCTTAGTGCACTGCCTAATGGCAGGTCCGTGGAATATAACTCCTCCATATATTTCTATCCTCTGCCTTTCTCTTCATATGAATATCTCTCTCTTAGTGTACTGAATACTGGCAGGTCCATGGTATATAACGCCTCTACTCTTCTCTGTCTTCCGCCTTCCTCTTCATGCCCACATATGAGTGGGTCTTTAACATACCTTATCTCGGCCCCTGTCTCTTTTTTTCTTTCATTCTCTCTTTCATATCAATATACCTTACATATCAACATATGAATTAATTATCAAATCATCCAACATCGCAAGTCTCGGTCTTTCTCTAATCTTTTCCCGTCCATTCTTCCCTCTATTACCGCTCTCTGCAGATCATTCACTCTCAGTACACGACCCATCAAATTAATTCCTTGATAGTTTAGTGCATGTTGGTTTTAATATGTAACACAAAAGGAGCAACTGAAACTTCTGCAAGAGAATTAATTTCCCATGGGACTATGACAGAAGTAGAGAAAAATATACAATGACCAATTGAATGCCGATTTGATTGAAGTTGCTTTTGACCTGAATTGGAAAACTGAAATACAGAGTTTGTTTACTGGACTTGCCGTCTGTCAGTACACTATTTAAGGAGGCTGATTTGAGATGGTTATAGTCTTCTCTATTGGACTATTTATTTACTTAATTTCATGACTGAACTGCTACAAATAAATGTAATTATTAAGTTAACTAAGTGCAAATATTGAACAATAATTAATAATTGCTTTAATATATTCATTTCTTTATTCGTCGTAAACAGACAGGATCAATATACATCACACACACTCACACACACATACACACACACACACATACACATAAACTTACACGTACGATCATATACAATCAAAATACATTATAAAGAAACTTAAATGTTCCTGCTAATTCCAGAACTAGCATTAAAAGCTTCGTTAATTAAATACCCGCTTCCACTATAAAACCTTTCATCGTCCAGAACCATCAAACAATATATAGGCAATCTAAAACAATCACAAAGTTATCTAGTTCTCTCAGTGCATGTCTAGTTACGCAGTGCTTTAAAATTATATTTCAACTGACGCAATTTAGTCTGTTTCATAACTTTATTTTAAATTTTGCGACAATTTGCAATTATCCTAAAATTTTAAGTAGGAGCTTACAAAGATTTCTTTAGGTGTAGGTAAGGCCATCATGACAAGTTGAATAAACGACGTTGGGAACATAACTTCTACGTTGGGACGTTTTGACATATACAGTGCCAATATATAAAGGATTGAATTAAAATGTTTGTTGTCGTTTAGGGTTGTGTGAAAGTTTGGGATATTCGTGATCAGGGAACCAAGTCCCCTATATCTCAACTCGACTGCTTGGTTAGTAACGTCCTGAAATCTCCAGTTTTACATCTCCAGTTAAATATATACATATATATATACATGTGTGTGTATATATATATATATATACATATATATATATATATATATATATATATATATATATATATATAATTTCCGCTATTATATATATATATATATATATATATATATATATATAATAGCGGAAATTTACTATAAAATGATAAAGATATGCATTTTGCAGTATTCTCATTTCTGTATTTTATATTTTTTCATAGTAGAGTCTGTTGGCCTAAAACAAGATTTATCTTCAATGCCTTTTATACATGGCTGCTAAAAATATGGACTCGTACATTGTTATAATGAGATTTTAGATATTAGTCTTTCCTAACAGAAAATTTATTTTTCTGCAACTTCTATTGTTGCTTTATAAATAGATTGATTTTTAGCCATTTATTAGAAACTTGCATATTTTTGTCGTTTTTTTCTGCCTTTTGAATATTTGTATAATATTGATAGCTAATATATTTTGTCGTATTGTACTTGTCAATATTCCGGCTGGAGCCAGTGGCGATGTCGGTAAGTTATTCGACCGCGGATCAGTCTGTGCGGGTTCAAATCCTGGGCTCGCCCGTCACTGACATAGCTTTCGAGTGAGGAAAGAAGAAACTGACGTTAACATTAGCTTTTTTAGCTTTAGCTTTTACTATTTACTTGTTATACTTGTTATGACTTTTCATATATTTTTATTATATTAGAGTAAATAAATTGTTTAGTGGATTTGAATATAGTTTCCTTATTGTTTGAAGCAAAGAGACAACTACATCAGATCGGTTAAGCTACTGCAGGACGGAAGAACTCTTATAGTTGGCGGAGAGGCCAGTACTATCTCCATCTGGGACTTAGCAGCAGTGAGTGTAGATTATGATAAAATATCGTAATATAATTTAACTCAAATATATTTTCTCATGGACGTCTATTGAATTGTTTAACCTATTTATCTGTAAGTATGTTTGATTTTTTGTGTAAAGCTCCTCTCTCTCTCTCTCTCTCTCTCTCTCTCTCTCTCGCTTTCTCTCTCTCTATCTCACTCTCTCTTGCTCTGCCTATATTTCTATCTCACTTTATTCCCTCTGCTGTTCCCTCTAACTGTTTATTCTGTTCCCTCTGTTCCCTCTATTCCTTGTTTCCTTCTACCTGTTTATTCATGCTGTACCGTATTCATGCTGACCTCATTGTAAAGCTTTCATTCGGCAACAATTGAAGCACAATTGTAAGAAGTACCTGTTCGAAATCTTATTGTATTAGCCTGTAGCCTGATCTACGACTTCTAATTTCCGTGTTGTTTATTCGGAGACACTGAAGAATAGAAAAACCGCAAGCGCAGTAAGAAACGACTAAGCAAAGACTGAAAAGGCAAACCACCTCAGGAAACGTATTTCTTCCCAAACAATAGGCTACATTAGGTATATATCGCGGATAAGGCGTAGCCTTTTGTGAACTGATTAACTTATTGATCTACATTACAGGATAGTTTAATCGATTATGCTATTTTGGATCGTAAAAGCAGACAATCTTGGACCTGCCACTTGCAGGTCCAACAATAGAGAGAGAGAGGCTCCTAATATAGATTACCATTGTTTCGACTTTTGTGACAAGCGCAGTTTGATCTATTCTAAAGTGTTCTGGATACCTAACTGGCACAGTGTACTTTACTCTGTCATTTCCCCATTAAATTACGATATATACTTATCACATTTATAATTAATCATAATTATCACATTTATTATAATATTAATCATAATTATCACATTTATTATAATATTAATCATAATTATCACATTTATTATAATATTAATCATAATTATCACATTTATTATAATATTAATCATAATTATCGCGTTTATTATAATATTAATCATAATTATCGCGTTTATTATAATATTAATCATAATTATCGCGTTTATTTATCGTATACGTATCACATTTACTAACACATACATTTGCCAACACATCTAATTGTTTCATTTATGCTACTAAATTTACTTACCAAGTATATTTTTCGTATTTACTGATCTCATATTTGCCCTACTTAAATTATATTATAAAATCTGAAAATTACGTTGATTTTTCACATGTATTTATTTTCTATTCTTTCACTCAGTCGACGCCGAGGATAAAGGCGGAGTTGACGTCCAGTGCTCCTGCCTGCTACGCCCTCGCCATCAGCCCTGACTCGAAGGTCTGCTTCAGCTGCTGCAGTGACGGTAACATCGCCGTGTGGGACTTACATAATCAATCTCTAGTCAGGTATCCACCAATCAATCAATTAAGTCAATTAAATAAATAAATCTATCAACCAATCTATCTATCACTGGCTGGAGCCAATGGCGATGTCGGTAAGTTATTCGACCGCGGATCAGTATGTGCGGGGTTCAAATCGTAGGCTCGCCCGTCACTGACATCGCTTTCAAGTAAGGAAACTGACGTTAACCTTAGCTTTACCAGCTTTTTGTCAATCTTTTTGTCTTCATTGCTCTGTGAGACTTGCATAATGCATCTCTAGTTAGGTATCCATCAGTCAATAAATCAATCAATTCAATCAATCTTCTTTGCTGTTTGAGACTTGCTTAATCAATCTCTAGGTAGGTATCCATCAATCAGCCAATCTGACACTAAATCAGTCAATCTTCCTTTCTCTGTGAGACTTGCTTAATCAATCTCTAGTTAGGTATCCATCAATCAGTCAGTCTATCAATCAATCAATTTTCATTGTTCTGTTGAGACTTGCATAATCAATCTCTAGTCAAGTATCCATCAATCAATATATCAATCAATATATCTATCCTTCAGACTTCATTCTCTGTGAGACTTGCATACTCAATTTCGAATCATCAGTCAATCAATCAATTGACGGATGACTAGATCAATTCTAGTCATCTATTCATCAGTCTATCAAACAGTCATTTTATCTCTCAATCAGTACTCTGGTATAAAATACTAAATTCTCTTGGTTCGAAATACTGCAATCAGTCACTGACCTGTAGTTGTTGTAGGTGTTGAAGATTTTGTAGATGTTGAACGGCTAGAAATTCATTTCAATTTATTTATCTATTAGTTGCTCTCAGATGAAAGAAAATAGTCATCGCTATTTATGTGGTTTGATTGCGTAGTCCTTTCGATACTCCCCTAATGTCGCTTTTGTATGAGGAACCGGAGGTTATGGTATCTTTGATGGACTAGTGTTAACAATTAGTATATTAATATAATGATTTTCTGTGGACACCTTTATATCCTAAGTTATTTAAAAGTTAGTTTGTTTAATATTGTTTTTGTAATTTTCAGCGATATATGCCTTTCAGTTTTGATTACTAAAACTTTGGAGTTAAAACAAAAACTAGGTAGTTATTTCTGGAGATGCAACATTTTTTAAAAATCTTATATCGTTGTTCTATGTACATGTATGAAAATTTTTATAGCGCCGTTCGGTAGTCCACTTTTTGTACTTTTTGCGTCGTAATACTTTTGCTTTGATTTTATTCACATCAAAGCGTAAAAAGGAAATAACTGAATTTTTGCGAGTGGCTAAGTACTTACTGTATTACTGAACCTGTTTTAGTGTTTTTATTTTTGTTTTTCTGTTCTTGTATCTCTAGTTTTTAATTTTTAAAATATATTTTCGCAGACAGTTTCAAGGCCACACAGATGGCGCTAGTTGTATCGATATCGCTCCCGATGGCAGTAAGCTGTGGACCGGTGGTTTGGATAACACCGTGAGGCTGTGGGACCTGCGGGAAGGCAGGCAGCTACAGCAGCACGACTTCTCCTCGCAGATATTTTCTCTGGGTTACTGTCCCACAGGAGAGTGGCTAGCTGTCGGGTATGTATTACTGCTGATTTGTTGTTGGGGGCTCAATTCTCTGGTAAGGATAGTAAAATCTCGAACATTCACAGACCGTTAAATGGGGTAATTAGCGTCTGTTGGGTAAGCAGGATAGTGTTCTCGGAAATTGACGCCCCTGCCCATTAAATAGTGGGCCCACCTCGTCATAAGCAGAATCCCCCCAAGAATAATGGTATATCAAATGGAATGTTAGATGATTTAATGATCCACTCGTATGTGGACATGAAGAGGAATGCGGAAGATAGAGATGAATGGAGGCGTTATATACCATGGACCTACCAGTAGGCAGTGCACTACTACAGGCATACTTCTGTGCATAGTTTGCTTGAGGCGTACCTGACATTGTGTTATGACGAGAAATTTCTTAAACTTTTTGTTAAATTCTTATTGATTAATTGATTGGAATATAAAGTGCTGAAATGTTTGATCATGCGCAATGATCCAACATTTCAAGAGCAACATGATCATAATATAATGTGTGAGTATATAACTTATCATTTTGATAAGACCAAGTGTAGTGATGTCACACATGATGTCACATCATTGCGATGATATGATGTGAAGTGGTATCATATCACATATCATAGTTATAAGCCTTCTAGACAATCTGTCGCAACAATTCGATAAAAATGTTACGGACTTATAATTAATTTGGTGAAATGTTTTATACCGGTAGTAGAATTATCGTTAATGTTTGCCTGTATAAATGTTTGCCTGTATAACTGTTTGCCTGTATAACTGTTTGCCTGTATAACTGTTTGCCTGTATAACTGTTTGCCTGTATAACTGTTTGCCTGTATAACTGTTTGCCTGTATAACTGTTTGCCTGTATAACTGTTTGCCTGTATAACTGTTTGCCTGTATAACTGTTTGCCTGTATAACTGTTTGCCTGTATAACTGTTAGTTAGTGGTTAGCTAGCTAGGATACCTATCGTGTATCCTGTTTGATGGATCAGTGCGATTATGTGTGTGTGCGTGCGTTACTGTATGCGTTCTGTGCTTTGTGCAACTGGAATTGATATAACCATATACTTTCTCTCTCCCCCCCCCCCCCTCTCTCTCTCTCTCTCTTTCTCTCTCTCTCTCTCTCAGTCTGGAGCAATTGACGATGTCGGCAAGATATTCAACCGCGGATCAGTATGTGCGGGATTCTAATCCTGGGCTCGCCCTGTCACTGACACCGCTTTCGAGTGAGGAAACTCACGTTAACATTAGATTTTAGCCTTTTTTAGCTTTATCGAGCAGGAAACTCACGTTAACATTATATTTTAGCTTTTTTAGCTTTATCGAGCAGGACAACTGACGTTGACCTTTGCTTTAATTACTTTCTCTTTTCAGTGTTACCAACTGCTTGTTATTCTGCACAGAATGGAGAGCAGTAATGTGGAGGTCATGCACCACTCGAAGCCGGACAAGTACCAGCTGCACCTTCACGACAGCTGTGTGCTCTCGCTCAAGTTCGCCTACTGTGGCAAATGGTTCGTGAGCACTGGAAAAGACAATCTGCTTAACGCCTGGAGAACTCCGTATGGAGCCAGCATCTTCCAGGTCAGTCTGCTTTGTTAACTACGTCATGAAATATTTAACCGTCTGTTGGTGGTGATATTAACTTCCGACTAAGCTGATCAGAGAGTAAAAGCTGGGACACTTACAGGACCGGTAATATGGATAATCAAATTTAGGTCAAATTTAGGTTTTCTAAAGGTTTAAACATGTGGCATTAAACGTAAGAATCGTCGTGGAAGGTAATTAATTATAATGCATGTTTAACTTTTAATTTTACAAAGCACGAATTCTAGGCTTACCGTCATTCTCAAATGCACATCGTCTGCGTCATGAAATCGGATTTGAATCAAGCATATACTGAGCTGCTGTCATACAACTAAACTGGTATAGTACTGGCACAACCACATACTATCTACAGTACTGAATTTCAATGCTACTAGTATCATGACAATATCGAGTACATACTGATGCTAGATCAAAGCTGTCTAATTGATAAATTGAAACAAGTTGATTCAGTTTATGCGTCTCCGACCTCCCAATCAACTCTGACAATTACTCTTAATATACTTGTATGCCTAATCTGACGTACCATTTAATTTTCCCGTGTTGTGTCCGGGACATTGAAGAATACATCGCTGACTGCACGGGTCCTGAGAGGCGGCAAAGAATAAACTGAAGAAGCCAACTATAAACCACATCCCACATCAGAAGTCATAATTGTAGTAAACTATAGGCTACATAAGGCTTGGATGAGGCATATCCTTTCGTGAAAGGATTAACTTTTTTATCTGTGGAAAGCTCTTTATGGAGCGTTAAAGAAGACTCTGAGTATGAATATGTACCAGGGATCTGCTACTAGGCAGAACACTAGAGAAAAAGACTGTTTCACTAAGTATATTCTATTCTAGCCTGTTACCAGGATTGCAAACAGTGGTGAGGCATTTTATTTAACAATAAGTAGCAGCAATGAAAGAGAAGCATCATCGCATTGCGTTGCAGATGTTTTCAGATGTATGTCATGTAGTATTTGTGTTATTTATATTTCTGTGCAGTCAAAGGAATCATCATCGGTGTTGTGCAGTGATATATCGGTAGATGACAAATACATCGTGACGGGATCGGGCGACAAGAAGGCCACGCTCTATGAAGTCATATTCTAATTTAACCTTACTCGCCAGATTTCTGACTTCTATTTCTCGTTACTCGGCAGATGTCAGGATCTTAATTCTCGCTATTCGTCAAATGTCTGGATTTTGACATGAAATTTGTTAACAATTTTGGATTAGGAAAAACGGCAGAGAATAGAAATACGTGGAGTTTATACTGTGGACCTGACACTAAGCTTTACCCAAAGGCAGAGAGAGAGAAAGAGAGAGAGAGAGTAGAGAAGGACAGTAGAGAGAGAGAGAGAGAGAGAGAGAAAGAGAGAGAGAGTTTAGTCTGGATTTTATTTCCTATAATTCACAAGATGTCAGCGAGTTTTAATTTCTATTACTATTGATAGTCTGAAGGGTCGTGAGCCGAGTCTATGTTGTTACTGTTGGAATGTTCGAAAGCGCCGTGTAGTCATTTTTTCGTTCAATGAAACTGTTGCAAATGGCGAAAGACAAACTCTGCAACTAAATTTTAGTTAGAAAATGATTTTTATTTTGAATGCGATCAGTAATTATGAATAAATGCATATATCTAAATAAGTAGCATGAAATTTTAAAATTATTGAAGATTTATAGGCATATCAAATTTCGTTCATGCCCCGAGGCCAGTCAATTTAGTTTTCATTTCCTCTTCTGTTCTGTGCTTGGTTTTATTTTACTAGTTTTCGCTCAGTTAGACACTGTGCTTCATCATTGACTGATAGAACCAGAAATTGAAACCTGCGTGTATGGACAAGAATTCATATTATACGTTAAAATAACTCTGCTTATGGCTCGTTCATGACTTTAGTGCTAAATTTGCAAATAGTTCATTCATGATTTAGGTTTTGTTAGCCATATTTCTTTACATAACAGACACAAAATTTAAATTTACATTCAGTACCTGATTTGTAATGTGTAACCCAAAATACGTGTTCGCACAAATGAAAGAGGATGTAGGCCTATAGCGTTCTTAATCTTAATTTCAAAGCAACCATATTACAGTTTCTGTATTTTATTAATTTCTCTATGTACATTAAACATTTTGAATTTTGTAAATTTCAGCTTTTAGAAAAGATATTAATTAAAATCAAATCAAATATAAAGCGAATTTTAATCTTTGTTTCTTATCTTGAAAGCATTGAAGTGCAGGAGCGATTTCTTGCATCTATTGATCCACACCTGTACCGATGTGCTAGCAGTCATAAAATAGAATACAACTAAAATGCAAATAATCATGTAGTAAATGTTTAATCGACAACTTGAAATTCATAGATTCATAAAAAGTGTCAGTTATTCTGAAGGCTATGGAAAGACCCTATAGTTGAAAAGCTCTGAATCAATCTGATCGTTTATGAATGACATCAGAGTGTGTTAACCACGACTAAGCTGCCCAAGTCTCTAAATTTTATAAATAATGAAAATCTCAACGCCTAAATGTAAATTTGTGATCAGTAGCAACTCACTATCTTTGCAGATTCATTATTTTTTATTTACCTATTAAAGTAACTGACAACTACTATGGCATACTATGCTGCGTAACAGAACTTTAATCAATTAGTGTCATTAATAAATAAAAATTTTATTTCATCATTTTATTTGTGTAACCAGTCATTAGGTTAATGCCGGTAAGACGTATTGTTAATAAATATACGTGTGTTGTGTATTGTACTATAAATGAATATGAGATGTAATATATTGGCTTTTCAATGACTACAGTTGTAATTTACATTGATATGGCGTAACGGTTAGCACGTTCACCTGGGAAGCAAGTGGCCTGGGTTCAGAACTCAGGTCAGTCAACAACAAATAGATATCCACTAGGGCCCTGGAAGGTTAATCATGAATTGGAGATTGCTGCTAATTAGCGCCATCAACTGCAAAGATACGATTAGTCATTGAAAGGAGGCTGTTTCGAAAACCGGTCACCGGTATTATAATAGTTGTTGTCATAAGTCAACAAATAATAATTAATGTGATTAATTTATACAATAATTAATATGATGAATTTGTATGATAATTAATTTGATGGTCGCTTCCCTTCGTCCTCATAATGCACCTCCCCACAGTGTTGCCACTGCAGGTAACATTGTCGCCCTGGTAACACTGCAGTGATAGGCCATACCCATCAACCCCCGCTGTTTCACTACCCCCCGAGTTACAATTCAACTGTCGATTCCCGCCCTCTCTCCCGAATCTCTCATTACTCCCTGACTCACTTCCCCCCCTGAGTGATTCAAATAATACATAATATAATTGTCATTAAGTTACCTTTGGATGAGGAAGCTAATGTTAGAGCACCAACCTTTCAGTTAAACTTTTCTGTAACTATAACCAATCTGTTAACAGGCTGAGCCGATAGCACACTGACAAGTTCTAACAGCGGATCAGTAGGTTCAGGGTTCAAATCTAGTAGGCCCTACTTTACCCGTTGCTAACACGGTATCGTAGCAGGACACTGCAGCTAAATCAACTTTTAGCCTTTTTAGTCTTTAATTTTAAAGTAGTTAAACTTTAATTGTAACTTTTAACTAAAATTTTGTGTAAATAAAATTATCCATTAAATATTTCCATTTCAAATATTGTTTTTAACTACACTGAATTCATTTCTTTCCACTAGAAGTTAGCAGCGTCAATAGCGAGTTAGTGTTTTGATTCTTTATTATTTATTACCAGTATGAAACAGTATAACCAGTACTTAACACATTCTCATGTATATATTATGTATATATATGTATATGTATATATATATATATATATATATATATATAGAGATATATAATATATATATATATATATATATATATATATATATATATATATATATATATATATATACAGTCATGGCCAAAAGTTTAGCACCGATGAGCATTATTCACTAAAAATTTGTATAATGTGCCTTAGTAACAATATTTCCCAAGTGAAAATCGGTCAATCACTAGAAACAAGATGCTGGGCTGTCACTTGTTACTAAATACACTTGTTTGATTAATACAATGATTATTTGCTTGAGTGATTAGTGTCTGGCATGATACACCCTCTGTGAACCAGGCAAGGTAAATATTCCAGTTTGCAGACGTCCAGCCAGAGACTGTTCAAGCGTAGCCGTAGACTTCACCAGTGACCGTCAAGTAACTTGTTGGTTGTTAGGAAGTTATTATCTGTTACGTAACTGAACTCTGGTTCACTATTTGGTACTTACGCCCTCTTTTGGCAGCCCAGCTTATGTATGTATCTCTCTCCTACTGGTCATTTGATAAATCGACTTGAATAGTTCACAGTATAGGACAGGAGTTAAGCCATTTATTGAATTATCACTAGAATTCCCTTGTAGTAGCAAAACAACTTAGTTTTTGACATTTTGCATACAATATTATACTCATAAGGTAATAGATTTGAAATTGTATCAGCACAATGGGAAAATCCAAAGAAACTTCTCCTATAAAGCGTGCACAAATTGTGGTACTGCATGAGCAGAACAGGTCTCATAGTGAGGTAGCTAGACGTTAACACATAGCCAAGTCGAGAGTGACTCGAGCTATAGCGAGAATGAATGAACTGAGGTGCTATAAGTCTCGCAGAAGGTCTGGACGTCCGCGCATCACCTCGCCTCGCACTGACAGAAAAGTCCTACGTGTTGCTACAGCGCATTCAACCTGGTCATCAGCGTAAATTGCTTCTCAAGCACGATCAGCAGTAAGTGGCAGGACTGTGAGAAGACGTCTTCTAACTGAATTCAACCGACCATCGCGACGCCCAGCAAGGAAACCTCGCCTGACCGCCAAGAATATCAAGGATCGCCTGAGGTTCTGTAGAATCTACCGTCACTGGACGTGTGATAATTGGACGAAAGCTCTCTTTTCGGACGAATCAACGTTCTCGCAGTTCAGATCCTACATCAGAAACGTGCGGCGTCCAGCAAATCAACGGTATAACACCCGCTATGTGATACCGTCTGTGCGGCAAGCACCAACAATAATGGTCTGTGGAGCTTCTCAGGAACTGGTAGAGGTGGCCTATGGTTTATGCCGAAAAATACTTCGATCAACGGACACAAATATCTATCAGTTTTGCAAGATAAACTATTGTTAAACATGGAATTGCTTAACTGTTCAATATTTCAGCATGATAGAGCGCCCTGCCATCCGTCAGCCATTGTTACCAACTGGCTCACAGAACAAGGTGTGGAGGTCCTTGGACCTTGGCCTGGGTCCAGCTCAGATCTCAATCCTATTGAAAAACTGTGGGTTTGCATGAAACAGAAGGTAGCAGCAATGAATCCGTCATCTGAACAAGAACTTATTAAAGCAATTAAGCGAGTGCGGACTAGCGAAATAACACCCGAGTACTGTCGCAATCTTGTGCATTCCATGCCTCACCGGATTAAAGCAGTCATTGCAAACAAAGGAAGGCACACCAGATACTGAGACTAGTGAAAATATGGATGTAGTACATTGACATTTAATAAACATAAACAGTAGTTGC
The DNA here is from genome assembly GCA_905160935.1 of Enchytraeus crypticus. Lineage (NCBI taxonomy): Eukaryota > Metazoa > Annelida > Clitellata > Enchytraeida > Enchytraeidae > Enchytraeus > Enchytraeus crypticus. The sequence goes on along the minus strand of CAJHZI010000436.1, from coordinate 39,010 downwards.
TTTACTTTTAGCACGTCTGGCGCTACAGATTAATGTATGGCAAGTTTAGTGTATTTATCTAATCGGTGCTAAACTTTTGGCCATGACTGTATATTCGAAATATAAGTACAGTATATAGATTTACGAAATATAAGTGTGTATATATATACATTTATGATATATATATATATATATATATATATATATATATATATATATATATATATATATATATATATATTCGTATGTACTACGAACACATATAACTAGTACTAGGAACTCTATGTACTAGGAACGCGTATAACTTTCTACATCATATAATTATATACAGTACACAAGTCCACTATGATACAAAACCAACAACTATAAATTAAACATATCAATGCTGCGGTAGCAAATGCGCTTAAAGTTAACACACTCCAAAACGTTACAATTTCTATAGAATGCGCTAACAAATTGCGCTAATACCTAATACGATATATCGTTAGGTCCGCTGAGCATGGGTTACAGCTGACGGGAGAATATATATACATATACATACATACATATATATATATATATATATATATATATATATATATATATATATATACACATATATATATATACATATATATATATATATATACTGTGTGTATATATATATATATTATATAAAATAACATATAAATATTAATATATAAAACATATATACACTAAGAGAAATTGAAGACTCGATGATAAAGCCTAGTTGAATGTTAAAATAGTTTGTAACGCAGAACAGCTGGTGTCGTCATGATATGACGTCATTATCTGCACTGAACTGCAGTCCAATCAGCTCGATTCTTATTCGAGCTGATTATATGGTATTATTCACTGAACTGGTTAACGGATAATGGACTAAACTTACCAACAAAAGTGTAAATATGCGGCTTCATAAGCGACAAAAATCACCAAGAAGAAGATTCTAAGTATTTTAAGGTTGACAAATTTCTTAGCTTGCTTGAAGCAGGAGCTAACAGATGAAACTGCTAATTATGAGGGTTGTTGTTAATTTGTTTTTATAGATCAACATCAAAAGTAGCTGAGAGCAAAATACACTCAAGAGTATTTTACAAAGTATTTAGTTATTCCTCTTGCCTGACACAGCTTTTATTACGAAAAAAAAGTAAGGTAAGGTACGTGTAAATGTTCAATTTATTTTAGTCTATTTAATTCTAATTAATTAATTTGTAAATTTTCAACTCATTTTCGTTCAAAGACTAAACCATTAAATGAGCGAAAATAAATATATAAATAATCATCTGACTATGCGCTACAGGATGACAGAAAGAGGTCTATTTCTGATGTCTTAATCAGCTAGAGACAATCCGATAGAATTTACTTCATTTAGAATTGACTTCTAACACGACTTAGATCACCTGACATTCACTAGTTCGCTTCAACAATTAGATTACTTCTAAGCAGATGATAATGATACTATTACTATCATCTTTTGTTATTAACGGACGCTAAACTATTATTACTATTATTTAATAGCATTGTTGGTTTACCGTCCACTTCCTCGTCCGAGGAAGATGTCTGGGAAGTGCTTATATCTTTCGATATTTCTATCGTACCAATATCACTTTTACTTTTTTTTTCTTTGTAAATTTTCCTTTTGCAATATTTATCAAGTAGATTTTATAAGACTTGTGACTTTTGCATCATAGAATTTCAGCAAGGCAATGAAATATTTTACTATCGACATAGCACATATACCTTGCGATTATTATTTGACAACATAATTACAACATTTACCTCGACAATTTCTTATATCTTACGAGTTGAGCTAGTAGACTTAACAATGCAACTTATAATACATGTATGTGACACTGCGATACGACATGATGGCCTATATAGCGTGATTTACAGAAATCCGGACTTACACCAATCAGCGATGAAACAATTTCTTTACATTCACTATACACAGCTTCAAATAAATTCTCGGACAGAGTGTGAATAGAGAAAAGTTAACAGAGGATGGCTACAACCGCTCTTGCACACAAAATATCTCGATATCTGCATGCCTCAAGTTGTGATCAATAAAAAGATGGTAAAGCTAAGGTTAACGTCAGTTTACTCACTCGAAAGCGGTGTCAGTGACGGGAGAGCCCAGGATTTGAACCCAGCACGTACTGATCCGCGGTCGAGTATCCTACCCACGTCGTCACTGCCTTCAGTCATGTTATCACTGCATGTGGGCGTTTCGTTTCGTGAAACAATAGCTGAAGAGTCTACTTTACTAAGTCACTTTTACTATACCATATCAATTTACTGTTGCGAGTGTGTTACACTTGGAATTTCCTTACTTGACCTAATATACTGTAAGCTTATCTTCTCTATTTCTGCTACATATATATGTTATGTTATCACTTTAGGATCTTTTTCTTTCTCTTCAGCACATGTTTTTTTCAGATCGATTGGGGTGAATCGATTTGTAGTGACATGTGATGGGGGGACGACCCTGACATCATCCTTGTATGAGGAAACGGACGTTAAACCTTCATTACTATGGGTTGACGGATCTTTTTTTCAGGGAATGACGCCCCTGCCCAGTTTAAGCTACAGTATTAACTATCCGATCAACAAGAAGTTCAATACATTCACTACTTACGGAGACTTGCAACAGTCGTTAAATAATTTAGTCAGTACCATTCGAAGCAAGTTCTACATCTAGTTAATAGCCTGACGTCCAGAGCAGACTGCATGGACCGAGCTTCTGTAACTCTGAAGCTTACCAGCAGTGAACCCTATATTAATACAGTGTTGGGCAGCAACTAAAGGTAGCTATAAAAACACTACTAAATTTTCTTTATAAAAACTATAAAATCTTTTCACCAATTTTCACCACAAAGCACCGTGCCTCTCCATTGTTCTCATATTTCAGTCTCTAAACGTCAACATTCGCAACACAAAACTGCATTTTAGGTAGCCTAAAATCTATGACAACAAAACAAAGATGGAGAAGGTTCTTTCAGTTTTCATCTATAAATTACTGATATGTCAGCTTTGGAATTTGACCAGTAAATGAAATCCGAGGCAAGTACCACATATTTCGTCTCTACCTTAACCTATTAGAATTTTTCTTTAAAATTACATTTCCTAAAACTATGTAGACATTAACAAGTCCCTAATGCTGCCCCCACTCACCAAACCTTACTCCAACAATCACGAATTATGAATTAACATAATCACCATCTCTTATAACCTCAATCCTCAAACATTTCTACACAATTAAAATATCGGGCAACCCACAAGTACCACCCCTCCCCTCAAATTCTAGAGTCTTCTCCCTCCACAGGTTTTACTACAATCCACCGGAAGTCATCTCCACAGAATCCCGCTTCATGTGGACTAGGGAACTCCGAGGTGCGGCTGAGAGATAGAGGAGCTGTTGATTGAGGTGGGAGCCCAGTTAGTGATGATGCAGTCAGCGGCGCTGTTCATCATAGAACTGTTGATCATGTAGAACGGGCACGGGCCCTCCGTCCACTGTGCAACACACAATGGTACTGTATAGTATCAGTATTCTAAAGAGTATTCTACAGCCTAAATAGTACTCTAAAGCCTAAATAGTATTCTATTAATCGATCAAACTGTAAAATTATTAATCGAACGATCGATGCTCCAATTGAATCAGATGACAACGCATACATATCTATTGCTAAATAAACACAGGCAGGCGGCCGAGTTAATAACACGCTTGCCAGATAAAAAAGAGGTCACGGGTTTGAAATTCTGCCATATTTGAAATATGGGTTCAAAATTTCATCTCTGAGAGTAAGTACTTGAATATGGAAACAGAAGCTAAACTTAGCTTTACAGTTTTAAATAAAAATCTATATAGAAACGTTAACAGCTACTGCTGAGTTCAGACCTGTAAAATAGCTGATAGTACAGAAATCAGTTAAGTACAGACCTGTATAATAGCTATTGCTAAGTACAGACCTGTGGCCATTGATAAGTACAGACCTGTAGCTACTGCTGGTACACACCTGTAGCTACTGCTAGGTACAGACATGTAGCTACTAGGTACAGACCTGTAGCTACTGCTGGTACAGACCTGTAGCTACTGCTAGGTACAGACCTGTAGTTACTGCTGGTACACACTTGTAGCTACTGCTAGGTACAGACCTGTAGCTACTGCTGGTACACACTTGTACCTACTGCTAGGTACAGACCTGTAGCTACTGCTGGTACAGACCTGTAGCTACTAGGTACAGACAAGTAGCTACTGCTGGGTACAGACCTGTAGCTACTGTTAGGTACAGACCTGTATAAGCCGATGCTCAGATAACTGTGTGGATTGGAAGTGATCTTTCAGCAGCAGCTGAGAGTAAGTGTCGTGCATACGAAAACTTTCTGCTTCGCTGCCCGGGTTACCCACTATGTGATACAGATCTGATTAAATGCAACAAATTACATCGTCAATAAATCAAATTACATCATCAATTAATAAAATTACATCATTAATAAATTAAATTACATCGTCAATAAATAAAATTACATCATCAATTAATAAAATTACATCATTAATAAATTAAATTACATCGTCAATAAATAAAATTACATCATCAATCAATTAATAAAATTACATCATTAATAAATTAAATTACATCATCAATAAATCAAATTACATCATCAATTAATAAAATTACATCATTAATAAATTAAATTACATCATCAATAAATCAAATTGCATCATCAAAACAGTATTGAGTCATAGCTACATTACACAACAAAAGCCAATTTGTGTAATACTACAAAGGTCGAGAAGCAGATGGATATTATACTAATGCATTTCCAAAGCAGAAGTGGCACAAGTTAAGTACGTGACTACTCTATATGCGTTATATGAGAATATGTTACATGCGAATCCCACATTAAAAGAAAATTTTAGCATTACTCATTATTTATTTTGCCTATTTCTTTATTTAACTATTTACTTCGTTTCATTATTTAATTCTGGCTACATCAGACAATCAGTATTAAAGAATATCATGTACCACAGTTACACGACTCTGTAGTGTTAGGTTGCTTTCTAAATATGTGTCCTATCCAGCCCTTCTTCCTAGTGCTTAATGCATATATCAAATGTCAAGCACTATCAACTTCCTCCAGGATTTCTTTAAGGTATTTTTTCTAGTCTAGCTATTCTCTTCTATTCTTCTCTATAACCACAGATGATTAGATAAAAAGCAATAAATCAGCCAATTAATAGTGGTAATTACAACAAATACATTGTACATATAATTAATTACACTATTAATTATATCGTAATCACCAGTACAAAAACAAAAGTTTTCAATGCTCTGATTAGTTAGATAATATATATTATATAATAGTATATCCCGTGTAGAACCTTGGTGTGGTTGGGAGCACTGCGGAATAAGGAAACCGCTAACAAGCTGTCGCGTGTCCGTAAGAGGCGACTAATGCAGGAGCTGAGGAAGGTAGAGGGGACCCACCTCACCATAAAATTTTTACACTGGATTAAATGGCAGTTAATTCATTATAATAGAGCAGAGGAAGGCAACAAGAAATCACCTCAGAAGCCATATTATTCCCAAGCTATATTAAGGTGTGGATAAGGCATAGACATTAGTGAATTCGTTAATCGATGGTGTGCCCTTTATGGAGCGTGAAAAGCAGCATGTGAGTAGGAATATGTACCTCTGACCTGCTGCTATGCAGAATACTGGAGAGAGAGATACATAATAATATATATTTTTAACACAACAGTATCAGACTAGGTACCTTTAAGTAGTGCAGATGACCAGAGCTGTACATGAACGTCTGGGATCTTACTGGCTAACTGCATTGCTGGTGTTACCATGTTCAGTGCTTCCTAAAACATACACATAAACACAACATTACATATTTAAACTAAGCAGCTTTATGCGACGCATCTTTAGAACACCTACCTGCCTTAGGAAATGTTTTCAGACTATAAAGAGGTATATGTGCACAGATATATATATTTGGATTTGATTATCTAGTGCATCCAAAGCATACAGGTGCACACAACTATTTCTTGCTAGATGTACGAGACACAGAAGAATAGACTAACCCATTTATAACTGCATATGTCGTACATCTAAGTCAGAACTGTGGAAGGCAAAGGGAAACTACATCTAAAATTCTCATCTTTTCAAAGCTCTAGGCTACATAAGATAAGTATAAGGCATAGCCTCGTATGAAGAAATTAACTCTATCCGTAACAGTAGTATCGGAGTTACAGTATATACCATGCACAAACTACACAGCTTGGAAAAGAGAGACAGAAAGAGAAAGAAAAGAATATTGAACAAAAACAGATTCTATTCTGTGATTATAATCAGAGAGCCATATATATTTGTGTATAAACGTAAAACATTAACAAATTCACAATGATCTTTAGATAATCAAAGATTAACTTTGAAAAAACTTAACAGGGATAACAGCAAAGCAAAATGTATAGCAAATGTATTTATTTTAGAAAATAGAAAGACTTGAATTTTCAAAATAAACTACCTGACTATTCCCCAGAGAGAGAAATATGTGACCAAGAAGAACAAGAGAGCAAGACGTTAGTCGATTGAGATCTTCAGCATTTGCCATCTTTAACGTCTCCCTTAAATATCGTCTGCAAGCGACACAACAAAATCAAATCTATAATTATTCAACATAAAGATAGTACAAAGACTACAAACTGGAAATTCCTCAAGTAGAGAATCAATAATGAATAACTGTAGACAACACAAATAGCTGACTATTGTATGATACACAGCATCTATTTTTTAAAATGTTCATAAGATATTTAGATCAAGTCATAGAAACTGCCAACTGTCAAAAATTTTGCTAATCGTATATAGTTCTTAGTTCCAGAAATCAATGCCTATGAAAAACGAAGGACTTGCGTACGATAAAATAACATTACCATATGTTTAAGATAGTATTTATTAAAATAACATTACCATATGTTTAAGATAGTATTTATTAAAATAACATTACCATATGTTTAAGATAGTATTTATTAAAATGGCATCTTATACTTGAAAGGTATTTATTTTATGATATCTATTAAAATGATCAAATTTATTAAGAATTAATTACCAAAAGCGGCTCACTTTTGATAATTAATTCCTTCTTAATTAATAGCCAAGAATCTAGCGTAACCTATATAAGCAACTAAACAACCCCTGGGTTTTCAGAACTCTTGGTTATAAAATCCTAACCTGCCAACCTACAGTTAATAAATTTACAATAGAGGAGGACTGAAAATTCTAAAGACATATTGCATCATAAAAAAATAAAACGTTATAGAAAATAGGAGTGCCACTACAGTCGATGCAAAAGATCTCAGTCACTAAATGTAACAAGATTAACTAGTTTAGTCATTATCTTTATTTGCTAAATAATTTATCTTTATATATTTACTAATTTCTTAAAGTTACGTTAACAAAATTTTACATTTCAATATCTAACAATAGACTTTAATCTTTATGGCACAGATGCAATAGTTAGTGCTCTAAGTCAATGTAGTAAAGAGTTGTAGTATAAGCATGAATCATGCAGTACTTACTTGGCATCATGAAATCTGGTCTGAAAGAAAGCTTGCAGACCTTTAACATAGAACCCTGAGGCTCGTAAACTGTGTGATCTAAATCATTTACAATAATCCAATGCTACTAATTAATTATATGACTAAAAATCAATCAATTATTCAACCCTACAGTCAGCAAAGTAACCCCGAAAATAATTCATCAGTTAAATTATTGAGCAAATTCTTAAGTCAAGAGTCAATCAGCAATTAGCACAAAATACATAATATTAATATATAAGTAACTGCGACTTATATTAAAATTAAACGGTTACAATTCAAATAAGTTCCAGATGGTTAATAATATTTGTGATGGCATAACCACTAAAGGTTAAATCCGAGATTAGTAGTCAGTTTCAAAACTCAAAACACCGTCAATGGGCACAAGATTTGAACCCAGTTTCTACTGAGCAACAGTCAGAAACCTACTGAACCTGCCTGTATTATAATTACACAGCTAAATACATAGAGTGCTATTGTTGTATAGCACTGACCACTGAACAAATTAAGTACATTCTCGGAACACATGATGTACGCATGAAATATTATGTACTGATTTATAACAAATCAATCCATCAGTCAATATATCTGTCCGACCTGTCCATTAATCAATAAATCGCTCACTCGCACAATCACTTCCTCACTCCCTCAATCACTAGCTCATTCATTCATTCACTCACTCAATAACTCAATCATCCAATCTGTCGAAGAAGACAATCAAACACATAGTTAATTAATCAATCTAGAAATCAACCAAACTAACAAAACATCTAACAGTCAATATATCAATCAATTAATCAGTCAAGGACTCACGTAGTAACGAGCCTCTCAGGCTCTATGGCCTCTAACAGGTTCATAAACTCCGCCTGCCTGTTGAGTCGTAGGTAAACAAGAGCAAGATTTAAACTGACAAACGTGTACAGCTCTGGATCGGTCGTCTGCATGAAAAAAAGTAATACAAAATATTATTTTAACCCTATATTTGTAGTATGTAATTATTTTTCGTTATTTTACACTACATCTTTTTCGGCTGGAGCCAGTGAATAGGTTGGCAAGATACTCAACCGCGGATCAGTATGTGCGGGGTTCAAATCCTGGGCTCGCCAGTCACTGACAGTGCATTCGAGTGAGGAAACAGACGTATACATTTGGCTTTACCCGCTTTTTTAATGCGTAATGGATATAATTAAAGTTAAGTCACATTACATTACAAATCAGCATTATAGGCCTATCGACATCGAGAGAAGATGGGTTTAACACAATGGTAGAATGTTAGCATAAGAACCTAGATATTTGAATTTAAATCTCAGTCATCAATGTAAGACCTCAGAGAAATGTAAGATTATTCATGGATTAGAGCTAGCTGCAAAGCAAAAGGTAGCCATTGAAATAGTCACAGGAAAGAACATAGGAATGTAAATATGTTAAAAAAGTATTAAAGCTAAGTTCTATTTCTATACTACAGCAGTACAATAACAAGAGATGATCTCACTGAGATTCAAAACCGAGGCTTCTTGCTAATTAGGCAACAATGCTAACAACTCGGCAACAACAGTCAATACGAAGCAGAAGTTTGAAGAGAACGTGACTCAGAAGAACTCGTCTCATTAGACAACGTCAGATAGTCATAGTCTGTCCACGTTCGAAAAGGTGGGTAATATTAAATATAATATACTAGGTACAATAATAGCAATAATAATACAGGTATATTACTCCTGTAATATTAGACATTTATTAGTTAAATGCAGCAAACGAAATTATCATCTTCTTCTTAGAATTTCACCACATAGCCGGGATTCAAAGCCATATTCAACTGCTGATTAGTTTCCGCCCGTTGTCGGCTGAGTAAATGAGCTGCTGGCTCAATACGATATAGAGAACAAATTTATCGGTCCTGTGCTCTCATTTCTCAAGTTGAAATCTGAATTATGCAGCAATGATTTATTTATTTATTCTTAGACATGGGCTCTACCATATTGTCAGCGTTACCAATGCAATCTAAATGAAGCAAAAGTTGTACTGAGAGTACCCACCCCGAGAGCAGTCTTAAACTGAGACTCTGCAGCCTCCATACAGTTAATAGACATTGCGTACAAGCCCTGGAAATATAAACAATGCAACAGTTTCATTCATTTCTCAATTCATCAATTGTAGGAGTACTAAACTAAGTGATTGTTTACTAGTCACATGGAATTTTAATTTTTTAAATAGTTTTCAATGATAACAAAACAATAACAATTATAGCAATAAAACAAGACCCTTGTTAAACTGAAATTCAAGGGAATATGATGATGATAATTATATTTAACTTTTGTAAAATTAGTTAATGTATTAACTCACATAACCGCAAAATGGGATTCACGCAATTTGATAAATTATATTAGCAAGATTCTTTTTGAAATTGCTAAACTAATTAAGCTTAGAATTACTAATTTACACAAAAGATTTCATAGAATTAAAAGCCTTCATCCATCATTCATTAGAATCCAGTTACTAAACAATTTACATAAAATGAAATACAGAAATTAAGTTGATATGACAGAATTACATTAGTTAGCTTTGAAATAATTTAAAATAATAAATTATCTTGTCAAAATCGAAAAATATCACAATAAGTGACCTCTAGAGTGCAGCCGATTTGAACTACTACATTAAATATTAAATCAAGATGATTGATTAATTATGTGAACACATGTGCAGAATACTAACCATTAGAATGATTAATTATGTGAACACATGTGCAGAATACTAACCATTAGATTGATTAATTATGTGAACACATGTGCAGAATACTAACCATTAGAATGATTAATTATGTGAACACATGTGCAGAATACTAACCAGTAGAGTGATTAATTGTGTGAACACATGTGCAGAATACTAACCATTAGAATGATTAATTACGTGAACACATGTGCAGAATACTAACCATTAGAATGATTAATTATGTGAACACATGTGCAGAATACTAACCATTAGAATGATTAATTATGTGAACACATGTGCAGAATACTAACCATTAGAATGATTAATTATGTGAACACATGTGCAGAATACTAACCATTAGAATGATTTATTGTGTGAACACATGTGCAGAATACTAACCAGTAGAGTGATTAATTGTGTGAACACATGTACAGAATACAAACCAGTAGAGTGATTAATTGTGTGAACACATGTGCAGAATACTAACCAGTAGAGTGTGTATTTGCAGCCGATGAGCTCTGATGAGACGAGGTTGTACAGAGCAAATGTTGCACATCTGAAATATCTGTCGTCAACGAAAAAACCAATGAGATAAGAATGAGAAATATAAATGCATTTTCATATACTTCGCAATTAGATGCACACTTTCTTTCAAATTTTTAAGCTATTTAATGTTACTTAATTGAAATACTATTATAATATTTAAAGTAAAGTGACTTAATTAGTAGAACACTTGCCTCTTAACTTGAGCAAAAGCTGCAGAAAACTCCGACAGCCTCCTCAGATGAGAAAAAAACATTGAATCTAAGAATAAACTGAATTTAATGTTTTGCAGCATGAATGTTCATAGACGGCTAAGCCAAGAAACTAGAAGATTTCAAAATGGAATGCACAGAAAACGCTAATAACAAGTGTTGGTAAAGTGCCATGCCTCAAAACTGTTACTTTAATATACACTATAGTACTTAATAATAAATACTTCAATATAAAATATAATTAAATCTATATACATGTACGAGTACAGACTAAGATCATGTCTGCAAACAGAGATTAATAAAATTAATAGATAAGTGCCTAATAAGAAAGAATAAGAAGTCACAGAAATCCAACTCAACTAAGAAAACTCAAGATTGAAGAACGGAAGCTGATGTTGATGCTAAAAACCTTTAACTTGCGCCTAGTTTAACTGAGACATTACAATCAGTTCTATGTCCCTACAACAGACACAACGAACCTCTTGAATTGCCATGGTTTTATTGCCTGTGATAAGACGACACATAATAATGTGCTCCAGTAGAATAACTTGAAATGTCGCAAGAATAGGTGGAGCTTCCAACACTGAAATGATACAATAAAGTAATATACATCAATACAATAAATAAAATCCACTACAATACAATACATTAAAATATAGTAGCCTACAATTCGTAATCTAACTCCACTTCCTGCAATAATTATATATTGCTCAAATTAAATGTATAATTAATTATCAATTGCTCTCATAATTATAATGAAATATCTTAATTTTACAATCCGGCTAGTTTACTCCGTCATTCTGAGCATTTAAATGATGCTAACAAAGTACATGTAGACAGAATGTAAGAAGCTCTTGTACGACTATCACATCCTGTAACTAAAATAAGACAACACACATATCATTAAACTTTCTCACAATTGGTAAAAAAAACTGCATTATAAAAACTAAAATGCATAGTCTTTGCAGTTTAGCATTAAAATAAAGTATTAGATTAAATACAAGCAAGCCCTCAAAAATTTAGTTCCTCGCCAAAGTATGATGATGTCGATGAGGTAAAATAGAGGAAACCACTCAGAAGGATCACCATTTAATTACAGAAATCAATAAAGATTATCATGAGCTCAAACAATGTGGATAAAATTATGATTATATACCACAGTAAGATAATACAATCAAATAAACGTGATAAAATTAAACTCGATTATTAGTTATAACTAAAAACCATCTTCTTAAAGTAAACAGAATAAAACATTTTTATCCGAGAGATTTACAAAAAATAACTGTTAACAATATGTTCTAAATAAAAATATGATAACAAAAATACAAACTTTTTAGTTTTTCTATTTGCATAAGAGCCTTGTCAGAATATTTCTGAGCTTTCTCCATATAACCCGCTTGTACCGAATGCATAACAGTCAACTAAGCACAAATTTAAACAAGAACGCAATTTGGCCAGGTTCATAATCATAAAATATCAAACAGTCTACATAGGTTAGATCTTAAAAATTGTCATTAGCAGCAGCAAGAACAACATAAGTTTATTACCCTCAATATAATGGACAAGAAAATATTAACTAATTAAATAGTTAATAACAATAATTAAGAAACAATTAATAAGTTTACCCGTTTTAGAATATAAAAAGGAAATATTTAAAGAAAAAATTTGCTGCTCAAACAATAATATTTTTCTTAACACACCACGATCTTAATCAGACAATCAGCAGCCTGGTAGCTAGTACGAATACATAATGCTCAAGAAAGCTCAATGTACATGTGCAAATGCGTCATTGACTGGAGCCATTGGCGATGTCGGTAAGATGTTCGACAGCGGATCAGTATGTGCGGGGTTCAAATCCTGCGCTTGCTAATAACTGACATCGCTTTCAAGTGAGGAAACTGATGTTGACATTAGCTTTTTTTGACTTGAAATAATTGTACTTTATTTAGCACAGTGCAAAGCACAATTTATCTACACCAGTTTAGTTTTGTTAAAGTTTCATCATCGCTCAAAACTGATTCCATTCAGAAAATCAAATAAGTTACAGAGCTTTCCTATCTTCAAGTTTATATTCAATTCAAATTATAGTTTACATATTATAACAAATTTATTTATGTATAATACAATTTATATATTAATTATGTTGCTCAAAAAGCTACTATTAATCTAAACCGTATAGAAATATTGTTTTTACAACTTTAGATGAGGACTTACCAGATAGACTAGCACACCCATGTGTTCTTTAGGTAACCAGTGAAATAAATCAATCGGACTCCGGCTCTGAACAGGTTCTATTTGTATTAAACAAAAAAATAAAAATAAGTTTCCATTATTAATTCTGAAATTAATCTAAATTTCACTGCATATTTACATTTAGCTCTAATTAATTAATCTACATCCACTTTTACATCTAGCGCTAGTTAATCTAAGTCCAAATAGATAATTATAAGTATAGTAAATATAATTAAACAATAATTACAATAATAGTAATAATATTATTATAAATTGTATTATTATTATTATGTTTAATAATATTATAATAATTACATGATAGTATAAGTAGTGTCAGCATATGTCATTAGGTACTAGGAAGCATAGTTTCAGTGAAATACAGATAATTTTAGAACGACAAAGAGAAGGGCAGAGAATAGACCACATGGGGAATCACTAAGCATGTAAAAACTCTTAGAAGACATCAAAAGAACAACAAGCTAACTATAGAACCACTGGAACAAGCAATACAAGAAAATTCAAATCTCATCATTATCTAGCTGAATGAATTCATACAGTAAAACATAAATATGAGTTAAATCGTACCATCATCTAGATGTAGAGAGGTGATGGTTTGAATGCTCTGCTGCAGCTGTTTTAAGGCTGGCTTTACCGTCTTAACCTTACAGCAGAAACAATCATTCATCCATCACTCCATTTATCAGTTACTCAATCGACCAATAAATCAACTAATTGATAGATCCATCAATCAATTAATTAATGCATTACTCATCAGCTTAGCAACAAGCAAACAGCGTAAGATTTTAAATACTCATTTGCAATGGTTAAAGGAGGACCAAGTATTAAATGTATTCAATTAATTGTATTTCAAGCAGTTTCATAATCATTTCTCTTTACTTAAAAGATTCATCTGGTAACAGATTAGTACATTGCACAGGCTGCACGAAGGTGTAGATGTCAAAGCACAAACTAGTCCACAACACCGGCTAGTAAATAATCTTTTTCACAGATAAACAAAGCACCTTAACCGATAAACTACAGTCCGTAACTAATATTTGATTTTGATTGAGGCGTTAGTAACAATCGTAACATCAACTTTATAAGAGACCAAAAAAAGCAATATATCGTATAATTATAATTATTCTAGTATATACAATGTAGAATAGGGGATTGACTGATGATATGGTGTGGGACTGGAAGGACTGGAGAAAGTCTATTTGTATCCCGACCCTAGTTTAACTGGGATGTAAGGGAAGATGATGATGATGATTCTAGTATATACAACTTACCTGACCAGCCATGAGGAAATGGCAGACTTGTAGGACAAGAAAGAAAACTCTGAGAGATTCCTTTTGTTGTAGACCGAGATTAGAGCTCTGCTCAATCATAGAGCCCGCCTGAGTGAGCACCATCTGAACGTCTGTCTGCTTTCTGTCTATTAATAGTACCTAATCAATCCATCAATCAATCAAGCTATAAATCAATCAATCTATCTATCAATCAATCTATCAATTTATCTATTTATCTATCAATCAATCAATAAATCAGTGTAACAATCACAGATACTGTTAGGGTAAGCTATTCACTAACTAACATACTCCAGATTCAATCAATTAATCAATCAATCCATAACTTTTTGAGACTGCTCAAGAATTAGTATCGTCTAAACAATCAGTCAATTAATCAATCAATCAATCAAACACTCTTGAGACTGCTCAAGAGTTAGTATCGTCTAAACAACTCAGGTCTATATTTGGCAAAGATAAGTCTACTTGTATCGATATTTAAAATTGATTAGCCTACCTTCAAACACAAATGGCCAAATAAAAGTAATTATTTCATTTAAAACAATATATACAAATAACTTTCATCTTAAATACAATATAAATCATTACCGTAGATAGTCAACAATGAAACAACACACTGTAACTTGTGAGATCAACATCATATTATTCATTAATTTATCTGATGGATCATTAATTATTATTTACTTTAATTATATTATTTAAATTATTCAGCACAGTATCAAAGATGAAGTATAGAAAGAGCTTTGACATTGCTTTCTTCAGCACAAATACCATTTTAATTTATCATTCGGCACAAATATCAATTAATTAAGTAGAAAGAGTTACCATCGCTTTGCTAAGCAGGAAGAGTATTTTAGTGTATTCAGAGTGGTTAACACTGGCGTATTCAGCACCCAGGCCTAGCAGCACAGATGCTGATGCATAGTCTCCCTCTTGCACGTGCAATTGCTGTCACATACAAAATACAAACAAATGTTTACGCTTACACAGTTATTAAGAAACCAGTCATCATCATCATCATCACCATCATCGTCATCATCATCATCATCATCATCATATCAACATTTTCCCTTGAATTCCAGTTTAACAAGGGCCGGGATTAGAAAATTTTGCAGCAAATTCTGGAGCCTAGGCGCTCACCAACCGAATGCCTTTTCTGATGTTGACTTGAATGAGAGTGCATTGTTTTCTTTTATGACACGTGCAGACAACGGTTTGTCTATTCTTCAGAAACCGGGACACAACAAGAATGAATCAACTAAGTACAAATAAAATAAGCGTTCTTGTTGATTTTTCATTTTTATATATTTTATAGGCTATACACTACATAAGGTGAGGATATGACATAGCTTTTAGTGAAGCGATAATGGAGTGAAGTTGATCTATGGAATGTGATAGCAGAATCTAAGAAGAAATATGTACTATGAACCTGCCACTAGACAGAACATTAGACAGAGAGACAAATATATTCTATAGAGGTAAAATCATTAGATTCTCTACATTTTCATGTGCCAAATAATTTTCAGTTTAAAATAAAAGCACATGCTACATGAGTACACCTGAAAATCAAATGCAGGAAAATGGTCAAGGGGATCAGAAAACATATCCAGCTCCCTTGCATAATAGTGTCAGACAGACAGTAAGTAATGCATCTATAGGCTGTATTATATACAATACACAACATTAACAAAACGATTGACAAAAATCTAATTTAAAATAACCTAAAGTTCTGAGTGGATTTAACAATATTAATGTTAAAACTACTAACTTGCAAAATTGCAAAAAATTAGGATTCTTCAAATTTTTGTGTGCATCAAAGCTTTCAGAAGCATATTCTGTTTTCGATGGCTTCCTTTCTGATAAACGAAACAAAAGCATAATCTGAACAGTATATAGGAAATTATAGAGTAGTCACATACAGACAACTGTAATAGCAGCCGGCAATGCCAATACAAGACGGGTTGTGAACTATCTATAGCACTTCTTAAAACAAGCTTAGCATCTTGTGCCCGACCCTGTAATACAAAACAAAATTTAAATTTTGTAAATCATTAAATCAATCAATAACTAAGAAATAAATCATCTCAAATTAGTCAATCATAAATATTGGTGCAAATCAAACAATTTTTCTAAATAAACATTATTTTTCATGGCAACTATAGAAACAATGATTTCATATCGAATTATCCCAATACAGTACAGACCTTAAGCTAATGTTCTAAGATATGCTAAACGAATGTGCTAAGCTAATATGCTAGACATGCTAAGCTAACGTGATGGATGTGCTAAGCTAATATGCTAAGCTAATGTGCTAAACTAATGTGCTGATAACAGGACATCAGCTTCCTACTGTAGTAGTTGGAGTTCAGTTGTAATGGTAAGCTCTCTAAATATTTATACATTTAGTATAGTTATGTAAGTATTATCCCTACTGGCTCCAGCACAGACATCGGTAAGATATTCGACCGCGGATCAGTAGGTGCGGGATTCAAATCCTGGGCTCGCGCGTCACTGACATCGCTTTTGAGTGAGGAAACTGATGTTAACATTATATTTTACCAGCACTATTGTTCGGCATACTTTACTACATTATACCTGCTGTTCGTATAATTGTGCTGCCAGGCTTGCTGCTTCAAATTTAATTTCTTCTGATGAAGGTATCTGAAGTGGAAGTCAAAGTTAGGGAAAACTACCTGATCTCAGAGAAAACTTAATAAAAAAATTGCTCAAAGCATCAAACACAATATAATAACTGCAGAGAATGATGTATAAACAAAAATCAGCTAGCAATAACATAAATACAACAAAAATTACTGGCATAAAATATGTTCATAAAAAAACATACTAAATATTTTTCACTTATTTTCATTATAACATATAAATGCATAAATTATAGGATATTAAATTTAAAGGGAAACAAAAAAGTGTTGAAACTGTGAATATGGAGAAGAATGAAAAAGATTAGTAGGACTCAAAAATGTTATCTATGATGAAGTTCTGGACAGAATTGGTACAAATAAACAGTAGCAAATGCTTTAAGAAATAGGAAGAAGATCTGGATAAGACACATTCTAAGGGGGAAAGTTTACTAAAAGAGGTCATTGAAGGTAGAATGGAAGGTAAAGAAAAGCAGAGGAAAACCGAGATTGGGAATATTAGAGAAGGGTGGAGGGGTTCCATTACATAGATCTGCCAGTATGCAGTGCACTAAGAGAAAGTGTGAGAGAAAGAGAGAGTACATTGAACAGGCTAGTAAAAAATTATTACTAATTATAAAAAATTATTTAGCACAAAGGTAATATAAACATTCAAATAATTAATACACCCATGTTAGAGAAATTTAGATTTAACTAATAAAGAAAAAATTGAATTCATTTATTAGTATATTAAATTCCATATAGCATTTATAATTTCCTATATAAGTTTTCACTAAAGATTACACATTGCATACCCCTATATTTACAGAGATTCTTACAATTATTATGCCTGATTAATTTCTGTTAGGTTCAAGATTGACCAATCTTTTAAACTTAAATCTTTATTCATCCCCAGTACTAATAATATTTAAGACTATTAGCCTCTCCCTGCAATTATGCATTTCGCAATTATTAGCATGTAAAGCATCATTACTTGCTAACACTTCTATAGCAGAATTATACAGTTTAAATACAAATTTCAAAATTCCTAATTCAAAAATGTGATTTTATTTTGAACCTTTTAATTCTGTTCTTTCTCACTTTCTTCTCAGTGTTCTGCCAGGTGCTGGTACATATTCCTATTCATGATGCTTTATTTACTTTCAAAAGAACTTCATCCAATAACGAATTAATCCTGTCACAAAGGACTATTAATATGTATCCATACATTAATGTAGTCTTAGTGCACTGCCTATTGGCAGGTCCATGGTATATAATGCCTCCACTCGTCTCTGTAGACTTTCCCCCTTAGAATGTGTCCTATCCCACTCTTCTTCCAATTTCTTAATGCACTTATCAAACTGTCTATCTGTGCTAACATTGTAGCCTCCAGCTTGGGAATAATATGACTTCGGAGGTGATTTCCCAACATTTGCCTTTCTCAGTTCTTGCTCAGTCATCTCTGGAACAGATATGTGCAGTTTAAAGTAGGTCTATTCTTCAGTGTCCCGGACACAACACACAGAGAGTCTATTCTGTTATCAACAGTATAATCTTGTCATTGCATAGCAGATCTGGATAAAATCTGATTTCTACTAGCTACAAATGAGCGAGTCTCTTTCTAGCACTATTCTATCTCACTGTACACACACATTTATGAGGCCTGTAGCATTATAGCAATGTACAGAAATGTTAAATCAAGTACATATGTGAACAGCAATATACAAAATCATCATCTACCCTTGAATCACAGTTTAACTAGGATCGGAATTACAAAACTTTTTGTAGCAATTTGTGGAGCCTAGGTGCTCATCAATCGAATGCACTTTCCGACATTAAAATACATATTCCTTTAAACAGTAGTACATATTAATTTTAAATATTCAAACAATATTTATAAATGATATTCATAGATGTATCTACATTACATGTCGCATACAATTTCTAGCAGCATTTTATTTCAAAGGATACATTTTGCGCCATTGTCCACTGCAACAAAAACAAAACATTTATAAATTTAAAATAAGATTAATAAACTATGTACAGCACAGCACCCTAACTAGATGGTTTGGTACATATATATTTAAGATTTAAATGACCTCACAATTGTATATATATGGCATCAGGTAACCTAGTTGCATCAGGATGCAACCTAGTAGTATGCTATTCATCACAATCTGATAACCTCAATTATAATACCTCAAATAGCATAACAGTAGAAAAACAGAGTACAGCTACATAACAAATAAAGAACACCAGAAGTGGATAAGGCTGATTAAAGACCAAGCACTTTCATTAACAGCCCTTTGTTTTACATGCATGTAGCTCTAAGTTAACTCAAAAACAAAAGTAAATTTCACAGGAATTTAACTGAATATCTAAAAGATATCATTGATAAATATCAAAAGTGAGCCTTAAACATTAAAAATATTAAATATTAAACATTAAATGGGTGTAATACGATACATCTGTAAGACAAAAGTTAGCTATTTCTACATGTAGATAGCATCACTTTTAAATACAATCCCAGTTATAAAGTTTTTATCCCCTAAACTACTGCATTTAGTAGGAAGTGAATAACTTCCTCAGGCAACGTTGCTTCCAGTGTGGTATGAGTGATGGTAAAGTGGGGGTAAAAGAGGGGCTAGTAAGTGGTCTTCATGAAGTCCTGAAGTTTTAACTAGAAGATCTGAAGTAGAAAACCAAAAAATTCTAAATCCAGGTAAAATGATAAAACAGATATTCTTAGACAGTAGCAAGAAAAAAAAAAAAAAAAATGGACTAAAATTGTCTAAATGTTACAATATGTCGACCATAAATCCTAAATATAATCGTGGATATTAAATTTTAACTACAAGTGCATGCTTAACCTAACTTTAACCAAGCTTTAGTGATTTGCAAAGTTAATTTCATTTAGATATTCATATTTGAACATATATTGGCTTAGATATTGGTTAGTTTTTGGCTTCATATTTTGATCAGATCTATCACATTCGAGCCTAGGTTTAACTAAAGTACAATTTGTTAATGAGAATTCTTATTAAATCATGTCCAGTTAGAAAAGTTTTGTTAACTTAAAATAGGCTCAGCTGGTAGCATTAAAGTTGTCGTAATGTGGATCTGTAGGTGCAGGATTCAAATCCCTTGCCACACCCGTCATCTACATTTCCACGAGACTAGGAACTGATGTTTATAATTGTTACTGTTTTGTTGCATAATATTTAATTTTATTAGTATAGACAAACTAGGCAATTTTATATTCTTTAATGATATAATAACATACAGTTTGCTCATAAAATTTAGCCTTATCAACATATGAACACTATGATTAGCACAGATACTATCATATAAGTCTAAATCAGAACGCTTAAGATAGAAAGTTAAGTTAGACTGTCTCAATAGCGCAATGGTTACAGGTGTAGATAACGTCATGAAGTTTTAAATGACAGACCCTGAGGTGAATTGAACCCTCGTGGGTTCGAATCCCAGCCGCGCTGATCTGAGAGTAATTGGACATTCACTGGACTGTTAGACTGCTTCATCATGCCAAAAAATGTTCAAAGAAAATAAATTTAGCAAAGGGTTAGCTAATAATTCTGCTATCCACATTGTGATGAATACTAAAGTATTTAAACTTACCGCTCTATCAAGATGTGACAATGCCAGATCGAGATTTTTTGTGTGATTTGATAAAACCTGACCAATTTGTAAATGAGTCCTAGCCTCAATAATTGGGGCCGGCTTTAGACTGAAAACTGCCTGAAGACAGTGAACGCATAACTTAATATCCGGCGGATTACTTGTTCGGAAATGTTCGGCAAGTCCTAAGAGAGCCGGATAGGTTGAACCAGACGCCGCCAAAATGTTATCCATTTTAAGATAATGTATGATATCCAACGAGTTTATGAAACGCTATATTTCAGATCAAAATCAACACCGATAGTTTTCTATTTAAAAACTTCATATACGACTATTAATAATGAGTTTGGAGAATTCTATAAAACGCTAAAAAATACAATCTCTGAAATTAATACTTTACTGCAGTGAATTTTAAACAAAATTTGAAGTTACAGTAACGAAAATTTACATTTCTATAAAACTCATAATCCGATATTTTTGATGAAAGCTGACGAATACTATTAAATTTCAGGTAGAGAAATTGGCAAAAATTAATACTAAATATATTCAAATGTGCGATTTAAAACAAACTTCGACAGTGTGTGTAACATTAACGCAGCCATTTTGTTTTCTAGTCATAATACTCTGCGTGATAATTGTTTCGATATTTATATTTCTCAATTTACTCCGTACGATGCATAAAACTTTCTATTATTACTGAAATATGATTATATCATAGATTATATTTGTACTGTGCGTCAAGTTTAAAATTATAGCATATATCATTAAAGATATACTAGACATATTGTTACAGATTACGCATACTATGATTGGAAAAAGCTATCAGTAAGAAACATCAACAAAACAGCATAGAAATATAAAAAGGTAGAAGATGAAGACAGCATAAGACAGATCAAAAACAAGACAAAATGAAGACTGAAAGAAATACCGGGACAAAAAGATATACATCGCAGTTAATTTATAGACTATATTCGTGAAAATGTTCTTATAGAGAGGTACTTGTAATAGTCTGTCGTAATAGAAGTACTTGTAATAGTCTGTCAGTGAAGTTGTGGAAGCAGAATCAGTGAATCTTGATTGGTTTTCCTCCTATCTGACGGATCGTTCTTTTAGTGTCAAAGTGATGGAGTACCTTCCCACTTAAAATATGCTGTGCCTCAAGGCTCCGTTCTTGGTCCTATCCTCTTCAAACTATATACTACACCCTTAAGCTCACTGATCTCTTCTCATTCTATTGATCATGAACTATATTCTGATGACACTCAAAGGTACACTTGTTTCATCCCCAACTCCTATTCTAATGCTGAAACCCTCCTGCAACAAAGTTTTCAGTCTATATCCTCTTGGATGTCTGCTAATTTCTTGGCACTTAATCCATCTAAGACTGAATTCTTGTTGGTCGGGACACCTCAACAGCTTCTGAAGCTGAATGGGAAAACTCTTTCGTTATCTTCGGGTATTAAAATATCACCAGTTTCTTCTGTGAGAAATCTCGGTGTTATCCTTGATAAACACCTAACCTACCACGAACACATAACTAAAGCTTCACAAGCATGTTTCTTCCATATCCGTAATATTCGTCGAATACGTCCTTATTTGTCACGTGAGACAGCTGCTACAATTGGTGCTGCTCTTGTGCAATGGAAGTTGGACTACTGCAATTCCCTGTTTTTAAATCTCCCTGGCTGTGAGATTGATCGGTTGCAGTTTGTTCAGAATTCTCTTGCGCGAGCAATTTTTTGTAGTTCCAAGTACTCGCATGTTATGCCCAGTTTAAAGTCTTTGCACTGGCTAAAGATTAAAGAGCGAATCATTTACAAAACAGCTTCGTTAAGCTATAAGTCCATCACCATCCCTGGACAAACTTGTATGTCTCACTTGATTAAAGTGATGCAGCCTGCTGTTACTCGGTCTTCTAAATTAACTACTCTTGTGAGACCTAGCTTACCTTCGCGCTCTAAGCTATCTAATCGTTCTTTCCAGCATGCTGCATCGCAGATCTGGAATTCTCTTCCATCCAATCTTCGGAAATCTTCATTTGAAGCACATCGGCCTTTGCTTTCCTATGATCAGTTCCATAGTCAGTTGAATGCCTTTCTTTTCCATCTCTCTTTTCCAACCAGTGTCCATGCAGCAACGTGCGCCTAAATCTCATTTTCTGAAATTCCTTTTTCTTTGGACTGATTATCTGGATTTTGGAATTTGCACCGTTTTGGACCTTTCTTTTGCACGCCGGCTTGATTTTGTCTCAATAGTGCTCGATGTTGTCATTGATGACAGTAGCACTCTTATTGTTATTATTATGAATGCATGCTTTCAAAAAACAGATAGGATCAATTTAAGAACCTATAAATTTTGACGCGAATTGGTAAGTGTAGGAAGTTATATGCTATGTGAAGTTTTGAATTTGCATTATTAACTTTTAATTGTTGATGTCGGCCTACTGTAGATTACCCGTGATGTTTCCGGGTAGTTAAAAAATGATCAACCGTGAACTGCACGTGTCATAAAAGGCAACAAACACTGATCAAACCAACAGTTGACGTTTTTGCAATTTCCTTCTCTAGTGATACCGTAGATTGCAGCCAGAGCGGATTTAAGAATAATCTTCCACCATCTCGTCCAGGCATATCAAGGTTATCTTCCACACAAAGAACAAAACGTTTCCGACCTAGTTTAACTTCTTTATGTTGCTCCTGCTCTATAAATGATTTAAGCCCCACCTTCCCTCCTTAACATCATTGCGCTAAACCCCGCCTCTTAAAACAGCATGGCGTAAACCCCATCCACTTCAAAAGCTCTCTCTCACTCACTCACTCACTCTCTCTTAATGCATTGCCTACTGGCTGGTCTATGGTATATAACGCCTCCTCTGTCTCTGTCTTCCGCTTTCCTCTTCATGTTCACATTTGAGTGGGTCTTTAAATCATCTAACATACCTAATCTCGGCCTGCCCCTGCCTCTTTTTCCTTCCATTCTACCTTCTATGACCTCTTTTAATAGACCCTCTCCCCTTAGAATGTGTCCTATCCATCTCTTCTTCCTATTTCTTAATACATCTATCAATTGTCTATCTGTACCAACTCCCTCCAGAATTTCAATACTTTTACCTTTAAATGGTTAACATATTTATTTTAATAGCACGTACCATCAAAATGTCCCGGGCTGTAAAGATCCTTGACTAAAAAAGATAAAATGAAAGAAGTTTTAAAAGCATTTCAAATATATAGTTTTACTCTGATAATGTACTATTATTTCATAATTTTATTTGATATATATATAGTTGATATATACATGTATACATGTATATATATATATATGTATATATATACATGTATATATATATATATATATAGATATATATATATATATATGTAATATATATATATATTATTATTATATATATACTATATATATATATAATATACATGTATATAGATATATATATATAAGATCTATATATATACATTATATGTCTATTCAACTACAATTATATCTAATATCTATTATTATATTACATGTTATATATATTGATAATATATATATATACATGTATATATATATATATATATATATACTGTATATATATATATATATATATACATGTATATACGTATATATATATATATATATACATGTATATATATATATATATATATATATATATATATATATATATATATATATATATATAATTGTATATATTATATATATACAATTCCCTCAGTGACGCCCCTGCCCAGTAAATGTTAATCGAAGCTGAATAAAGCACAGCGGGCCCATCTCGTCATAAGCAGAATCCCCCAAGAATAATGGTATCTGTCAGGAACCTGATTCAACAATTTTTAACCTGAGGAAAAATGAGAACCTGACATCAAATGGTTCAGGATTTAAATTCCTAATAATATGCCTCTAATAATTATTTTGGAATCTTTACCTGTCCTCGATTTGACTGAATCTAGATATCCTACTAAGTGATTGATAACTTCAACGACTGTATTAAATAAAATATTAATTTCATACGAAAAGAAATAGAATAATACACAGATATATAGTAGAACGAAAACTAAAACGATTTCAAATAGCACGTGTACGCGAAATTTGAATAACTAAAATTTATACTTGTAACTTCTCTATCGAATTACAGTTCACTTTAAATACCGCAAAAGCAATTACATTATATTACATATGATTACTTTTGACATACAAATTACTGATAAGCTCTCTAGCATAAATTCCTAAACTTTACTCTACTTTCCTCTCTACCAGTTGCCTACTAGGATCTCTACAATCCCTAGGTACTTCAATGGAACTCTCTTCCCAGCTCGATCGTCTACCGATCGCTCTCTCCACATCGACTGTTCGATGGACTACAAATAGTTCGAATACCCGAACCCTTCGAATTGCTCTCAATTCGTCTACTCTTGAGATTCTTAAAATCTCCTAAATCTTTTTTCAACTTGGCACGTTTTACGTCCGTGTTGTCACGTTCCATCTTGGATCTCTCTCCACTTCCTGTTTAGGCATGCCCTCATTGGTCACTTGCCCAAGCTTAGGTACCGCCTAGGATCTAACTTTAATAAAACTCAATACTTTAAATCTTAACTTTACTTATCCAGTAGTATTACTAAATACTTTGCTAGAAATACAATTACAAGTACAAATACATACTAAATACAAACTAATATATATCGAATCGACCCTTGACAGTATCTCAAAAGGAATGTTATACACAGTTTAAAGATTCGCTCGTATGTGAACATGAAGAGAAAGACGGAAGATAGAGATGAGTAGAGGCGTTATTAACCATGGACCTGCCAGTCCACTTATATATTCTTTGTTATTGGCATCAACTTGAATTTCCTGTGATTAATTCTCAGTCTAAACTTTCCACTTTTTCAGCCACTGCCTCCAGCAGCTCCGTTATTTTTTACCGGAATCTGCGATCAGGCACGCTGCCTCGCTACCAGAATAAAATCCAAAAGCCTCCGATAAGTTATTGAAATGCTTATCACAGCATCAACTTCTTCAGTATAATCATTTTCGACCTTTTAACACTGTAGAAATAGAAACAAAACAAAATCCAAATTTATGCTTCAACACCTTCATTTATTGTCACTTAAATATGTAAATCAGCAATACGTTAAAAGAAGATACATAATAGTACACTAATAATATCCTACATAACGCAATACACAATGGCGATCTTTAGAGATCTAAGGGTGACAGTTATTGAAGCATAGTAATACGAATTTAAATGGGAAACGGAATTCAAATCATACATCAGCGAGTTAATAAATCACAATCACATTACAAATGCAGTACGAATATAAAACCTTCTCTATAATTACAGATACAATAGCCATGCAAATAATTTACAGACGATATAAAAATAACTTTTGACAGCGTTGAAAACTGATACAGCGGGGCTGCATTGGTTTGTAACTGCTAAACATTATTTACTAAGAACATAAATAAAAGCTTGTATAAAACTGTCTGTCAATTGTTCTGCAAGTGGCAGGTTCAAGGTTCACATTCATACTCAGTCAGCTTTCACACTTCATATATCAACAAGCTAATCTTTTCACAAAAGGCTTCATCCATACCTTAGGTATCCTATAGACTATTATTTATAAAGAAAATAAAATTAGAAATAAAATAAAATTTTGTACAAATTTACATATAAAAAGCAGTAAAACTTCCCAAAACATCCATATTTCGTCAATCATTTTAAAATGCTAACTTTTCTTAGTAATTCTATAAATTCATAATTCTACACTTCTCATAGTGAAACTTAGAAATTAATTAAGAAATTCTATACTAGTATTAGACTATTAGATGGAAACATTTTCTCAAGTCTGAAGATATCAATTCGTAGAAAAGCTAAAGGTAAGTTTAACGTCAGTTTCCTGTTCGATAGCATGTCAGTGACGGAGAGGGCACTGGAATTGAACCCTGCACCTACTGATCCGCAGTCGAACAACTTACCAACAGGCCACCGGTTCTGCCCATGGAATGCGACGGAATGTTCTGGCTAACACAAAGATAAGCTTAACAGTTCAATATTAATATTAATATCACGAGCTCGAGCTTCTAAATTTTTCTATAAGTCATAATATTCATGCTCAAGCAAACTCAGATAAAAACTGGGTGATGGTCAAGGCACTGTTTCCTTTAGAAAACGTTGAAGTATGTTGAAGCATTAGCTGTAACACGGGGTGTAAGATACAACACTAATATGACGCCCAACTAACTAGGAATAAATGTAATAAATGTAATGTAATAAATGTTACGTATGAAGACGTCAGTATGAAGTAACGTTTTTACAGACTATATAGAATTTATATTGACCTATTTGACTTGACATGCTTTACAGTATTTAAAGATATTAAATATCTTTAGCTATATTATATTATTTTATACAGGGATTCAAGGGTAGATGA
This sequence comes from Enchytraeus crypticus, assembly GCA_905160935.1. Taxonomy (NCBI): domain Eukaryota; kingdom Metazoa; phylum Annelida; class Clitellata; order Enchytraeida; family Enchytraeidae; genus Enchytraeus; species Enchytraeus crypticus. The sequence continues at coordinate 11,710 of CAJHZI010000436.1, read as the reverse complement.
TCATGATGAAAGGTCTTAAAAAAGATTGAAGTGATACTTTAATTGAATATAATCTTGTATAAAAGGCCATCCCCACCCTTGTTAAACTGGGACTCAAGGGAAGAGGATGAGGATGATGATATATCTTACACAAAAAGACATACAGAATCAGCGCAAACATAAAATCAAAGTAAATAATCAGATGCATCAATGTAGACTTTAAAAATATATAAATTCTATATATGCATGAAATAACTCTGTGTTAAAATTGCATAAGTTTATCGAATAGTTAACGGCTAAATTAGCAGAAGTTATAGACACTAGCGATATTAGTGATAAATAGAAAACTTCAGAATAGAAAACTTATATTTGGATAATGATATAGTATTTAAAACACTTAACATCAAAAAATTTGAATAATTATGTCAGCGTTATAATCAGATAAGACCTATGATTTGTGTGATCGTATTTTACAAATATCAACAAAAACCTTGTGCAGTATTAGGCAAAATTTAAAAAATTTGTGCAATAAACTTTATCCATAATCGAAACATAAAGTGAATCAGAAAAATACAATTGAACTGAAGTCGAAGTCAAATTAATATTTCACACTAAGCCATTATATAATCTTCTAAGTTATTACAAATTACCTTAAAGTTATATAATTAATATATTTATATAATATTATACATTTTTTAAAATTATTTATAAGTAATTAAGTTGTATCATTTAACTATAAAGATCTGAAAATCTCTCGCTCTAGTGTTCTACCAAGCGGCAAGGTCCAAGGTACATATTCCTACTCACATACTGAACAAAGTACGTCTTTCAGACAACAGATCACGTGATGATAAGATTTATTTCATCTTCTTTAAGACAGGACGACGGAATGACTTGTTGAGAAATTTTTCTCTTCTCTTTCTCTCTCTATCGTACTTAAAGCCTTCTAACATGGGACCGTTCTTCTCGTTGTCGACGTGGCAGTCATATAGACCCATCCCGTGCTTCTCCTTAATCAGCATCATGCTGTCGATAACCTTGCCCATCTGAGCGCAACAACAACAAGTCGATCAATCAATCAATTAATTAATTAATTACCCATCAATCACAATTCATAATTTGTTTCTCCTTTATCAGCATCATGCTGTCGATAACCTTGCCCATCTGAAAGCAACAACAACAACAACAAGTCGATCAATCATGTTGTTCAATCAATCAATCAATTACCTATCAATCATAATTCAATAAAATAATACTAGTATTCACAGATACTGTCTGAGCAACAAAGTACTGTATGAAGCAGAATTCACAGATACCGTCTGAGCAACAAAGTACTGTATGGAGCAGTATTCACAGATACTGTCTGAGCAACAAAGTACTGTATGGAGCAGAATTCACAGATACTATCTGAGTAACAAAGTACTGCATGGGGCAGTATTCACAGATACTGTCTGAGGAACAAAGTACTGTATGGAGCAGTATTCACAGATACTGTGTGAGGAACAAAGTACTGCATGGAGCAGTATTCGTAACCTGATCATCCGAGGTTTGTTCCATGTAGAGATGAGTGGCGTTGAAGACTTTCATCCTCGTGTAGCCGTAGTCAGAGGAACGGAATGCACTCCACGGGTGTGGAACAGGAATAAATGGATCCACCCCTTCCTGACAGCCCTATAATAGCAAGCAAATATTAATATGATTAGGATGTTATGCAACGTATAATTGTATATAGTGTATTTATTATACTATATTATACATACACATACATGCATGACTCTTTCTGTAAAGTAGTCTCGAAGACCGAGTTCGGCCAAGACACTGCTATATAAGACAGGAATGAGTGTTGCTGGATAGTGTAAAGTTCCACTCATATGTAGACATTTTTACTAGTTTAGATATAAATGTAATTGTCATTTAGCTGATTATTACTATTGAACTCTTTCTGTAAAGTAGTCTCGAAGACTGAGTTTATTCATGACACTGCTACATAAGTTTTCGTTGTTAATATAATAATAATAATAATAATAATAATAATAACATACATGCATATGTAAGTAGGTATGTAGCATTGTCTATTCATACATACATACACACAGTATATTGTTTTTTTAACCAATTTCTCAAATAAAACATTATATGAAAATATTATGTGGATTATTTTACTAATTAATTTGAGGGAAAAATGTGGTAAAATTAAAATTTCTACATCGCTATTACCGGGAAAATTTGAGAAATAAAAATTTGTATATCACTATTAACAATATATTAATTAAAAATTATGTGAATCATCATCATCTTCCCCTAAATCCCAGTTTAGCCAGGGTCGGGATACGAATAGACTTTCAATCCATTCGTTTAAGTATTTGTAGCAATTTCTGGAGCCTAGGCGCTCACCAACCGAATGCCCTTTCTGACGTTGGCAATTAAAGAAAGTAAAACTTATGTGAAACTAATCAAAAATTATAAGATGGAACAAAACTTACCGCAGAACCAGTAACAATGTGCACAGGGGCTCGGGGATTCTTATATGGATCTCCCGAGGTGCCGTTACAAACCTGAAAATATTAAAATAATTCTACCACAATTAGTTATGGCTTAATTTTAATACCACAACATTAGATTTTTTTGAATTGTCCTGATAGCGTAGGGGTAACGTCATGAAGTTTTAAATGACAGATCCTGAGGTGAATTGAATTCTCATGGGTTCGTATCCCAGCTGCGCTGATCTGAGAGTAAAATCTCGGATATTTACTGGACTGGTTACACGGGAAATGGTCTAAATTGCCTAACGGATTAAACATGAGGCTTTAAAAGTGAAAGATATCAACATAGTTGATTATTCACTATAAAGCGTGTTTACTTTAGATAATATCTTCAAGTCACTACATAAAGTACATCAATAATCGTCTTAAAACTTTTTCTTAGCGTTAATCATGCTTTTCTGCAGGGTCTGCTTGGCCATACTGATGAATAACTGGTCCGACGCTGATCAGTAGATGTAGGATTCACGTCCAGTACGTCCAGTGCTAACCACACCACTTAAATATATGCCACTTGGAAATCTTAACGAGTGAATAGTAAAGAGGAAGTAAAATCCAGTTCCTCATCCGTAGGCAGAAACGTCTGGAGGAAATCATAGACTTAAATCTTATCCAATTACTGACGTTAGCTAGCATAAGTAAATGAATGCTACAATATTCTACAAAATCTCAAAAGTATTGTAAAAAATCCAAGCCTTTTCCAGTAATTTTCAGAAACTGAGCACTATTTACTTAATTTCTGATATTGATATACTTTCCACATGAGAAACTGGAATTAAACTAGTCTTTAAATATTGCACTAAACATTTCTCCCAATTTATAATATATATATATATATATATATATATATATATATATATATATATATATACACACACACACACACACACACACACATACATGCACATATTATATTTATAGACAGGTCTACCGTTAGATTGTAGACAGGCCACATTCGTTCATAGGAGTGTTCGTGGGCCTGAAAGTGAAGATCTACTCCATACTTGTATAGAAGCTCTTCAATGCCATAGGCTCCCAAAATTGGTAGACCAATGCGAATCTGTTCCAAAATAAACACAATTAAAATGTACTTCAACAATTTCTTTTCGTCTAGTTAAATGCCTGACTAAATTCAGAGTTTCCACGCTTAGTTACTGATTTTAGTACCTTTCTAATTTCCTGTTCAATCCATAATTATTATTAGCAATCACTGCCTTATGATTACGCAGCTATCGCAAAGTTAAGAATACTCTTCCAATACATTGCAGTTTTAATTCAGTGTTGTCCGCACTAGGTCTTAAATGACAGTCACTTATTTCAGTAGAAAGTCAGATTAACTTCTTTAAGGACTGGTTAATTAAGCAATTAAATTAAACTAATTGGCTAATTGTTTTAAGGACTGGTTATACTATAAAATGGACTAAATTGCCTGTCAGTTTAAATCTGCAGCATTATAAGTGATAGATATCAACACAGCTGATCATTTCACTATAATTCTTGTTATTATGGTAGAACCGGGTATTTAATTTGTTTAATGCTAGTGCTGGAATTAGTAGGAATTCTAATTAAGTTTCTTACAATTCATTTTGATTGTTTTATGATCCTATGTTTATGTGTGTATGTGTGTGCATCTTGATCCTGTCTGTTTTTGACGCATAAAGAAATGAATAATATAATTATTATTATTTTATAAGGTGCACTGCCTCCCAGTGCACTAGACCCCGCCTACCATTTGTAAAGAATTATTGTAAAGAATCATACAACGTACTAGAACATTCTAGAACATTCTAGAATATTCTAGAACATTCTAGAACATTCTGTGTAGTTATGCGACCTCTTAGGACTCTAATGAATGAAATATATATTCAATTTTAAATAGTTATATAGTTCATTTTGATGCACTAAACAAATACAAAAAATTAATTAATTAATAATAACTAAACATATAGCCTACTAAACAAATGTTGCTATACAGACAAGAACATATATTAAAATTTAATGTTTAATAGAATTTATCATTCAAAAGCATCTCTATATTTTACAACAATTACATACAGTATAAGTTAGAGCAAACAGTAAAATTCACATAATAACAAGCTTCACAAATCCTAAACACCATATGGAGAGAGATATAGAGAGGGAGAGAGATAGAGAGAGAAAAAAAAGAGGGAGAGAGAGAGAGAGAGAGAGTATTAAAATTAACTTCTAATACTAGAGCACTAGAAATTAATTACTAGATAAATTTCATAAATTTTCATTTCCATAAATTTCCATTAAACCAGAAGGCAGTAATGTCCAAAAACTACTGTTAGCACTTAAATTAAACTTTATAGGGCCAACAGGTACATTGAGTTCAATATGTCAATAACAAACAGCAGTAACGAATATATATAGCGACACAGATAAATAATGAAACAGAAGTAGACACACTAAGAAAACAACTACTCACAATATTTTCTATATTAGGGCAGTGTTCAGGATCATTGCTATTAGAGCAGTATAGAGGTCTGTGGCACATGCTTATGATCCAAGGCCTCTTCTTACGATTCTCTGGCAGATTGGCATTCTAGGAATAACAAAGTTCAACCAGTTTAAGCTAGCTATAACCAACAGTTGTATCAAATGCCCATAAAAAGTAGATAACATTATTAGTAATTAAAATAATGTATATATATGTATATATTTTCCCCGTGTTGTGTCCGGGTTGTTTAAAGAATTGACCATCCGGTGACTGCACGTGTCGTAGACGGCGAATAAAGCACTATGATCCATACCAACGTCAGAAAGGGCCTTCGGTTGGTGAGCGCCTAGGCTCCAGAAATTGCTACAAAAATTTAAAGTAATGGAAAAGTCTCAAATAGGGAATTGACTGATGATATAATGTAGGACAGAGAGGATTTGAGACAGTCTATTCGTATCCCGACCCTAGATTAACTGGGATTCAAGGGAAGATGATGATGATGCTGATGATATACATGTATATGTGCAAGAATATTACTAATAGTTTGCCCATATACATGTATAGCAATGCATTACGAATAGCATATTAAAATGAATGAATGTTTGATGCTTGAAGGTTAATAGCAAGAAAAACACTTTACCTTTGATTAATTTTCTTAACATGAATCAAAATGAAAAATATTTGTCTACGAGCAAAAATTTTCAGAAGAAGGAGGAGTAAGACTGGGAATAAGGCAAAACTGCAGCATGCCACTACTTCTATTTATTTTAACATTCACACAGAGGCAATAATGACGATAGAAGTCCGATTCCGTATCACACGGAATATATGGTTGAGATTCAGTATCTCTGATAAGAACACTAATGAATGTTAAAACTGAAATCTCAGTCATACAGCGAGCAATACGTACGATAAGATCCTTTTCTAGCCACCGATACTGATCAACAATCTGAGTCCAGCCGTACTGAGTGAAGTAGTAGAACTCTGATGAGAACATGATGAAGTGAATGGGTCCTATATCAATACTGTACACATATCAACATGAATCAGTAGATCAATTAACTAGAAATTTAACCAGTTAGCGAAATCATTTGTTTAGAATTCTGTGAAAAAAAGGTACGAGATCATAAAATACACAACAAATTGCTCAATAGTACATATGCAATTTAATTTCACAATAATTAAAAGACAAATTCAAAAGTTATTGTCATTGATGCAGGCATAATCTTTAAATTATTGATAGCAGATCATCATCATCATCTTCCCTTAAATCCCAGTTTAACCAGGGTTAGTATACAAATAGACTTTCTCCAGCAAGTTTATCCATTCGTTTAAGTTTTTGTAGCAATTTCAAAATTATTGAAAGCAGATATGGTCTTAAATTTCTTAAAAAGATAATTGTTTCAATAAATTTCATAGTGACAGATAAAATTTAATTCTAAATTCAGATCATACAGAAGCTAATAGGATCACCCACCTATAGTACATTCCTTGGGTCTTTTCTCCCGGCATTGTGAATCGCTCCTTGTAGTTAGCAAAGTTACTAAATCAACAATTAACAAATAAAAATATTAAAACACGCACAGTTGCAGTATATTGTATGGAGTGGGAATTAGAGTATTAAATATGCTAATATTACACTTACTAATTTTTTATATTACTATAAAAATTATAGTAATAAAATTATTATATCCCAATTTAGTTGGTAGTTTCCTTACTAAGCCGAAAGTGTATTTAAGAAGGTTTTCCCATGAAATGTTAAACTAGGTTTGACTTGGCTTCTTTCTCCGCCAGTACTGTTGATGTAGTCTAGTTCGCATGTTGTACCATTAGGAGAGATGTAAAATGTAGTTCCTAGGCTGTCTATGTATTAAATGAGGATATGCATTGATCTGTAATTAGATTGTTATTATAATTGATATTAAGTTCTGACATTAAGTTTCGTTAACTGGTAATGTATGAAGTATGGCTCTGTAATTACGTTGAAGTATATTATTATTATAGTTTAATAGCTAAATATATAACTATCGGCCCTTAATGTATGTTTTGAGCCACTCTTTTAGTACGCTGCCTACTGGCAGGTCCATGGTATATAATGCCTCCGCTCATCTCTATCTTGCGTTTTCCTCTTCATGTCCACATATTAGTGAACCTTTAAATCATCTACAACGTTTTTTTATATACCATTATACATGGGGGATTCTGCTTATTTATTTATTTATTTATTTCATTTATCATACGCATATCACAATTGGCCGACACAATAAGCAGTTAGAGCACATGAACGGAAATAAAGGCCCACAAGTGGCAGTTACATATTCCGAATTTAAAATAAATTTAAAAAATACAAACATTTGCATTAATTATTAATTAATAATGTTCAATAAAATCCTTAGTATAGGCCATAATTATGTACCAAGATAAATTTAGCGGAACATGTAATGTCATTATTAAGGCAATCAACAATATACACGCATAAATATCTGCACACAATGACAATGAAACACACTAATTTAAGTCCTGCCCTTAATCTACACATAAAATTTCAATATTAAAAACGATAAATGCACTAGAATACTTACGACAGTTAAAAGGTAGATTCTTTGATAGAAAAAAAAGAAGACACAGAAGATAAAAGAATGATATAAAACAATCACCTTAACTCTTTAGGTATTTGCTTACATTAATACACTCCAGACACCTTTTAAAAGAGTTTAGGGAAAATGCATTTACAACATTAGAGGGTAGGAAATTCCAACAAGCAATGCATCGGTTTTTAAATTGATATCTTTCAGCATTAAAATAAAATTATTTCATGTATAAACTTACAAAAGCCATTATTTCTGGTTACCACATTTTTGAAAACAAAAAATTCCTCTATAGGTAGATTGACCAATCCAGTGATAGTTTTATAGTACAAACACAGGTCAGATTAGGGCGCCCACCTTATGACGCGGTAGGCGCCCTCTGCCTTTCTCAGCTTATATCAGCACAACAATTAAATAAATTAATGAACTAATTAATTAATTAATTATTTAAATACAGAAGACTTACTATTCCTGCTCATGGTTCCCCACTGCAGTCATGTATGGCACATAGGCTGCAATGCTCTGTATCATATTCATGAACTCATCTCCCATTCTAGCATTATTCTGTAAATATACGACACATATTATATCATGTTCCTACATAGTTCTTACAATTCTCTATATCATCATAGTCATGAAGTCATCTCCTATTCATGGGAGATGAATTATTAAAAATACTACATATATTAGATCAATAGCACTGTAGGTCTTTCTGTGTGAATATCTCTGTATGGATCTTGCACTGTTTTGACGTTGCTTTCTCTTATAGTCTTTGAACACTACGTCGTCATCGTGTGGTGTTTTGATGTCTGTTTGTACAGAGACTGTAAGAGATGGCCCTTCCATTGTCTTATGGTGAGGAACCAGACGTTAAATTTTTACTGAGTGATTGTAAATTAAGCAACGAATAAAAATATCTAATAATATATACGTGCTAAATACCAGTATTAAGAATTAAGTACATATACAATATAGAAATCAAGCATATCATAAAGTCCGCTATATTAAAACACTACACTATACTATCCACTACTAGGATGAACCAGTGGATTGTTGGCATGCTGTTTTGTAGCGGATCACTAGGTGTAGAGTTCAAATCCAGTACTCTCCCCATCACTGACATGATATCGAGCAGAAACTGACGTTAAACTTACCTTTTGCATTTAATCGACAGCAGAAATACAATAATATCAGCTATAATTGCACTAAAATGGTATAACATGGTAAATTGTATGCATAAGAAATAGCCTATGTTAGGAGAGTATTTGTTAAAGTATGATACTAATTGATTGATTAGTAATATAACATAATACTATGAACTAACCGTGTCCAAATTATATGCCATATCACCTGCACATAAAATATCAAGTACATTAAAATATTTCTCAGTAAAATTACACTTCAACACGCTTTAGAAAAATTTAAAATTCTAACCTATCCAACAAGGCTCAGATTGCATATGATAAATAGCAAACACTTAGTATTTTCTTTTACAAGAGATATTATTTACACTTGCAAGTTTCAAATTAAAATAGTGATTTATAGCACAAGATTTAATGTCCTCTTATATACTTCTAATTATCTACTTATAATATTATTTACACTTGCAAGTTTAAAATATATTGATTTATAGCACCAAATTTAAGGTCCTATTATATACTTCTTTAATTATTTTATATAGATGTTATTATTATAGCAAATATGGAATGATGATATTGCTAAAATGACCGAGAATTATATTAAAAATAATAAATTCTATGCATTAAAACACACATTATATTACATTATTATATTATCATTAATTGCCTATTAAGAAATCAAGAATAAAATTCCAATTAAAATTACAGTAAACTTTCACAGTAATAAAATAATGCAATATAATTATATTATTACAAATTGCACAACATAAATTGAATAAATGTCAGCTCTTTAATCAAGGTTGTGTTTCATATTTTACAATAAAATAAGACAGAATATATAATAAGCGACTACAAACTGAAGAAACGCACTAGAAGTAGAGTTACTTCTAGTGTGTTTCTTCAGTTTGTTCAAATCACTATTTTAATTTGAAGAAGAGAAAAAAACAGAAATTAAAAGCAGCGGCTGCCCAATATTTTTCAGCTCTGGTGAAACACTAACCAACATGCAGAATGGCATCGTAGAACCCATCTTGGGTCTCTTGTTGTAACCGGGCCATAGACTTGCCATTCACGTTACCCAGGTCTCCATATACAGCAAAGCTTGGGCTCCAGTCAGTGCCCGACTTCATTGCAGTAAACGTGTACTTGTCACTCCAGCCCTGAGAACCGCCCACTCTGTACCCTGATAGTAATACAGACAAAGTAGAATTAGGAAATTAGGCAATCATCATCTTCTTCCCTCGTAATCCCAGTTTAACTAGGGTCAGGATACGAATAGTGTCTCAATCAATATTTGAGACTTATCCATTCGTTTAAATTTTTGTAGCAATTTCTATAGCCTGGGCGCTCACCAACCGAATGCCCTTTCTGACGTTGGTATGGTTCTTAGTGCTTTAGTCGCCTTCTAAGACACGTGCAGTCACCGGTTGGTCAATTCTTCAAACAACTCGGACACAACACAGGGAAATTAGGCAATCTGGGCATAAATTACGGCATAATGCTTAAAAGTTTAACAAATGTGCTAAAGTTAGTTTCATCTCTTGAAAGCGATATAAGTGACGGGAGTGCCCAGGAATTAAACCCAACACACACTGATCCGCAGTTGGGTATCCTCTCGCTCCAGCCTTGAGAAATTAATAATCAGTAGCACGTAGAAGTTCAGTTTGTTACTGAATGTTAGTTGTATGTACATGTTTAACAAGGCTTAATAAAATATTATTTAATGAGAAAACAGTTCTTATATTTTTTATGAATACTATGAAACTACCTCAAAAGCCTCATTATTTTGTGAAAGTACATCTTAGAAAGAGAGGATGGAGTATGGCTTAAAATAGGTTACATTTGTACACAATAATTGTGCTTTATTCTACAAACATGCCAAATTTTAGGTTCAGAATGAAAGTATGCTTTGAAACTGCCACTGGCATTGAAATAGAGATATTGAAAGATGCCACTAATTAATCTTGTTGCTTGATTACAACATATTTTTTTAAAACTAAATAGGACTGAATTTTAATAAAGAATAGTAAGAAATGCAAAACATGAAGCTATTTTTAACAAAATTAACTTCAAGAATAAGCTGAATGCTCCATCAAGCCACATCAGAATTTTTATGTCATCCGAAAGAATCAATCGCATCACCAATAGTTAGTTGCATACAGGTAATTATAGGCTATCTCTCTCTAGCGCTCAGCCAAGTGGCAGGTCCAAGGTACATATTCCTACTTGCATGCTGCTTTTCACGCTCCATCCTTTATGGAGCACACCATCGATTAACGAGTCAATCCCTTCGCAAATTCCTATACCTTATCCACACCTTAATGTAGTCTATTTAGCTTGGGAATAATAAGGTTTTTACAGACTATAAATACAACATATTCTGAAGATCACAAATGCGACAAATACAACTAGATAAATGATTTAAATCTAAAATATCTATTTTTTAATGGCATAGGATTAAACATGTTACATACAGTATGTTTTCCCAGGCGTCAACATATTTAGTAGCACTCTATGTATAATAATCTTTCTCTTTTCAGAACCACCATCTTCAAAGATATCAGTTGAGCCTTTCTCAGTTAACTGCAGATTATCATAGCCATAGTTGCACAGAGTTTCATTGACCAAATCCCCGGTGACCCAAGTTACGGACATCTGTGTTGGATTATCTGAAAGCAATGTAGATTTGTTTAAAGATTATGAATTTAAAGCCAATTTGTACAAATTCTCACAGCCCATCTCTACATGTACATTGTATTTGAGTGTATCCAGAGCAAGGTGTTGAGAGCAGTGATTTCATACATTTTAAATTTGTTTCAAATTTGCAAATAAAATTCTAAACTAATCTTTAAAATCTTATTGCAGATGTCTGGCACATGCAGCTCTCGAATCAATGAGCTAACATTACAGTTAGTATTTGCCTAGCACATGTAGGCTTATTGAATGATCGCTGGAATTTAAATTTCAATAACTTTGTCAATTAAGAACTTATCAGCACCAATT